>VXAY01004180.1:242093-328508 GCA_013399855.1 Oxyruncus cristatus
TCACCCTTGGGTGGATCCCATCTGGTCCCGTGGACTTGTGAGGATCCAAGTGGCTCAGCAGGTCTCTGACTGTTTCCTCCTTGATGACAAGGGGACTATTCAGCTTCTTATCCCTGTCTACAAGCTCCAGAAGCCAGCTGTCCTCAGGACAACCTGTCTCACTGTTGAAAACTGAGGTGAAGAAGGTGTTAAATACCTCAGCCTTTTCCTCATCTTTGATAACTACGTTCCCACACATATCCAATGAAGAATGGAGGTTTTCCTTGTCCCTCCTTTTGCTATTGATGTATCTATAGAAAGACCTTTTGTTTTCCTTAATGGAATCCACCTTTGCATCCTGTCACTTGCCACATGCAACTCTGAAGAAACAAAGCACTCTCTTTCACTACACACATGCCAATTAATTTACTTGATCCCATGGATCTTTGCATGCAGCAGGGATTGTGGGTGGATAATATTTTCCAGATTGCATACATTAATGGGGAATAGAAAAGATCAGCCTTTATAGAAACTTTAATTTTTCTGACTTCTCAAGGATTTTCAGAATAGGAGGTTGAAAAGCTAGGGATTTCTGGGTGTATTAATAATTACAGGCATACAAACCTGTTTCGTCCCTTGCAATGGTATTGACCTTGAGGCTGCTCCTGGCAGTGTTACTTACTGCCATGAGCTGTTTATTACTGCAGGGTGCAGTAGCAGGTATAAAGAGTCCTCATCAGGTGAAGTCACATTGTAAAGGGATGGTTGTTCTCAAGCAGCTGAGGTGTAACTGAGTGTTACTAGTTCCAGAAAGCAAGTTTATTTTTCTGGTTTTGAACAAAGAGGGTGTTTTTGTAGAGAATAGAGATGGACAATAATATGTAAATTCAACTTTAAGTAAAGAGTGCTTTTAATCATTGCAGACACTTTTATATATTGCTTAATTCTTTTTATTTTTGTTTCTTAGAATTTGTATGTGACAAGAGTAAAAACTATGAATTTATCTGCTGAGTATGCTACAGATACTAGCATACCATATATGTAAGATATTACTTGAAAACCACATTGCATTACTGTTGTGTTTCTGCAAAAGCAGTGCTTGGGGAGAAAACTAACTAAAATGAATGGTGGTCTGTGCTCTAAGCTGCACCTGTGCATGTATTGGGTTGGTGTCTTTTTATGGGTTGAAATGGTGCACTAAAAAAGGTGTTTTGGTTTTACTGCTGCTGTGAAATTCTCTGTCTTGGTACCCTGATGTAATAGAAATAGAAGTCTTCAATATTTTCCATAAGGAAAATGAAGATACAGAATCTGGGAACAAGGTGGTTTTCTTCCTAAAGATGAAACTATCTTTTTGGCAATATAGAAGCCAAAAGCTTCATGCCTAAACTAATGAACAGATAGGGTCAGGAAGACATTGTTTTCTTTTATGGTACAGCATCCTCCTCTGAAGAGGGATGTAGAAGTGTCCTGCCTTCTACTGAAGCAACTGACATAAGTCATTCCAAGAGATAAAAGTATGTGAGGAAGTCTTAGGTTACCTATTCTATAAGAAAGGCTATCATATGAAATGCTTAAAAAGTATTTTCTATCAACAGAAATGCTTTAAGGAGTAAGCCTTTGAAATACTTGAGGAGAGTCTTGTAATTTTACAACAGTATATTCAGAGAAAATGTTTTACTGACAGTACTTTAGATCAAACCTGATGGAGAATTAAAGACTATTATGTTTTCATCAAAGAGTATAAAATTTTATTTAGTTTCTATAAGGACAAGTCTAGGTTTTAACTGCTTTTACACTTATGATCACAGAACTTGTTAGTCATATGTTAGCTCTTCAAATTTGAGCTAAACCGCCTAATACAACTGTAGAAATAATTGATGTATCTAAGTTGCATTTGAGTTGAGATTATTTAACAATTATTTATGAATACTCTTCTAACTTTTCTAAGTTAAAATGTTTCTAGCAAGGTATCCTTTATGTGCTCATCTGGTTTTACTGTAGAGTTACAAAATGGAGGGAGTGATGAGTCACCAGCCTGAAGACATACTTGTTTTTCAGACTTAAACAGGTCTTTCTTTTGTATGCAGAGATGACTTATAAATAAACAAGTACTTTTTCAGAGGCAAGGTTCCCTATAACCCTTTCTAATTTGAAAACCTATGACTGGCAAGCTCCTAGTAGATACTATGCTCTTCACCTCAGTAGTGAAACTACATGATACTCAAACTTAGAGACCTGTTTATGGAACAGAAGGAAATACACCTTCTATCTTGTCTTTTATATTGAAGTAAATGGTGAGGAATCTAATCTTCAGGAGATGACACGTTGTGAAAGTTAAAATACATAATTAGATTTCCAATTCCCTTTCTGCCACTGACTTACTGAGTCACTTGGGCAAACCTTGTCTAACACATAAGTGACTGCTGAAGGTAATGCCACAGGAATCTAACTTACTGTGTGCTTGTTTACATGCCTTGCTCTTTCCTTAGAGGTATTTGCCAAGTCTACTGAGTAAATATTAGGTGTCCATATAAAAGCATTTCCTGCATGTTTTGCACAAACAATGCTAGTGGGCTATTTTGCTAAGGCTTGCCTTACAACAAAAGACCTTCAGCTGCTGCACAGAAGGGCTACTGCAGGTCCTGCAACTTGCTGGGATGCCATGCTAGTAAGGGTGTGTCTCTACTGTGCGTTGCATCTTTTTTGTGTACCAAAGAAAGTACCTGAGAGTACTTTGTGCTGAAGGATTCTTGAGTTTCTTAACTATCTTCATACCTGGCAACAGAAGGATTCTCAAGTAACTCCAATGTCAAGATGTATTGAGTATATGAATATTTCTACAGAGTAATGGTATGGATTTTTTTCATAGATAGATCCCTGAGAAAGTTGTACTGTTTTCATTGTAGGCTGTAAGTCTTCAGAGAGAAAGCATTAAAAAAGGTATTTCTTCTTCATTTTGATCTGAATGCTGTATAATTTTTTCTTGATATAAAGCAATGGGATATCTCCTTCTGCACTGACCCACTGCTATTTTCATTGTGATATAGGGTGGGAGCAGACCCACAGTGAAAACAGCAGTGAGACAGTGCAGAAGGAGACATCATCCCATAGCAACAGGAGTCAATCTCCAGCCTAGAACAAATTGGTAGTCCTTTTCCCTAAAGAAACACATGCTTCTATAGCTGGAACACATTGTGAGATTAAAAAAAAAAAAAATAAAACCTGCATAAAGAAATCTCATGGACTAAAAGAAAAATCTGTTCCTGTAACTGGGAACTGTGAAACGTGAACACCTTCTGAGGTCACACAGCCAAGGATAAATTGCTTAAAACTGCTACCAAGCTAAAAAAACCCCACAGTAAACCCCCTCAGTTTACTTCCTCTTCCTGGGTTGAAATGAATCTTCATTTTCCTCTTATTGAGAAACTTTTGTGGATTACAGTCACTTGGGCACTGTTGGGTGCCCAAGCTGTGTATGTAATATTTCAGAAATATATGCTACCTATTTTCCCTTTTATCTCCTGTAACTCAGTTGCAAAAGACTGATAGAAGAGGTCAACTTGCTCATTCACTGCAGAGCATTTAAAACTTGCCAGAGTTTCTTCACACAAGAAGCCAGCAGCCAAGACTAACAGTGAGCAAAATAATGCTGGCTGTGAAACTGAAAAACACATGGCTGACATGCCTATCAGAAGCATGTTTTTTCAGACAAATTACATAAATTTTTTTAGTCTCCTTCTATCATGGAGGAAAAACACTCAGAAGCTTTTCCTGAAGATTTACATTCACACAGAGGATAGTGGAATCTGATATCCTGAAGTGGAAATCTGGTTTATTTCATTTTCCTCTTTTTATTGTGGGAAAGGTTTCTCTGGGATCTGTGAGTTTTGTGCTATAGCAGCACAAAACTTTTGTGCTATTGCCTACCTCCACTTGGGCTGGTTTGCTGACATTGCAGGTGTGTTCCTGTCTGTGGGTACTCTCCATCATGTTCCTAATGCAGGAGATGTAACAGTGCTTGCTGTGCCCACCAGCCCTTCTGGATGGGCTACAGTCAGTCACATGTGCCCCATGGTGAATCCCCATGGCTGCTGTATTATTATTTTATCATCTTGCTATCTGCTTTCTGACCTCCCCATGATTTTCCACCGTAAAGTACAGATATGTGCATCATTTTCTTGTACTCTTCCAGAAACCTGCATTTGTTTCTTGGCCCCTGTTTCACTGAGGTCATTTTATGCAGTTTTCATATGATATTGGCAAAATGCCATTCTGACTGCAGGGCAGGGGTTTTCTGCCACACTAGAAATGATTTTGGGAGGCAGAAAAGACACCTAAGATTTCAAGTTTAATTTAAATGTCTTTCTAATTTATGAAACAGTGACTTGAAAGTACTGGTCCTGATATGTGTGAGTACCTCTAACCCAAAGGGTCATTTCTGTTCTATTGCACTACTGGAGTAACTTACAAATGGTTTCACCATTCCAGTTTTCTCCTATAAATCACACTACAGCACAAGAACCCTGTAGGCAGGCTACACAGGTCTCCGCTACAGGCAGAACCAGTTGTACTTCAAAATCAGTTACACTGCTACTCATAGGCTAACTACTATTTGAAAGCCTAAAGGACCCTAAACAATTTAATTTCGGGCTCACTGAATGGCAGAGTGAGAAAACAATTTCTCAAGAGCATTACCTCTCCTACTTTTTAACCTAAACTTACTATATATATTATGTACATAATATACATATATATTTAACCCCTTGAAGGGAAGCAAGATGGAGAAAACTGAGTCAGTTTGAAGCATCATATTTTTTCAGCATTTATTACATACATCACTTGCCTGCTCTTAAGAGCTACTGTTGCCATGTTTGGAGTCTTGAAGTGTTTCTGTCATGCTTTTATGTTATGCTCTAACTTAATAATGCATGATATTTTTGGCTTAAGATTAGAAATGAATGTGTAAGTAACCTAATAACCAGTTGTACTGCTCTAATGTGTCTCTCTGCTGATGAATACAATTTATGAAAAGCAGAGTCTAACTTAGTGCCTGTTTAAAATTTTGTAAGCTTTTCTATGTCCTACAGTCAGTCTCTGTTTTCCAGTGTGGCCTTTTTGTCCCTTATTGGTGATTATTTTTTTTTAATAATGATTATTCATTTGATTAAATTGGAGATCAGTATTTTCTTTTCTTACTAAGATTTTAGTTAATCATGTAGGCTGTAACTTCTGGCTTTTATGCCTAATTAAAGATCTTTACTTTGAAAGACTTTAGACTGCCATATATGACTGCCTCCCATTCTCTTCCTAATAATCCCATTATAATACTCAGTAAGGTTCCTTTCAGCTCATGGTCTTCATCATTGCTTTAGACTGACAGTCAAGAGTGTGTATGTATCTGAAGAATAAGAATTGCAATGCAACACATAAGAAGCAGCATTCTGTTAAAAGGTCCCTCCCATTTTTCGCAGCAGTTGCAATCCCAAGATCATCCATAGGGAATGAGTCTAACACAAAGATAAGGCTAAAAAGTGGGTTTGATTCTCCAGCTAATGTCTTTACTGAAACTGGTTGTGTTGAACACAGAGTGTGAAGCATAAGGCTGCCTATATGTAGTTTGTATGCTGTGCTCTGTATGTTGCAATAGCACCAGACTGAAATAATTTGGCACAAAGAACTCCAGAGTGCAACATTTCTCCTTAGAAAAAATGAGGGGCAACAGAAATAATTTTCAGTATAGATTCCAGGAGATGGGCATAACTGACCATGTGCCAGATGACACAGAGATTTATAGAGGTCTTTCAAATGCTGCTGCACTAGTCTGCATACCTTTCCCAGTCTGGTGTCCTGAAGTGCATTATTTTTGTTTGCTGCTTTCTGGTTTTCAGAGATAAAAAGTGTAAAAAAGAGAGATAAAAAATGTACCAATTACTGGTATTACAAATAAAAAAAGGTATGTTGTGCATCTATGTGCTCCACTTGTGCTCTGCTTGTGCTGCACTTGCTCCAGTTGTGCTGAATTGCTCTTGAACAGGCATAATTGCCTCTGAATAAGGCCTTACACAGTGATTTTTTTTCCCTCCACGTTCAGGACTCAACCATGTAAAAAATTACTTAAAGTGGTCATATGATTTACAGCTTTTATCTGCCTCTAAGAAATGATGGTGCCTCATACTGAGCTGTTATTCTTGTGTCATGGAGAGAATGATGCACTTTATCCATAAGAGAGAAGCAATAATATACCTTATTGATCTAAAATAGTGAGTTAATAGGGTTCAATGGCAAATGCGACAGTGGGTTAAGAAGATTTGATGGCAAGGTATGCTTTATTATTTACTACATAGAGGACAGGGTCAGATAGAACTGTGAGGGAGATCCTCCTGTTGGGTCATGGTGTCTAGACAAGATCCCCTTGCATACCAAATATCTTCTCAGAGAGGAGTGTAGGTACGGCTGGATCCAGACGTAGTCTCAGACTTGGTCAATAGTTTATGTCTAAAGGATAGTATGTGCACAATCAATCCTTTGCATCACTCACCTGAGATTTCAAAGTTTAGCATGTGGTTAATCACTTACTGAGAATTTGCTGCCACGGGGAATTTCTCAGCCATGAGCGATAGCCCAGAGAGGTGTTCCTTAACAAGGGGATATCCTGGCTTTCAGCCAGCTGTGTGCAGGAGAGCTCAGCAGGTGTATGTGGAGGTCTCTGAAAAGTACACTGAATGTTAAACTCCTACTAACGTAGGAGTAGCATTAACATAACTGCTCTGAGTCTTGCCAGAGAGACTTGCTTTAGCAATTTATACTATGAAGTTTCATTTTATACCAAATTCAACTAGCTCCTGTCGTGCATTTTCAGAGAATGCTTTTGGCATATGTCTGTGAAAGAGCTCACCAGCAGTGATTTCTCTCAGGGATGATCTTTGAAGAAACTCAGAGGAGACTTGTAAGGACTAATGCTCCCTTTTCTCAAAGATTCACTCACATTCAGACAGTTTACGTCTGCAGTCTTTGAAACTTCTAATCTCTCAGTTGAATAGATGCTCCGCAAAGCATTGTACAAAATGCCAGATTTGAGTCCTTGGGCGGATAAATAAAAAATTATAGTATTGCAAACCTGTTAACATTAATTGAATTGAGAAATATGCTTCAGTGAATCACAGAGGCACACCAACATTATACCAAATTATCACAATATCACTCTGAATTCCAATTTTGCTGTGCAAGGTGACTGGTGAATAACATATTTTGCATTTTTTTACTACCTAAATAGATCCTTCTCAGTCAAAGGGTAAAATACAAAACTAGTAATAATAGAAACCAGGAAATTTTTTTTCTTTTATGTAAAGAAATAATTTTGCCAAACTACTTTAATTTTCCAGTTACAGCAAATCTATAAATTTTATATTGCAAAAGGAAGTGTTTATATAGGACTTCAAGACTCCTTTGCCAGAGTGCAATCTTCTTTTTGGTGAATGCAGAGTACGATAAAGTTTAAATAAAATGCATTTCTAATAAACACCACATATTCCTTTAACAGAACATCACGATAGTTAAAGTTAGTTGTGCATGGTATGCTTAGTTTCTTAAGAAAAATAGTATGTAATTTCATTACAGGGAAAGAATTTTATGAGCACTCAATGATCACTGCAGTTACAAATTTGACAGAAAGTGCAATTCTGTTGTTCTCACATGAAAATCATCATTTTGATCTCAATAGTGAGATGGAGCAGTCTGTTATTGTGGGTCTTTCTGAAATTGTTCCTCTGCTGCTCCTAGGCTGTAGGAACTCTAAATGGTTGGTATTAAAATTGTCTGGATAGGTCAGGGAATAGTTTATTTGTCAGTATTTGTCTAGATTCTGAATAAACTTGCCAAGTGTGCTGCTGACTCTCGTTGATGCTTAATGTTAGTTTCTCGTACTGTGCTGAAGTTGCAAAGACACTGTTTCTTTCAAAGCATATTTTAAAGTTCCATGTAGAGGAATCATCATCATCATGGCCAGGCTTCACGAACGAAGATTAGAGAAGGACTCTACCCACGCTTGCTACAAGCACGTTGATGGCTAAGAAGGCCAATGCGAGATAGACAAGTCCGGATGCAAAAGGCTATGTAGAGGAATATGGTTCAATAAAAGGACATGTTATTTCAGGCAACAAAAAAATGACCTCCAGTGAACAGGTCATGTTGACATTTATGAAGCTTATGTTCTAAACGCAATCTTTTCTTCAATAAGTATCACCTTTCCAAAATAATAGATTAATGCTTTTCTCTTGAACAGTAAATAATTTCCATTTAAATTATTTTATGTATGCTATATAGATATGGCTGGAACAATGTACAAATAAACTACTCCATGGGATGCTCAAGTTGATGAAAGCTCATCTTGTTATCATGAACTAGTCTGACTGTTTTGAAATTGAATACTTCCCTTTTGATGGAAATGATTTTGCAGACCTAATTTTTCTTTCCTCTCCCCCATTTCTTTCTCAGCTTTGACTGTGACCTTCAGATAGAAGACTGCATCCTAACATTAATTCTTTAAGAAGTGCAAAAATCCCCTAGAGCCCCTCACTGACTCTGGTGCAAGTGAGGAAGCCTAGTTTTGGAGTATTAAGTATCAGAATAGATGATGTGAAACATCATGCCTGTAAATGTTTGCAAAAGCAGAATCTGAAAGGATTTTTCTGTTGATACGGTTACGTAAGAAGACATTTCTCTGGGCAGGAATAGTCTCTAAAAATTTTTCCATGTTTTCTTGATGCCTTTTCTACATAAACATAAATTTATGGATGCTGTTGTTTATGAACTTGCTCACCCATTGTTTTAAATCAGCTAATCATATTATACTTCGCTTATCCAGTTACAATGGGTCATTGTGGAAGGTCTCCAGTGTTTAATACTGACAGCTAGATAGTCATACTCCTGAGTCCAGTGGAGGCAGGGTAAGTTAAGAACCTGAAAGGCCACCCTGTCAATCTTTCCTTCAGATATTCAGGTGGGGTTTGTGACACTGTCAAACAAACATGAGCTTTCAGTGCTGGAAAATAATTTTTTTTCTTTGATGTCCCATTATGTAAAAGATAAATAATTTAAAGTAAGGAAAAAAATAACCCTAACAAGTCTGATTCATTCTGTTTGGTTTGGTTTGTTGGGGGGTGGTTTTTTTTTTTGTTTTGGTTTTTTGTTGTTGCTGTTGTTTTTGGTTTTTTGTTTGTTTGTTTGTTTTTGGGGTTTTTTGTTTGTTTGTTTGGGTTTTTTGTGTGTGTGTATGTGGGTTTTTTTGTTTGTTTTTGTTTTTGTTTCCCAATAGGAAAAAAGGCATTTACCGGTACCTGTACACAGCTTTTGGAAGTGAAGAACTAATTTATCTGTTTGTACCTTATTCACTCTTATTTAAGTGTTCTCATTTTAAAGAACTCACAACAGAAAGGTAGGAGAAGGCAGAAGGGTTGGACTGATTTGCTGAGAATGAAGCATGCAGCAGAATTAGTGTAACGTTTTCATATCAGAATTCATACTGCAGGGGTAAGCATGATAAATGGTTACTTGTTATTAATAAATGCAGAAGTTGTACAATCAATATGTTTATGTCAAAGAAAAACAAATCCATTTGTATTTAAAAATATTTACAAACATGGAGGATCATTTAAGATAAATATTTAGTATTTATGCAAGTACACTTCAAATGCTGTTGATAAGTGATAAATATCTTCAATACAAAAACACCTTTTTGTTTTGTAGCCACTCTCAGGTAAAAAAAAACCTTTCACAATTTTTTATGTTTCCTCCATTGAATGATGATGATATTAATAAGCCAAGAGCAAACAAAATTAAATGTTGGCCAAAAAAAGCCTTTTGGGGAAGATCATGTACTGTAGACAAATTCAGACCTTCAGTTTTTGCCTCAGTTAATGCCTGTGGCTCCTAGAGGAACCTATATTCTTTTCTGCTGGGCAGTCAGGTTCTTGTTTTTCTTCTTTTTTTTTTCCCCCTATAGTTTCCAGAGGCCAGAGGGTAAGCATAAGAATAAAGAATAAAGCAGACAGAAAACTCACTTGTAAGTTAAAGAAAAAAAGGAGAATATCAAGCTAGAATAGTTGAGGGGAGCTGCAAATGTGAAACATCTGTAAAAAAGCAAGACAGAGGGTGAAGACCAAGGATAACCATGCTGGGTGGACATGGAGTAGTGTGTAACCAAGAGATGGATTTTTACACTGCTCCTGTCTCACCAAACTGGGGGGAGAAGATTACTGTTCCATATTTTAATCCTAGAGGTGTTACACCAGTAAGGGCTACCCTGAATGAAGGGATGAGTCCTGGTAGGAAATTCTGTACTTCTCAGTTGTATCTCCTTGGAAAAAGAACAAAAACAATTGCCCTTCTAGATGCTGCTTCTCTGCTGTTCCTTTTATAGCCCACATAAACTCAAGATGCAAATAAGAGCATCAGTAATGAAAACTGCACATTTCTAGTGACTATAAAAATGAAGTAATGACAAAATCTGCAAGGAAAGAGGAAGGAGAGAAGATAATGGCAGTGGAAAGCAGGGAGAAATAAGTGTTCTTGACTTCTAAGTATTTGCACACTGGTGGAAAGCTACATGCTACCTATGTGGTCCTTGCTTTTCATTCCTCATGACAGGCAAGAAGGGATATTTGGTTAAGTCTGCATTTTTATGAGCTCTTTATTTCTTTAGAAAAGAGTTGATGAAGCCAAGTGGACTGTAACTTTTGCCATTATATGATTTTTATTATGGTTAAAGTAATACTGCCTCGTTCTGTGCTTCCAGAATAATGAAACTCTTACATTACATGTATTTTTGTAAAGAAAGAGAAACACAAGTTACTTTTAGTACACTTTACACTAATGCATGACTAGCTCACTCTAGCTCTGTAACTATTTGTTTTTGTGTGGTTTTTGTTTTTTGGGTTTTTTGTGGGGTTTTTTAGTAAGTTATGCTGTGAACAAATGTGGATGCATCATCATAAAACTACTTTTGTCCTGACTGGGAACCTTCTCTTGTGATTATTTTTTGCCATTTAGTACCATTAACTGAGCAGAGACTTCTGGCAAACCATGATGTTCAGCAGAGATGCATTGGCTTGTGGAAGCTCTTTGTACTTTAGGAAGATCTTAGTGTTGTAGTATTTGAAGTAGGAAAAATTGTACCTGTGAGAACTGTTTTGAGTCAAACTCCTCACCATGAAAGGAAATTAAAAAATATCTTCCTGTTATTGATCTCAGATACTGTTGTTCTCTTGCTGCCAGAATGAGGCACAATTGTCTTGGGATTTGCTGACTTTGTTGGTCAGCCTTGACTTTGTGTGAGTGCTGTCAGCAGCAAAACCATTTTGGTTTTTTTCTCCTCTTGCTTGTTTAGGATTCATGTGGACTTTGCACTAGAAGCCTGTAGTGCCTTATAGTTTGTGTAAGGTTGAAATGATGCTCCCATTTCAAACAATTTATGATAAAAATGCTTATAGAATTCCAGGAGAAAACACAGGTCCATGTGAATGTACTGAATATATTCAACTGGATATGTGATACAAATAGTTATCATAAATCACTACCTTCTAAACTTCATGCGATGTGTCTCAAGGGGAGAAACATCCAAAAAGTTTCTTGTGAGCCAAACAGAAGAATTGCTGAACTTGTTGAAAGCTGTTGGTTGTCCAAGTTTCCTGAGTGCATGATCTTCTCTATTTAGCATGGAAGTGTGTCCTAAAATTAGCTGGCTCCGACCACTGCCCTGTGAAATCGCTGGCATCACCTTTGTATCCTGACAGATAGACTTTGCAATATGCTCCTGTTTAGCTATAGGGCCTCCCCAGTTCCACTGGCAGGGAGTTTTACACAGCCATATGGATGCGCTTTTTTGCAGTCATGTCAACTCTCTAACATAGTCTAAATAATGTTTAACAAACACACTGAATCTATTGCAGAAGAATATTATGTGGGGCTATTTTTTTTTTACCACTTTTTTTTTCTTGAGTCTGTGTCCAGCAGCCTGTGTGAATTGTGACAGAACCATTGATTGGGAGTAGGAAAGCATGGCAGTTCACTTGGAGATATAGCCTACTGAAACACATTTACTCTTCTGGATTTCTGTATTTTGATATATTTATGCCCTTTGTGTTTTTGCATGCTCTGCTAGTATATTTTTAGAAGTTCTTTGAATCAGTGTATAGCTCTTCAAAAAAAAAAAAAAAAAGAGAATAATTTGCCTTTTGGCACCTACTCAGAATAAAAGAGTGGTGAATAAACAAGTAGTAAACAAGCTACATTTAGACATCTGCTCCCTACTTAGCTCCACAAGGGTGAATGTTTTCCCTCCAGTTGCTATAAAATTTTGCCTGAGTTTACATTGAGCAGAAACTGAAGAACTTCATTCATAGAGAAAGGGAACAATTCTTTGGGTTCATAAACAACACAAGAAATTTTTTGTTTGGTTGGGGTTTTTTGGGTCAAAATTTATTTTCTCTGAGGCTAACAAAAGTGCAGTCTAACTAGTGAAAAAGCACAGATCATCTGTGTGTTGAAATGTCCAGTTACCTTGAAAGTTAACTCTAAGCATAGCCCTGCCCCTGCTCTGAGCACCAGCTCTTACCTTCTGCTGTAGTTGAGTCTCATTTGAGAACATCTGCAAAATTTTCAATCATCAGTACATTTGTCCAAAATGAAAGAAATAAGGAACACGATACAAAGCGTAGATTTTATAGGAGGTCAAATTCTGCAATCTTTGTCTATGCTTCAGTAAGGATGGTTCCTGTATCACCTAGAAAACCCTTTCAGAATAAATTATCTGGTAACAGTTATGCCTATACACAGCAACTTTCACCTGTTTTTACGTTTAATGAAATGATCAAAAGCAATAGCTGAGCAAGGGCCTAAAGATGTTTCTTTTGTTCTTCTTTTGTGCTTCTAAGGAATTCACAAACAAAAAAGCAATATGCCTTAACTCTTTGCGTCTGCATTTATGCAATACTTACAGTCAGAATACCGCTATTTGTCTGGGAAATATTTGTAGAAGCAACTGTAATTATGCGGTGGAAAGAAAATACTAATGCAATCAGACTGCTGATCTTGTGGTTCCATCATGTCCATAATCCTTATGTCATATTGGTACTAAAGCTAATGAGAGTTAGGCATGGGAAATGGCATGGAGAGCCTCTCTTGCAAGCTGAGGTTCATTATACCAGCCATCCCAACCCTCTGCTTTTGCCCTCACTTTTGATTGTGATTAGGGACTCGGAAAGTAAATGTATGAGGTTTCAATACACAAAGGAAATATTTGACCTGTGTATTTCTGCAGAAAACATATTAATAGAAGAAAAGAAATTATCTATTAAAAAATTGTAACAGTTTGGAAAGAAACCATAGCAAATGACACTTAGAGGAGAAAAGGAACAAACAAGCCATGGTGTAACCAAATCATAATATTCAGTCACATTCAAAGGAAGTAAATTGGATAGAAAGACTTTTTTTTTTTTTTTTCTAATATGGATGGACCTTCTAGTATTAAATGAAGTGTGAAAACTCCAAGATGCACTGAAACAGAGAAAACCTTATGGCAGCATGTTAGGGATTCAAATCCTTCCTGGTGTACAGAACAGGACAGGTAAGGCATATGGTGACTGAAGATGTAGCACATGGGTGTGATCAGGAGATGCAGTGATATATGATGTGGAACAGGCATAAGTAATGGTAAGAAGAAGAATAAGCAGCTGTAATAAACATGAAGGTCCATTGGATGTCTCCATTGTTCTGTTTCAATGAAACAGATTCTCTGTCTTGCAGATTCAGCACGGTATTTCCGGGATATGGATTTAGGGTGTTCAGAGTTCTCAGCAAATAACTTATTTTATGGGACAATGCCAGTGAACACTACACTGAAAACTGCCCAAAGGGCTGCTATAGGATTTTCAATTTTGGTCAGTGAGATGTTAGGATCCTGGGTACCCCTCAGACCTCAATGATTCTGGGTAATAAGTATAATAATAACATTAGAATTTAATTAAAACTATAGATTTTTAACTAATTTTCTAAAAAAATGCTATTTTATAATGAAAGAAATGTTTGATAAAAAAGAAGGTCTCAGCTGTTTAACTAATTTGAAATATTTGTTCCCAAGAATCTGATTTACAGTGAATAAGTTGTTTATGGAAAAAAAATACGATGTTTGATCAGTTCCTCAAATACAGAACTCCAGAGGGATTTTCTAGTGTTTCAGGGAAGGATTTGAGAGAAAATCAGAAATTCATCTGCCATAGGGCTTAGCTGATGCTTCTGCCAAAAATACCAGTGAATAATTGTTTCTCTTGCCTTAGTATTATGAATAGGAAAACACCTTTGATGACGTAGTAGTGATGTGGACTGCTCTGGCTGAGGGATGGACAGCCACTGCTACCTGTATCTTTGCTGCAGAAAAGGCAATAGGAGAAGGGAATAAAGCTCAAGTTTGATTTACCTAGGCTATGTTAGAAATTAGATCTTCAGTTTGTAATCCTATGTTGTTTCTTATTGTTATATTTCACTGATTTATTTTCTACTCTAAGTGCTGTCCGTAATAGTCTCTGCTTTTGCATATTTTAGAAGGAAGCATCAGAGCTGTTTCAAATAGGAACTTGCTGTAAATCCTTGGGACTTATTTCAGAAAGGCTCTTGTGCTGTGTGAGGAGGGAACAGCTGGAAGTTGGGAGCCACTCATTTGGAAGCGGCACCTGTGCATTTGGGATGTGCTCTAACCCTTCCTTTGATTTATCTTCCTCCTAGATTTATATTTGATCCTCAAGACACGTTGAAATATTACAGGTACAAACAAGCATTTGAGAACCTGCAAAGCTGAGAGAAAGAGAAAAATTCTCATAATGTCTGTGTGAGAGCAGCATAAGTTGGGTTGCACTTTATTTTATAGATGAGCACTGTATTTTTAATGAAATTTAAATGGCCCAGAGCTTAAAATAGGTGTTTGATCTATTACAGTAAAATAAAATCAGTAATCCTTTTGAAAGACTTGCATCTAAATTACAATTTACTTCACCTGTAGCTCTTCCTTCCATTTTTTTTCTTTTAAACAAAAGAGTTCTATTTGTTTTTTTTAAACAAAAGACTTTTTTCCACATTTGAGGGGGACTAAAAAATTAAAGAGAGAGTAGAGCAATTCTGATCCCCTTTTGTCCATTTGTTCTTATTATAGAGAGGGAACTGGTTTTGAACCTCGTAAAAGGTGCATCCAGTAGTTTACAACTGATGCAAATGATGTGCTTGGAGCCTGAAATCATTAGCCTGGCCTGTATAAGCAACACTGTGGTAGGCAGATATATTTGAACAACACTGAATTACAGAAACATCAACAACAAAATAATTAAAAGCTTCTGGGAGGCAATTTATTGAAAGCAACTATAACTGTAATTTCTGAAGCAGAAAAGCATATAAGGAATATTTACGCAGCACTTCGATGACTCTCACATCCATGGCAGTCTGTTTAAAGAGACTTGGGGGATTTGAATCCTATTGAAATTAAAGAGAAATTGTCAGTTTAAGAGTCTAATTGAAAATCTCAGCATTCTTTAACAGATATGAAAATCCAGAAGGAAGTTATTAGTGAGAAAATGCTTACCTTTTTTTGAGAAAGAAGAGAGTTTGCAGAAGACACTGCTCTAAATAATTAATCTGTCTCTCCTCTTTGTCTGCAGTTTCTTCCGTAAGAAATGTCAACTTGGTCAACTAAGTGGGAGTCCTTGTACAATATCTGATAGTTTTAAAATACAAAGAGGGTTTATAACAGTGTTCAGCCCTGTGCTGTGTGGGTAACTGCTGACAGTGCCAACTCCAAAAGACAGACTTTGTTTAGGCAGTGGCTTTGTGTAACCTCTAGAAAGAGCTACAAGTTCTTCTGAAATCCCTGATCTTTTGATTATAAAAATGTCTCTGTACAGGCTGGGTGCTAAGCTATAAATCAAAATAACTTTAAAAACCTAACCAAACTCAAAAAAAAAAACAAACAAAAAAGGAGACTACAAAACAAGTTATAGATTGTAAATATATCAATAGATTTGCAATTACAGATTTTAAATTAAGGTGGTTAGGTTTTTGAAGCCGTACACTGTATCATTTTGATAGAGAAATAAAAGGTAGATCTTTTGTTTACAAGCCATTCATTGTTGTTTCAAAAACTTGTAAAGAAAGGGTAGGACTGCCATGTTTCCATCAAGAAATTTGGGCAGAAAGGTAAGTGTAAGCCACTCTGTACATTCAAGAGTCTAAGTCAAATGCATCCAGAACCTTCCTAGAAATGAGCAGTTGATGTGTGACCTTGTACTGTGTCCCCCTTTCTTCCTCACAGACTTTCCGCTAGGAAGGTTCTTATGCCCATATTTACTCCAGTGGAAACCAGAGAAATGTAATGCATTCTGCCTTCTGCAGTAGCCTCTGTTGTCAGGCTTTGTGCAGCTCAGAACATAGGGAGGTATTTGGAGGAACCAAAATGAGAGATAAACCAAGCTCTCAATTTAAACATTAAGATTATGTATCAGTGGGCACTACTACCACCTTCCCAACCAGCCAAGCAGGTTTTGGTGTATTTTTCTTTCACCTTTTATTGCCCATATTTTTGATCATGTAAACTAAATGACTCCAAGTCCAGACAGATTGCAATCACTTAAAGTGTTTCCAACACTTAAGATAGATTTTATGGGATTTAAGTTAATTTCCAGTGCTAAAATTGTTCTCACTAGCAGAGCCTTGGATAAGCTTTGTAAGAACCTTTTAAGAGCACTGGATATACTGTTGCCAGTTTGTCTCTGTACATCTCTTCTAACAACTAAATAAATTTCTATAACCCTCTGGGAAATAGGAAACTTTTTATTGAACTTCTGAGGGCAAGTAGAGATAAAACAACATCCAGTTTTCCTGTCTTCTCTGGATATAAGTCTTTAGCAACACAGGATAGAATAGTTTGCACTTCCTATTATTTCTGTGGATGAAGTTAGCCATTTGTCTTTTGTCTATAAAGTACCTCACAGTTCTTATAACAGGAAAGAATGAATTATAAAAGTAATATACATTTCAAAGGAAGTATGGACTACAGCCAGTTGTCTTAACAAGCACAGAGAGAAAGAAAACCCTCTAATGCTTAAACAACACTGCTGATTCAATACTGAATAAAGAAGAGATAAATAAAAAATTTGCATTTGAACTCTATTTGAGAAGGTAGATGAACAAATTTCTACTTTACATTGCAAATAATTTTAAATAAAGAAACAGAGGATTTCATAAATGCATGTGAACCCTGCCAAAATGTCATTGTAACATGGAGAAATAATGATGCAGAGAGGGAAGATGAAAGAGAAATATTACCATAACTTATTGCCTAAATAATGATTTTTAATCTTCCTCTTCAAAGCCACCAGGACTTCTCATAAGGACCCAGATGGCATGTTGTCTCCATTTCCAAACTGCCCTCAAATCTCAGTGTCTTTCTCTCAGTGTCTTTCTTCCAAATATTAATATCAGAAAAAGAAATTACTTCTTTCTAGCTGTTTGGGTGGCTTTTTTGTTTTTGTTTTTTGGTCTGAGGTGAAATCAATCACTTTGGAACTGTCTGTGGAACTTCACTGATGGCAGACGAAGCCTGTGCCTTTGCTTCCAAATACAAACCTTGTCTTGCTTGGCTGTGGTGGTTACCATGAAAATAGTGTGATGCAACATCTCCTTTTCTTTCCATGGCAGAGAGTTAAAATCCAGGTTTCTGGAATGAGAGTTCAGAAAGAGAATAAAAATGACATTGAATAGTTGGATAATAGTGGATAGCTGTGTTAAGTAGCTGGGGGTTTATTCTGTCAGAGTTTTTGTTTGTTTGCTTGTTTGTTTTTCAACAGAAAACAACTCATTGCTCTGGGAATTGCGGTTATTCAGCTTGAAAATCAAAACTAGGATTTGTTGCCATATGGCCTGTAGTCTTATAGCATTAAGAAGTGACACTTTCAGAGTTGTCAGTGGGTTTTTGCCGCAATCAATTCAGGAAAGAATCATGCATCAACCAACAGGGTTCAAGCAGATTAGTAGCTTTATGCAGCTATTGCACTTTGTTAAGGGTAGTATCTCATATTTATAAGGTTGGCCAGGGCAAGTTCTAGAACAGAAGGTGGTGCATAACATATAAGCATGAGGTAGGAGGGGTTCAGGTTATATAGGGAAAACAAGGGAGGAGTATCGACTAAATAGGAAGCATGGGGGAAGAACAAGGCCAAATGTGGAAATGCTGCACTTCAGCAAACTTGAACCAATGAGAAAATAGGGGATAAATGTGAGGGAAGGAATACAATAAAACTTGGAAAAAACCAGGGTACAGCAAACTCAGGGCATGCACTAACAACAGTAAACTATCTTTCCTGAGTAAATGTCTCTGTTCTGTTAATGTCACAACGTATCATTCTACAGCAGGGATTTGCCAGCCTTGCTTCTGCTAACGTCCACCTCAGCTGCTGCTTCCACACTTGAAACTGTTTTTCCTCACTCCAATCGCCTTCCTCAGGTTTTATTTCAGTACTCTGTATCACTGAAGTCTCTTAAGTTTTATCTGTTTGCTAGAGGTGTTTGTTAGGCCATGGAGGGTACCGTGCTGCAGCCAGACTGTGTGGTTTCCAGGAACTCATCTATCATCCTGCTCAGAAGTCAAGTAGAACAATGCTACCCTGTACACACAATCCACAATCCATCCTTCCTTCCATCCTTCCTTCCTTCCTCCCTCCCTCCCTCCCTCCCTTTTTATCTTTCTCCTTCTCTCTCTCTTTCTCTGTTTCTTTCCCTGTCTCTGTTATATAGTGTTTATTTACCTGTTTTCATATTAATTCTCCCTTCAGTTATAATCTCTGTTGCAGATTTTATATTAAACTCCACTGATGGATGCAAAATGAGGGGAAATTGGATGTTTTTTGCCTTTTTCACCCTCATTTTGAGAACCTGCAAAGCTGAGAGAAAGAGAAAAATTCTCATAATGTCTGTGTGAGAGCAGCATAAGTTGGGTTGCACTTTATTTTATAGATGAGCACTGTATTTTTAATGAAATTTAAATGGCCCAGAGCTTAAAATAGGTGTTTGATCTATTACAGTAAAATAAAATCAGTAATCCTTTTGAAAGACTTGCATCTAAATTACAATTTACTTCACCTGTAGCTCTTCCTTCCATTTTTTTTCTTTTAAACAAAAGAGTTCTATTTGTTTTTTTTAAACAAAAGACTTTTTTCCACATTTGAGGGGGACTAAAAAAATAAAGAGAGAACAGAGCAATTCTGATCTGTACAGCAGTACATCTCTTTCACCCATGTCCAAAATCAGCCAGCTGCTTCTGATGCACCAGCTAAGTCATCTCTGAAATTATGGTGCTGTAGTTTGGACTGTATCACTTTCTCTCCTAGTTGCTTCAAGAGATGCCAAAGGACAAGAGGCTGGAGTCTGAGGACTCTATAGCTGAGGAAAATGATTTTCTAATTAAGTATATATTTTCATTATTGTTGGGAAAAAAGAGATCTGGAAATTATGGAAGACAAGGTAGGATGCAGGAGACTGAACCATCTACGTCTGCCTTAATTTGAGTTAAGCAGGAAGGGAGAGGGATGATTTTTAGTGCTCTGGTTATGCTAGCTTGAAGAATATTTTTTTTTCATTGACATGTGAATAACACTACTATCTAGGGTACTTGGAAAAACAATTCACCATTGTGGTGACACTTTCTGAGGCAAACGGAAATAAGGAGTTTTCTGTACATTTAAAACCCCCAAAGCTATTCTTATTCAGTTGAAGTTAATATCTTATTCTAGATATTAACTTGCTTGTGCAGTCAAAATTATGGGTTTGCAATGCATGAACACAGTCTAAAACGCGCAAAACCCACAATTCTGAAAAGATCTGTTCTGCTATGCTGGACAACCCCATATAGCAATAAACATTCTGGGCATTTTGTGCAAACGTACATAATGGTTACTTGTGAAAGCAAATGTTTCTTCTTCTCCCCTAACTTTACATGCTGAGCACGACGCCGTACGGGATGGAATATGCTTGTGGTCAGTTGGTGTCGGCGCAGTTGTGTTCCCTCCCAAATCCTTCTGCCCCCCAGCATCCACGCTGGTGGGGTGGGGTGGGGTGAGGAGCAGAAAAGACCTTGATTTGGCGAATTATTAATATAATAAACAATAAACCCGGGACGGACCCAGAAACCCGGTTGGGCAGAAACTGAATCAAAAGAACAACGACTAACATACAGAGCTTGAATAGTGACAAGTCAGAACATGTGACCTTAACAACCAATCGCAATAAGGCATCCCACTGCGCATGTGCACTGGAGTACTTGTGGACCACAACTCCCAGGATGCCTTTCGGCACTCTTCCTGTAATATAAACCCTTGACCGTGTGCTGAGCACTGCTCGGCAACAGCTAAAACGTCCCTGTGTTGTCAACGCTGGTTTGGTCACAAATCCAAAATAGAATGCCATAAAAACTACTATGAAGAAAAAGAACTCTATCTCAGGGCAAATTCGTGCAGCCAGATAAACCAGACTTTCTGGTTTCAGGTGCTCAGAGCTAAAACTGAAACCATCTATACAACTAACTCATTAGACCTTAATGTCAGTGCTATTAAAAAGCAAATTTAAAGCTGATGAAATTGCAGTACTAAGGAGCAGAAAATCATTAAATTAACAAGAACTCAAAAAAATCTAAACTTTTAAATGGCTACTAAAAAAAATAGAGAAAAAAAAATCAGCCCTTGAATAACCCAGGGCTCAGTACTTCTGCAAGAGAAGAGCATAATATCTTTGTGGAACAATGTGCTTTTGAAGAACTCAGAAACAGGTCCTATATATATTTTATCATTAAAACATAATGTGCAAATATTTAGATCAGTCCGTATTAATTTCTAAGATGCATTCCAATGCACTTCCATATTATGGCAAAAAATAATCTTGATATCATCTAGCAAATGTTTTGTTGCAATATTAAAGTATACCTTAGAAATACAGAAAAAAAGAAAGTATTGTGAGGCAGGTTTATTTAATTAAAAAAAAAAGAAAAAGAACAGGAAGAAGAAAGAATACTATATACAATAGAATTGCAGATTCCTAAGAACCTGACCTTCTTGGAAATAAAGAAATAATTCCTTTACTAGGAACACTTTGATAAAATCTCTGAAAGAAGCAGTTGCATGATAAAAGCATCCTCTGTTTGTGTTTACCTCTGTCCTTGGGTATGATTTTTAGAACTATTGAATACCTGTAGTGAAATCTGGTGGGTGCAGTTCAATTTACTTGAACTTGCAGATGATCTGAGAATTCAGAACTGCAGGGAATAGTTGTTCCTGTTAATTATGATTTGAAAAAAAAGAGAATAGCTGAAAGTTTCACAGAGTGATACAGATTAGCTGCAGAAATAGAAGAGCAGAAAACTGTGAAAGGGTTTAGTAGATACCAGCATTACCCAATACCTTTAACTCTTTATTTCTTTTCTATTTCTTTCCAATTCAGATTTTGCTATTATGTAAGCTAGATTCTCAGTAATTACATATTAACTCTTCAATTTCAGTTGTAAAAAGGCTCATTGATTTTTACGAACTCAGTCTGAGTCCTGATTTTTATTCAAAGGATAAGAATTATCAAGAGTCTTGGTGTGATTTCTTTGCTCCCTCACAAAGCTGTGAACTGATAAAAAGTAATGTATTTGAACTAAATTATTCATGAAGTCAGTATCTCTCTTCAATGCAGTAATCATTAACTTGCTGACAAGGAGCTATTTGCCACCAAAGAACTATTAAAAAAAACAAAACAAAACAAAGAACAAGCCTTGTGGTAAGGAGGATTTTGTTACATTATCTGATGTTTGGTTTACATACCTGGACAAAATTGTGGCATCCCAAGAGCTTATCTTTTAATCTGCAGTTGACATACCTTCTTTGATCTGTTTGATGCTAATATCTGTGACCATGAATTTTTCATTGATTCTTAGGGAATTTTTTGACCTATCATTATAATAAAGTATTGGCAGTCATGAATTTTAATTCTTACAAAAGATTACTTTACCTGATTTAAGGCTTTTCTAAGATCTCTTTAAATACATTAGTGGCCAGGCATCTAGAATTGAACTGTTGGGGCTTTAATTTATTATGTGCAATTGTTATAAACTCTGGAAGCCAGTGGTTCTTCCCATTTCAGTTTTCTCAACATCTAGAGAGTGATTTCTTCCACCACAGGCAAACCTGCCCCACATTTTTTTTCGTGTTAATTAGTGCGGTAATTCACTGAGTGCCTCCATTGATGAACAAAACTTGCTTCACCACTTGGAATACCAAGTACCATGAGGGAGCATGGAACCTTTTGGAGGAACTTCTGAAACTTTTTGTCTATAATTTGCTGTATTTCTCTCCGTTTCTACATCAGAAGACACTTGAAGGTTAACAATTCTCAGTGTCCTTATCCTTGAGAAGTCATGACTTTGCCTTGTATCTTCTACTCCATCTCCTTTCTCTGAAGTATGCTATAAATCCTATTCCTAATCTCTTAAATGTCTAATATGTCTTATATGTCCTATATGCTTTACATGTCTTAACCGAATTCCTCTTGAAACCAGTAGCTATTACGTGGCAGTATTGAACGAAGTCGTTTAGGAACCCAAGTCATGCTTCAAAAGGATTGTGCTCTTGAAAATGAGTGAAATCAAGCAGGCTCACATGTCAACGCAATTAAGCTCCTGCATCTAAGGACACTGAAATACCTTTTATGTCTAAATGGAATTTCAGCCCATGCATCACTTAGGTCCTTTTGATAGTGGTGACCATCAAGTTTCCCTGAGCCTTTCATGTTTTGCTGTCAGTTGACCAGAAAAGTGAGTAGCAAACTGTTTCAGAATGCATCATTATTTTTCCTCTCTGGTCTTTTTTTTTCTCTGTACCTATTCTTCACACATTATTCATACATAACCTGATGTCTTGTTTTCTCCTTCAGTTGGCATGAACATTTCCACCTCATTAAGGATCTCATAACTGCATTAGGCAGGGATATGCGAAGAAAATAGAAATAAGACAGAATGTAAATTATTTCTGTGACTGGCACAGAGAATGTGAAGAAACTGGCCTGAAACAATTGAGAATTTGAGGCAGGAACAGAACAAACTAAACTTACAGAGTCACAGAGTCACAGAATATTCTAAGTTGGAAGGGACTCACAAGGATCATCATGTCCAACTCAACTTACTTAGTAACCTTGCTGAAGTATGTCTGTGCAGAGGCAAATTATATTGAGTATCCCATCTTGGTAATACTGGATATAAACAACCCAGAAATATGGCTCCAGATTTTAATTTTTAGCCATATTCCATTTAAAATATATTTTTATCTAAAATGTGTTCTTGAAAATTCACTATAAGGCTGCAACCCCATTTTTCCTCCACATTTGTATCTATGGTCATTTTCCTTTTGCAGTTGTTTCATTTCTCTCTGGCACCCAAAATATATGGAACAACTTTTCAGAATGCCAGTTTTGCCCTTTTTAAGGGAGGAGAAAAAAAACTCAGTAAAATTTCCTCATAGCTTCTTTGTCTAGTCATTCAGTTTCTAGGGTGTGTTAAATATTACATTGCAGTAACTACCCATGTTTATAACTCAGATCATGACAGTATGTGCTCCTGAACATTTTTCATTTGGTTTGAATCTTTTTAAAGATATTTTGTGATTGTATTCCTTCTCTGCACAAGAGGAAGAAAAACCATTAGCATTGCACTTCTTTAGGCATGCTTCTGAACTTTGGAAATGTCTATTTCAGGAATCAGCATGCTTTGCTGGCTCCTTAGAAATGCATTTTGAATTGCTTCTTGTGGTTTACCTTCATGTTACCATTTTAAATTTTCTGATTTTAAAGATTTTTAGGCCTTTAGATTTATGGAGAAAAATAAAGACCTGTGGAAATAGTCCTTAAAGTACACATTTCCCAATACTTCTCTGATAAAATGAATCACAGTCAAATTTAAGTTTTGAAATAGAGTAACTGCTAGCTTGCTTCTAGAAATTGCTTAGTTTTAGATACAAGTGTAATT
The DNA here is from genome assembly GCA_013399855.1 of Oxyruncus cristatus. Lineage (NCBI taxonomy): Eukaryota > Metazoa > Chordata > Aves > Passeriformes > Cotingidae > Oxyruncus > Oxyruncus cristatus. Next base: position 266,158 of record VXAY01004180.1, read on the forward strand.
GCTGACTGACACTTTCAGTTAATTTATGTTCCAAACAAAACTATTTCAGACCTCCAAATTTAGCAGTTAATATCTGTCAAGACAGAGCAAATTAAGACTATGTTTTATGCACCATAATTTTCTTATTTGCTTTTACATTTATTCAGTTTGCACTTAATCCCTATTATTAAATCAGTTGAACACCTTACAAAAATCTGGTGATTTTTTCAGGTCTTCACCTGAAATCCTGTGAGCTTCAGGTTTTCTTTTCTGAGCATTTTTCTACGGATCAAACTTTTCTGTGGTGTTGAAGATACAGTGCTCAATACCAGATGAAAACATTTTGAACACATTAGCAATACTCATGCAAATTGGTTTTGCTTTCTTTTCACCTTGAGTAAATGCATTGCTGCTACCCATATTCATGGCAGCAGCTGATCTCAAATATTTTTTTCTTGAACCCAAGGGAAAATATAAACATTCTTTTAAATGACAAAATCTGGACTTTAGTATTCAGCTGAGATCACCCCTGCATCTGTGAAGCACCAGTTGTGCTCTTCTGCTGCAGAGACAGAAGTACATGAATTAGAGTCTCACTGCAGACCCCATTAGATATGTGATACTGAAGAGTGAAGATCATCTGGCAAATCCTATCAAAATGAGCTCCAGTCCAAGCAAATACTCCTATAAACAGCCTTTTCAGGGCAGAGGCGAAGAATTAGGCACTCTAAATAACCAATATGCATGCTTTTATATGACTGTTAGCAAGCCATCATTTAAAGCTTTACTAGAAATATACACATATTTACGTGGAATATACAGCAGTCTTGCATCAAGCTCCATAATTACATATTATGAAATGTGATTTGCTTTCAAAGAGGGTAAGGAAAGAGCATTGGAATTCTCATTACAGTGGCGCAGCCCAGGGGAAATAAGGGTCTGACCATGGAGTTAGAGGAGGAAAAATGGCTTTATTGAAGGGTGAACCGGCTTATATAGGGAGTGGGGAGAAGGTGCTGGAAGGGTAGGCGGACCATGCAGACGAGGGACATACAAGGATAGAAGGGAATGGCTTTAACCTTAGATGGGGATTGCTAACTATGAGAGAACCAACACAATGAGGGAATATTGCAATACAGCAGTGGAATACGAATCAGGGAAAACGGGATAAACATGGAACATAGAACAAAGTGGAATTTCCATACAAAATATTAAAAAGGGGGTTCAATAAAGGCTGCAAATACAATATGCATAACACCTGAACTTCAACACAAGTCTCCACAGCTCCGATGATTATTTGAAAGTATTAAAGGTTGATTCTCCGAAGTTCCACACAGGTCTCCCAGTCTCGTTTCCACATCTCACAGTTGTTCCTTTCTTGGTCCCCAACATTACAGTAAGACTAGAAGTCTGGTGAACACATTTTGGACCCAGGCTTAGCTAGGACGCTAGGAAAAAGATGCTGTTTGAATTATAGATGGTGAAAAGTAACTTGACTTTCAAAATGTTGTTTATTTCTATGTTTGAAATTGAAGAGTATGAAGAAAGTAAAAAGGAATTTAGCTCCTCAATGGCTCATTATGTGGCTGAGAAAAAGTCAACCCAAATCTTAAAGCACCTCCCCCTATCCCTTCCTTTATTCCTTGGCTCAAGTTCACTCCCAGTTTCTCTACCTCCTTCTTCAAAGTGGCACAAGGATATGGGCAACTGGGGCTGTGGTCAGTTCATCACACATTTTCTTTTCTGCTTCTTCCTCCTCACGTGCTTTCCCTTCTTCAGCACAGAGTCTCTCCCATGGGAGGCAGGTCTCCACAAAATTCTCTAACATGAGTCCTTCCCACGGCTTGCAGTTCTCCATGAACTGCTCCAGCTTGGGTATCTTCCATGGAGTGCAGTCCTTCAGGCACAGGCTGCTCCAGTGTGCTTCCCCCCCAGAGTCACAAGTCCTGCCAGCAAACCTGCTCCAGCATGGGGTTCCTCTCTCCATGGGGCCATGGATCCTGCAAGGATCCTACTGCAACATGGACTTTCCACAGGGTCACAGTCTCCTTCAGGCATCCCCCTGCTCCAGCATGGGGTCCTCCATAGGCTGCAGTTGGATCTGTGCTCCTCCGTGGATGTCTGTTGGCTGCATGGGGACGACCTTCTTCACCATGGTCTTTATCACAGACTGCAGAGGACTCTCTGCTCCAGTGCCTGGAGCACTTCCTCCTTCTTCACTGGCTTTGGTGACTGCAGAGTTGTTGCTCTCACATATTCTCACTCCCCTCTCCTGGCTGCAGTTGCAGGTTGTTTTTCCCCCCTTCTTAAATGCATTGTGCCAGAGGCACTGCCACTCTCACTGATGAGCTCAGCCTTGGCCATCTGCAGCAGCTGGTTGGAACTCACTCTATCCAACATGGGATCAGCTTCTGGAATCTTCTCACAGAAGTCACTCCTGTAGTTCTTTTTCTACCAAAGGCTTGCCACATAAACCCAATACAATATGTTTACTTATCCTTCAGAGATGAAGAAAAAGAAATATCCTGTTTCTGTGGTGCTTTTTTTAACTGTTGTTGTATGCAAGAGTTACAACCATATCTAATGCTGAAGGGCTAAAGCATTATCCTGTAGCCTGGTATTCAGCCTTAGTCATCCACTTGTACCAAGAAATTACTCAGATAAAGCACAGAGATGCAGAGACAGCATTTCAGAAGGAATTCATCAAATTCAGGAGACGTTTCATAGGAGTGAAACATATCACTTGGGTTTTGGTTGAAGCTGAAGGCATTGAACTCTAGATGAACAAAAAAAGAGATAATAGTGTTTAATGGGAGACCTGAAATGGTTTGGAAATTAACTTTTTAAATTATGTTTTGATTTGTAGATTATAGTTACATTATAATTGAAATACTCATAATATAATGATGATGGCAGAAGGTGATCCAGTTGCACATGTTTTCTGACAACACCCAAAACTAACATGTTTTCGGACAGTGGCATTAAAACCTAGAACCTCTCGTCCTATTCTCTATCACTTCTCACTTGTGTATCAGGATAGTTTGCTTTGCACATATTTGAATCAGAAGGGAACACTGAGATAAAATGGTGTGCTTAGGAGTACTTGTTAGTCAGCTTCAGGCAGTTCAAAGCCATTAATGAATAATAAAAAAAAAGAGCAGTCTGGAACAAATACACATAGCTTTCACATGAAAGAAGAACAGATTGCCTGATTTAGGCTCTGTTTCGTTCTGTTTGTAAAGCAACTGGAAAATAATCAGTGAAATGGGAGACAAATTTCAGTCCCACGAGGTCTGCTGTTCAACCAGAAAGCAAACATAAACATGTATGTATTGTGCAATTTTGGTACTGTGTGATCATATTTATGTATTGACTTCCAATCACAAAAACTTCCATTTGCAAGGGGGCTCCTGCAGGAGTGCTTTGTGCTTCATATTATGTAAAATAATACCTGTGGTCATCAGTGAGCGTTTTTTTGATTAATCTCAACAGCTCTTCCTGAAACATACAGCTGTACTAAAATAAAACACAGCAGATGTTAATACAATACAATATGCTGCATTATTGCAAACTATTGCTGCAAACTTACTGTATGTGTTGACATAAGGTCAAGCATGACTTTTTTTCCTGTCTTTAATAATGGGGATTATTTGAAAACCTCTGAATCCTGTACATTGCAAATCCTGAATTTTTGTACAGTTATTGCGGGTGAGGGTGGCCTATTTTTCAAATTAAGTTCTTTATTGCTAAAATATTTGCCAAAAAAAAAAAAAAGTAATGCATTATTATAACAGTTTCATCTGATGTTTCACTATCTTACCCGTCTTGAAGGAGAACTTCTGAGTTTAAAGGAATGCTTTTCAGGAAAACATCTTACCACTAAAAATAGCTCTGCTATCAAAACACGCTGGCATTAAACTCACTAAATAAAATTAGCAAGGCCCTAGGGACTTTCACAGAAATGACTCAACATAAAATACTCTTATGAACAGTCATCAGCAACAGAGAGAGATAAATAAATTTAACATGCATCATGACTGATGTGCTGTGCACTGTGTTGAAACAAAATATCCTAGTCTGGCAGCAGCATGTTTTTTGAATAATGTGAGATATACTGGTGTTGTTCAGTAGTCCAGAATGACAGAAAAGGACCCTATTAACACATGACTGTAATGTAGCATATTATTTTGTGTCATGCTGCTGTACTGTAGGTTATTTTCTGTATGTACCTAGGGGTTATTCTGTTGATCCTGTAACGCTGCAAAATGGGAGCATGGAATAATAATGTGGTGGAGATTTTATAGAAATTCATCCCTTTTTTCTTAGAGTACTTCTTAGGAATACTTACTCTAAATTCCTAATTTCACCCATAAATAATAATGTCACCCATAAATAAATTTCCTAATTTCACATAAATATAATCACTACTGCAGAATGATCTTCATTGGATGACTTCAGAAAGGGCAGGAAATTTCAGCAATGGACAGCTCAAGCTCTAAACTTCTGTTTTGCGCAGACATCCTACCACTGAAGTAGACTTTCTTGTTAAGAGAAATACTGCTCTTGAACTAAGTACTTAATTTCTTTTAGTTTCTCTTTAGTGGCTATGTACCTGGTTTAGCAATCCACTCAGGACTCTCTACAGTGTCCTTATCAGGGAAATTCAGGCACAGATGTATACTGGCATCCCGCTGCAAATGGTATAGATCTGGACTGTGTTTGTTGGTCGCACAGACTGGAGCTCAGCTTGGTCCAGTCAGTTCTCTGCTCGTTAGAGTAATTTCTGAAAGGAAGCTAAAAGAAAAGAAAAAACAAACTAAAACCAGATTAGAAAAATACTACCTTTTAGCAATTAATTCCGTGTGGTGTTCATCCTGCAGTAATACAGGAACAAAAAAAATACAATAGTTCACATCTAGAGTAAAATCGATGACTTATCCCCAAAAACATTCTGAAATGTAAAAATGTAAATAGTAATATTTAGAAATGTGTTAATGAATAAATTTTAAGATAGTTTAAGTATGCTCTTTGGTATAAATAAACTTTTGTCCAGTTTTTTGGCAATGCCTTTATTCTTTTACAGTCATTGTAATAATTAGTGTCAGTGGATGTCAGTGAAGAAGAAAAGAGAAATATTCCCATTAAATGTATCATCATTACAGGAGGACTTTTGTCCAACAAATTTCAAAAGAGGGTTGCAGGTGTAAACATGAGGTTATATTAAGATAAGCAATTAAATTTTCCAGATGTGCAAAGCTTAATAAAACCCACACCAGATAATAGTGTAGTTAAAATTAATCAACAGCTCTGAAAATTTTATTCCCAATTTTTGTAGCAATTTTTTTACCCAAGCTATCCAGCTGTGTTATTTCAGTGGATAGTAGAGGTAAATGGATTCCTGCTGCTCTCTTCTGGTATTTGGACTTTCACTGCTGGTCTGCAAAAGTTCGAGGCACAGTTTGTGAACCCGAGTGTATCTTTCAGAGAAAGACTGTTCCAGAGAAAATCCACTCCAGAGAAAGCCTTAAATGATTCTGTACTTGAAATTTGTTGCCTCAATAAATATAAAAAAGCCTCCCACCCTTAAAGCATATTGGGTTTGTATATGTTTTTTTATTTTTGAACAATGCAACAAAGCTATAGAAACAAACTCAGCATCTTTCTCTTGTCTTAGGAAGAGATATGAGGCTAAAAGCAAAATATTGAAAGGAAGCTCAATTTCCTGAGTGATAAGTTCAGCAAAACAAAGTTCTGCCAAGTGAGGGATGTGACTTTTTGTCTTATTTTGAGTTTTTACACTGACTTTTACAATACTGTTGATGAAATTATATTAACATCATGAGCTTCGGAGTTCATAGCTTGAACATCAGAACCTACACAAAGTGTATCTGAGAAAATATAAAGTAATATAAACCACACTTTTTACAGTCTACTCAACTGTATTTGAAGAAATAGACAAGACTGACAATACATGAATTTCTTCTATGGCCCTTGAGCAACCTGGTCTCATGGAAGGTGTCCCTGCCCAAGGCAATGAGGGGGTTGAAACCAGGTGATTTTTAAGGTCCTTTCCAACCAAACTATTCTGTGTTTTTGTGATTCTGAAAAAGATCATTGAGAAGTTCAAGCAAGCACTGCTGCTTCAGTGCTGTGTTGTCCTTTGGGCTGGTCTCCATCACCCATGCTGCAGTTCCTCTGCCTCCTCTTTCTTAAAACTTTCTGCCCTTCTACAGTCTCTTTTTTAATGAGGCTGTTTTGCCACTCTTTCGATGATCCAGTAGTCCAGACTTCACCTGGATTGTTGATGACTTAAGACTTAGCTGAATGGATGAGATGTTACAAAATAAATGTTTTGTCCTTTCCTCTTTCTACTCTATTTTGGGGACTCTGAGGAATATCCAGGTTAACAGTACGGGAAAAGGTCCTGTGTAAACTTGAATATGCATCATATTTGGGCACTGATAAAATAGAAGGTTGTGGCAGTCCTGGAAGAAACTTATTTTAAGGGATGAGAAAAAAATTATATATATCAAGTATGGCATGAAAAGGTTACTTGTTTGAATCCAGTAATTAAAAACATACCCAAAATGTAGTCTCAAAGCCTGTATGTGGAAAGGAGGAGGGCTTTTTGGATGGAAGACAGTGGATTTGTCCCTTTGAGACAGGGTTTGGAAAGTTATGGAAAGTATTAAGCAAATACCTGGGAAACAGGAGTGAGTGTGTGCACACATGTCTGCGTGTGGGTGTGTGGTTGGAAGGCACAAGGGGTCTCTGTGTGCCTGTGAGAATGAAAAAAGAGTGAGATGGTAAGAGTTGGACATAGTCATGCAAATTATTCCATCCCTTCTTTCTTTGGCTGATCGGGGAATGCCAGGAACCTCCCATCACATTTTTGGGGAAGGGCAGACCATCTGATATTGGCATAAGTCTGTATCCTGAGACAGGATCCAGGTGGTATAACAAAAGCACAATGATTTTCCTGCAGTAAGTTTTTCTAAAGGTTGGGGTGCTCTCTACAAACACAGTACCAAGCACCACAGCATAGCAGATCACAAAAGGCTCACAAAATGAGTCAAAGATACACATGGTACTCTTCAGTGTAAGAAAGGGTTCCTGATATGTGTTCCAGATGGGATTTTGAGCTTATTTCCAGGTAGTGGAAAGCTGGTTAATTTGGTAACCCAGTCATTAGTGCCAAGACAAGGCTGAGCGATGGTAATGCCAAGGGAGTGGGAAACAATGGTGTTTGTAGTAGAGTCATTACAGCTCACCTTAACAGTCTGCTTTTGTTTTATTTTGATCACAGGGATAGAAGGAAAGAGGTTCCAGTAGCAACAACAAACTATTTTCTTTAGGGTTGCCCAAACCATATGGGCTTGCTTTGTGCAAGCCAGGTGGAGGATGCCTACAGAGCAATTTGCAGCACGACCTTGACAGATGAGGCCTTAAGGAGAAAGATAAAGGAGAGATGAAATATCACTGAAGTCTATAGCCAAGGAGCTATTGTCTGAAGTTCAGGGAACAACTTGTGGGAGCTGTTGTCTTTTTGTCTTCTGTGTGAATGGTTAGCCATTTCTCTGCAGGTTCACTGGTGGACCTCAGACTGTGGTGTGGACACAGACCATGAGAGCTGCCATCAGCTTTTGTGGGCATAGGCCTGTCTCACAAGGAGCAGAAAGCTCCTTTGAGGGCTGCCCGCACTGTCCCAGAAATGAGGCAGATCTGATATATTGGCCAAAGAGGCAAAGTCCCAAGCACTTAAAAGATCACTGCAGGGAAGCAAGGGATGAGGGCCAGAGCAGGTACTGGCAGGAATAATATCAAGGAGAGAACTGTTTAGTGCCAGAGCAACTTCTCTCTACCCTGCTGACGTATAAGGGAAGTTGACAGGCTCTTTGGTGAAATAATTTTTTTTTGACAGGGATCATGTACAAGTATTGCAAGATGATCAAAAAAGGCTGATGGCTTGTGCTGTGTGCATTACACCTACCGGTGCCCAAGGATGTCTTCCCAAGCAGTTGGAGCCTGGACTGCTGAGCTCTGACAGGCATTTCCCCTTGGACAGACAGTCCTACTGATGAGGAAGACACATACCATCTTTGTATGTCAACATACTAATTTGATGGCACTAAGATCTGGGGCAACTGCAGACTGAATGTGACCATCACCATCTCCTACAATGAGAATGTAAAATATGTATTTGTAATGAGATCACAAATAGCACTCAATTTGTTTGACATATTTTTTTTTTTTTTTAAGCTAGGTAACTGATGTTGTCAGTTTATTCTAAGTCAGTTAATCCACAGTTTTTATTTCATATTCAGTAAGGAGGAAGATGTCTAACCTGTTAATCCAAAGTCATACATGTCTGTATGTCAAGTACAAAAGAACTGAAGGCTGGAAGAGAAGGTTTGATTTGCTGTACATCCTTAAATGAGAGCCTGAAGAAAGTAAGCTATAGGATAGATGACATCACAAGATTGTAGAAAATGTGAAGAAATGCGAATGATGTATCAGAATAGTGTTTCAAAAGAGATAAAAGGGTGAATGATTTCTATGACACAAACCTCATAAAATTCCAATGCTATCTTTGTTTGTTCGGACATTTAATTTCCATTAATAATTTTTAAAGTATGTATTAACTTTGCAGCTTGGACTTTGCAGAGCCCAGACAATGTCACTGGTACTGAGTGACTCTGGGCACTCCACTTTACAGATGCTTTGGATGCTAACCTCTTCCAATTATCTTTTATTCTTTTTTCTGGCATTGTTTTCTTGTTCTGTAGCCATCTTCCTCCATCTTTCTTAATCCACTTTTTCTAATTAAACCCTAATTCGTAATGATTTTTACTCTTCTTGAAGAAAATTTCTTTCCATCAAATTTGTATGTTTACTCTGAAAGCTTCATTGCCTTTGGTGATTCACAGAAATTAGGAACTTTTCTGTTAACTGATTTTGTTTGTTCTGTAGTTTCACTCCAGCAGATGTATGGTGTATGCTATTGCACTGCTGGTTTAGGCATAGCATTCATAAACTCAAATCTATTTCATAGTTTGTGCATAGCATCTTCAAACTATCACAGCGTGGAGTAATATAATACACTTTTTACTATGTATTTATTGGAGTTTGATAGTCCATTTTTTTCATGAAATGCAGGTCTTGCAATCTTAATTTTCTATTTTGAAAACTGGAGAAATATTGCCCACCAGATTTACAGAACTAGATGGACAGAAATTGGCACTGGCAGGGCTCTGCATACTGTCTCATGATATTGTAACGAAGAGGGTCTTGAAAGATAGATGCAAAAGTTAAATTAGGAAGAATAAGTGCACAAGTGAAAAGACAAAATACTTCAAGAGAGCTGTTTAGGGCATCACAGCCAATATCCTGGCTTGCGCCCAGAGAGACTTGAAAAATGACACCAAGGTGAGAGCCCTTCTAAAGTAGGAAAAGGAACAGGATTAGATGACAAATAAGCTTCATATACTGGAGAACTGACATGAAGTAGATGAAATTCAGAGAGGACAACTGCAATGTGTGATACTGAAAGACGAAAAATTAACTTTGCAGATGTAGAACTGGGAATAACTGGCTGAGCAGGAGTCTAGCAGAAAGTGTCTGTGGAGGGCCTCATACACTATTATCCTGGAAACCGGGAATCCTAATTTCAAAAATCTTCCTGATTTTTGAAGCATACTCAAAGAAAAATAAGGGCAAATAGAGATAATTGGGGGGAAAAAACAGTAGTGCTAAGAAAAGCTGTCCTTGGAGAAAAAGCTGAATGAACAAACCCATAAAAACTCATTTTGTTTTCTGTTTTATTAAAGTTTATGATAGAAGAAAAGAATGACTAATTCTGGTGGGATAGTACAAGACAAAACTGAGTTTTTCTGGGGAATAAAAGAATTGTTAAGAAAAAGATTCCTGCTACCAGGAAATGGTGCATGAAGAGAAATCACAGAAAAAAGCATTTCTCAGAGGTGGCTTGGTTGCAATTTACTCTTACAGAAGGTTAGGCAAGATAGGACTTTCTGGCCCTGCATTTTTATTACTGTTCTCTCATTGTGTTTCAGTGACTTATCTAAGAAAAGTCAGAAACCAGAAGTCTGACAGGCTGGTTTGGCAAAAAACTGTCGAAATGGGACATGAAAAAAAAGCACATGAACACTAGTGACAGAAGCTTTCCTGTGAAATACAGGAGGGTTTGGAAACCTGCTCTGCCTGCCTCCCCTGCCTCCAGTTTTTAAGCTTACACCTAAAAAGTAGAACAATCAACCAGTGGAAGTCCTGTGACTTGACTGGAAATGCCATAGAAAAGATCTATAGGGGACTGTTTGGCATTGCTTAGCGTGAAAGAAGAAGCTTTTCAGCATCAGCTCCTGGGACTGAACAACTCTCCCACCCTTGTGTCCCTCAGCAGCTGCCAAGCTGCTGGGTTGGACACTGTGGAGAAGACAGGGTCTTGCCTCTTCTGTTCTGGAGGAGGCTGATTTATTTTCTTGGTACTGTTTTCTCCTGCTCTGACATGCTGGGCTTTGCTACAGTTTTGGGTCATCACAGCAGCGTCAGAGGTGTTTGTCTTTGTACACATAATGCGTGATGAGAGCAAGGACAGGGTTGTTGTGGCAGCAGTCATGAAGTCGCATAAAACAACTCGCAATTTGTGAGCAGGGAGCAGCTAAGACCTAAGACCTAACCCAGACCTAAGACTCCATTTCTTCTTATTTTCTACTAAGGCCAAAAGTCATTGCAGCTTGTAATACTGGATTGCAAAGTCAATAACAGAGCCCAGAATGCAGAGATTGCTCTTCTGAATATCAACATGGATGGCCAGAGCATGTTTCTTTGTAGAATCTGTGAAGCAACCTATAAATTATGAATGAAATGAAAAAAAATCTCGTCTTCTTTTCTGCCCATTGGGTAGCACTGTGCTATTTATGGTGATCTTTAGCTCAAATACACCTAGAAACATCTAGGTAATCATTAGAATTTAAGATTAAACAACAGGAAGCTTTTCAAAATTAAACATCTATTTTTCGGAAATTGTTTTCTCTGAGATTTGCCTCATATAGGAGGAAAGAAATCACTTTTTCTCCTGTTCGTACAGGGTATGATATTTCCATGCTTTGTTTCAATAAAATAATTCAAATTATTCCTACAACCCAGGACACTTCTGACCACTCTCAAAGTTTTTTAATTTCACTTTAATCTTCAGAAATGTTTTCAAGTGTCACTCTGATCTTGATCTCAAAGTAACGGTAATCTCAGAAAAGTTAACATGATGTCTCTCACTTGATACTTTTCTCAAGAGAAAGGTTGGCTGAAAAACAAGAACACTATTTTATGGCACAAGGAGGCTTTCTTCTGTACAGAAAGAGCCAACTTACCTGCTCTCCAACACTGCTGAACAACTAGCTCTTCTGGCATGGCTTCTCTCTCAGTCTGAGAAAGTTTTCACATGACAAATCCTTGAGAAGCCTCAGTTTTTCAAAAATAATCCCACTTCTTCTGTGACCCAGTGATCATGTTCAATTCTACAACTTTTATGGTTTTATTGGTAGTACCCAGAACGTTTTTGCTTGCTGAGTTATTGGCATTTTTTCTGAGCAAGTGTTGAGACTGTTTTATTTTTAAGTGATGTACCCTGGGGAATGATAAACTTCTTTGCTCTGGATAAAGTGAAAATAAGTTATATTCAATGTATGTTATAGTTTACAACTTCTTTTAAGCAACAGAGCAATAGGTTCTTTTATTATTTTTGTTTATTTTTTGTTTCTCAAGCATGTGCCAATGGACTACTGATTGCTTAGCATACTTTAAAATACCTTATCCTTAATTCCTTATGATTTTGCCACCTAATACCTTTTCCTCAATTGGTACTGATTCTGATAGGTTTTTGTTTCCAGAAAAAGAACAACCATTCACTGCAGAATGAGTGGAAAAAGAGACTATGGGATTCACTCAGTGTAAATAAACAAGCAGGAGGGATTGCAGAGTGGAGAACAAAAGAACTGTCTATCTGTAGACAGACTCATGCAAAATTCTGAGTGCCAGTGTCAATACAGTTATTGATAAAGATAAGATCAGGGTGGCATCAAAAAGATGCAGTCAAGTGCTTATAAGCATTTTCTTTATTGCTGTTGGGTTTCAACTTTTAGTGTGGGAGGAAGTGCAGGGTTTTTTTCTGATTTCCTCTAAGTACCATTTTTTATTATTTTGCTTTTTATCTTTCGCACTGAATGACAACAGAATTGTTCCACTTGTGATTTTTTTTCCACTCTGAATTAGTCTACATTACCCTCCAGGAAATTAAAGGCTGGGGTTTATGTCCTCTTACTAATTACTTTTCTTGTAGCAGTTGCTTTCCAGTCTCTCAGCAAGGGCATAAGCACAAATTCAGTCAGTCTCGATGGGTTAAATAAAAGGCAGTGGGCACTGGGTGGGTGGTTTAAGATGTTTGATTATTGTTTGGTTTATCTAACCAAGGCTATCTGTAGGGGTTCAGATTTATTACTCTTCCCTTAATAAGACAATATTTTTCTCTTCATTTACTACTTTGTTTTTAAAAGTAAAATCTCCTTTTATTCAGTCATGTAGGATTACACTGGAAATGGTCTGAAATCCCTAGCACATCATTATAGCAGTCACTATACCACAAGTGAGTATAGAGACTGAACATCAGATCTTGAGCTGAGTTAGGTTTTGGGCTGGTGCTCTGCAGCACTCGTGGCCTGTCTGATGTCCTTTCCCCACTGGGTCTGATGCTCTCTGCCATCCTCTCCACCAGTGGGCGATCACCACTCTCTTCGGTAGCTCATCAGCCAAACACCACCTTTGACCCTTAGTCTGATCTAGCTTATACCAAACATATATGTGTATACTAAACGTCCCCTTTCCTGTTTCCTGCCAGCGAGCCCCATTCTCCATAGTGCCTCTTCTTTTGGGATTTCGGGAGGTGGCTCAGGAGACAAGACAGCTGCTTTTGTACAGTATTTGAAATGATGACCCTTCAGTTTGCCTGGATCTGATGTGTCTGTACTGGATGTATGTCCACAGCCTGAACAGACCACTTTCAGGTGGTTAAGAACTGATTATAGTGATTTTTAATCAAATGTTTGATCGAGAAGATTCCCATAGGCCCATATCTCAACTTAAATAGCTTGATAATGATTTTTTACCCTCTTGAAATTATTCTTACCTCACTGTTGATGAATAATTTATATATTTTTTAAATTGGTTAGAATTTTGTAGGACATTATTAAAAGAAGTAATGTGCTTAATCTGAAATAATTTGACAAACTGAGCACAGTATACCTCACATTTAGGAACTAGGTATCCAGCCTGTTTAAATTCCGTGTTGCAATGCTGGCCTTCCTTTCTGTTCTGACATTATTGAAGTGTGGCAAAGAAACTAAAATTAACTGCTTTCTCCTGCAGTTAATATGAGTCTCTGTCGTAGGTTTACTCTGGACTAATTTTTTTTCAAACTTTTTACACAATTGCTATAAATTGAGAGAAGTTTTATACAGACAAAAGAGACCTGACATGGGGGAATAATATTAAATTTATTACTAGCAGGATAAAGACTAAAGAATAATATACACAACAATTCTAATTAGGTTTTCTTATGAAGAAAATTCTATGTATGTACAAAATTACCCCTTCCCTCTGTATCAGTCCAGGAGGAGAAAAGTCTCTTCTCTACCTTCAGGGTTACAGTTCCTCTAAATCAATTTTGCAGCACTTGAAAGTTTTCTTCTATTATCTCTAGGGCGACAGCTCCGATCCGTTGTAGCTGGGAATCTCTCTCTCTCTCTTTCTCTGCTGCACGTCGACCTCAGGACTGTCCCTGCTCCTCCCNTGAGTCCATCCCCTGTTTCTTGTGGGGTCCCTTCCCACGGGAGACTGTCTTTGATGGACTTCTCCAGTGTGAGTCTACCCTTGGACAACAGTTCTTCCATACACTGCTGTCCTTTAGGGTTACAAATGAACTGCACCATCATAAATCCCTCACTGGGATCACAAGGCTTACCTGGAACACTTTCTCCAGCGTAGGTTTCTCCCTCCATGGGCCACAGGTCTCCAGCAGGATTCTCTTTACTCCTCTGGTGGTCTGAACACGCAGGTTCTCTGCTGTCGGTCCTACTCGTGTGGAGGAGTGAGGCCGAGTGAGGCCTTGTAGGCCTTGGGAGGCAGCGGGTGCCAGCGGTCGTTTGGCACGATTCTGCTATCTTAAGGAAAGTAGTAAGCTTTTCTTTTACCAGTTCTTTATTAGTTGCTCATGGGTTTTGATTATGCATATCTGTTTTCCCCTTTTCCCTTTTTTACCTTTTACCTTTCCCTTCGGGGTAGGGGGTTGTGTTCAGGGTCCCTAACATTGTACATAGTATTCTAACTGTATATAACGGTAATATATGTAAAAATATTTATTTTTATGAGTTGTTTTCAGGTTCTTCAGTTTTTATACAGTTTTTTTCCTTTGCCTTCGGAGAAAAAGGAAGGGGGAGGTTTTCCCTGTGGGTTTGGACAATTGGCAGAAAGCCAGTACAGTCTCTATTATCAGTAAAATGACATAGAAAATTACAGGCTGGATAAAGTGATTTTTTTGGGGCGTAACCTAATTATTATAACATTCACAGCACTAAGGAAACACACTAGCTCTTTGGAGTTACTCTTTTTAGTTCTATATTGCCAGGAAAACACAACACCAAAATTTTGCTTTTTTCCCTAGTTACCAGAATAATAAGAACTGTGTTTCCATGGCCCTGTTAGCTAGGATGTGTGATAGACACATTTTGCATTCAGATGCCACAGAGTGTTCCCAACTAACATTCCTTGCACTGTTGTAGTAACTCACCTGTATTCCGTAAAGCACCCTTTGTCGCTGGAGAATGTCTTGGCACTTGTAACTTTACCTTTTGTGAAATTACAGGCTCTTAAGGGGTGCTGGATAAAGTTGGAAGACACCAACTCTCTACAGTGTGCCATCAGATCTGGTGAGACCACTCAGTGTTTTTGTCAGGGGACCTATTGTCCAGAATGAAATTTTTGTGCCTTATGTGAAGCATCGAACGTTGTTGTTCCCAGAAGAAGCCAGAAATATCATGTTTGCCTTTGCTGAAGGACAAATATTCAACAGAGTGGATGAAAGACTGTGACTTATTGCTGCACATTACACTGTTCTTTGTATTCAGAGGAGGAAGAAAAAATAATTGTTTATTTTTACTTATTTTCAAAGCATTTTCCTGAGAAGGGAAAAGAGTAGCTAAGGGAAATGAGAAAGTGTTGTTACACAAGCAGAAACAACTTGGAAGCATGAAGCTGGGCTTTGTGACCAAATAATATGTAGAAAATACCAACAATGCTTTCATTTTCTATGCAAGAAATATTTATCATTGTCTACTGTAAATGCTTTCTGGTATTTCTTCAAAACATACAAAGAATAGCTAAACAAATAAGCAAATAAGAAAGAAAAATAGCGACCAAAATGCTTTTTTTTCAAACTCTGACTCCTTTGACTTCTTGTAAAAGGGAGCTCCAGCAGTACTTGAGGAGGACTGTGCTGGGATGTGTGGTTTGCAATGCGAAACGTGTTGCAAATGACTGCATATTCAACTTCTCCAACACTGATACTACCACCATTTTCTGCTAGAGCCACCTTTTCCTCATCAGCACTTCAAACTGCATTCAAATTGCAGCTCCTTTAGCCCTGCTTTGGGGGTACAGCAATTGACTGTTATTCCTGACAAAGGCTGCAGATTGCTAATGTGATATAAAACTGGATTAAATAATGATTGATTTCAATTATATGCATTAAGAAACTGAAAGATTTAATTTTTCTATATTACTCTTCAATATTCCCTTGTTATCCTCTTTAATGGAAGTGATTTCCAAGCAACACAGTGGAGCTGGAGTAGTTCTCTAAGTGTAAATATCAGTATTTTTGCCTCTTCTGGAAGTTGGTACTCAGAAAAGTTATTTTGTTCTTCCAGACAACTGGCTCTGCAGGCAGATGGACCTGCATCTCACACCTTGCCTATCAGAGAATTTGAAGGGTTTAAGAATCAGATGACTCAATAAATGTAGCATAGTACTCCAAAGAGGTAAGTTCTATTTGATCTGGATCTGAACAGGATATGTTCTGGTAAGGGGATGCAAAGTGAGATCATTGCTACTGCAGCATGAGACAACACAGTGTCCTGTTTTCAATAGGAAAGGGAATCAATGACAAAGGATAATAGTGTGCAGGTCTCTGGCTTATTGAGTTTGCTTGCTGAAGAGCATGACTGTTGAAATCTATGTAGTGAACAGTGCGTCAACAGGTGTTTAAGTGCTGTGACAAGTTAAGTGAATATTTTTCAAATTCTTATTTCAGTCTTGCAACATCAATCCTTCGGTTTCAGAAAATTAGTCTTCATACCTGCAGGGTAAGCATGTCATTGAGTAGTTCACACAAAACAGAGCATTGATGAGGGTTTGCATGCACTGCAACATTCTCCTATGTATATGCAATTCCATCATAAATCATACAAAAATGGTGGCAAAAATGTTTGCAAATCCTAGGTAATTAATTGTCAAATTATCCTTGGGAGACGGGAGGAATAAGTCAGGTAAGTGAATCCAGGGGGCTTTATAGTGAGGCAGAATAAGTAGATCAACGGCACGTGAAATTCTGTGTGTCACGATAGCGAGTTTGTGCAAATTTATTCTCTTATTTTGGATAAAAGAACACCCCTGAAGAAACAGCAATGTGGGGTGAGTACTTGCTAATAAAGTCATGCAACACATACAGGAGACCAAACAATCAGAAGAAGGTAGGAATATCTGCTGGTAGAAGGAAAAGCCTGTGCAAGTGTCTTCACTGTCATCAGTGCCTGTGCTAATCAAAGGTAAGCACCACTGCAGCCTTAACTGCATTTTCAGCACCACTTCAACCTTACCTGCATCTTCCTCTCTTTTTCATATCCTCATGAAGTAGCACAATGGCACAGGTATACCACTGTTTTCTGAGCTCTTGCTGTTAATATCCCTGCCATTGCTGAAGAATTTTTTCAGAGATTCCAGCCTATTACAACTTGGGCTGGGCAATACAGACCATAACAAAAAAAGGAAAAACTAAACCATTTTGATTATAAAGCCTGAAACAGGTAATAAAATATTTAATTTGAAGTCAAAAAAGAAAAAGTTTTGTCAAGCCCAACAGGAGTTTTCTTCTATTCCTCATGAAAGAGCCAAATGTTTTGCTGTTGCTTAGACACAAGCAAGGACTGTAAAGCTACTTTCAGGAGGGTATTTTGGCTGTTCCTGAACATCTCCAGGTTCTGACTGCTACAGAGTGCAGCTGCCCAGAGTGCCAGGCAGGCAGACATCCAAACCTAGACTGTGCATGCCCTCTGAAATCTGCCTGCTGAGTATCTCCCTCCCTTGAAATCCAGTGCGCACTGCCCATGCCTGAGTGCTTTTCTCAAGTCTTCCTTTGGGCTTTGTTTGTGCAGCTCCCTGAAGTCAGGTTTGCTGCAATCTCTGATTCCCTCTTCCCGTGGCATGACGGAGACTGGAGCCTCTCCAGTATGGAAAGTGCCTTTTGGCATTACTTAGACAGAAGTTCACACCTCGCTGCCCTGAATGAAGCAACTTGTAACAATCTGGTCCTCAGGGTTTCTGGAAGACTTAGATCAAGACACTGACTCTAATATACACACCTCTAGTGCTACAGATTTCATATGACATTTGTAATCAAGTTTTTATCACACTAAGGATAATGAAACATTTTAAGCAGATTACTTAAGAAAAGCCTTTGCCTTAAAAAAATAAATAAAATAAGCAAAAACATATTCAATATGCAAATTATGTCTGTGTGGAATATTTTTGCATTATACCAGTACTTCCACTCTTGAGGAGTGGAACTATGCAATATAAATATGTATAAGTAGATTTTCTTAATTCGGGCATGTTATGCAAGTTACAGATGTCATTAACATATTCAAAATCATCATAAACCAGGGAATTATCAGCTGAATATATGTAAGTGGTGATTAAATATATATATTTGCTCTCTAAACTCTAGAAGGGAGATAAGTAACAGATAAGTTGAAATTGTTAGTAAACAAGACAGTAATTAAGGTTTCCACTAGAAACTTACACTGTTTCCTGTTAGGAAGTTCTACAACCACCATCAAGATGTGACATTTTGCAGACATGATCTCTGTAGCTGGACTCCTACCTGTGTGAATCTAGGCTTGCTTTGGTTAGGGTAGGCTCTTGCTTCTTGTTGGCAAGTTTTGGAGAAGAGGGAAGATGCCAAGCCACATTTAAGATGAAGAGAAGCAAAGAAGGCTGCAGAAACCTACATGAGAAGTCAATACATTTTGTGCCAAGTAAAAATAAATTTGGTTTGGATGAGGAACATGTTACTTCTAATATTCAAAGGGGGACAGCTGTCACTGAACTCACCAAATATGTCCTTCAGCGTTACATTTGGCAGGTGGCAGAGCTCTAGCTTTGGTGCTGCTCTGCACCTGGGACCAAGGGACTCCAGGAGCAATGCTATCCCATTGCAGGTTCCTTTAGTGTAATCTGGCAGACATGGCCTCTTGTCTTGTGTGGGAAAGAAAATGTTGGAGACACTTGGGTTTTGGTTGCTTATGAGACTGTTATAATTCCCAGTAACGTGACAGGATAATCCTTCCTCAGCATGCAGAGGAATTCAGAAGAGAAATAAACCCTTTACTAAGAGCACATGGTCCATTAGGACCACTTTGAAAGACAGTGATGGAAATAACTGCAAAGCCAATTGCTGCTCCTAAGTGGAGATGACCGAGCACTAAAAATCAGCACCAAATACTTCATCTTGCAGAAAGACTCAGAAGGAGTTACACAAGTGATTGGTGTATAACACTGCCAAAAGGATTTTGTCAGTCTTTGACTGATTTACATCAGCAACATCAATTTTAGTCTTGCTTTGCATTTTGTTGTTTAAGTGGTTGCTTACAAAAGTTGTTTCGTGTTGATTGATAGCTACAAAGTAGTATTGATTGCAAGTTAAATCCTGCCTTTATTATAATTGTAGCAATTTTTGGTAAACATAATTTTTGGTAAACAGAATCATATACTTTATAATAACTGCGGTAATTTCTGTTAAGCATGATTTTAACAGAATTATTATATGTTTAATTCTGCAAATATTTATTACAATTTTAAAATGTCACAGTTTGATTGTGTTAAAAATGAGAAATGGAATATTTAGTTTTCAGATTATTGTTGGCTTATTTAATGTCTGCTTACATTTAGGTTGATGGTGGCTATCCCTTAAAATGCTCTGAAAATTTTCAAAATAATTGTAAGAACTTCAGGAAGAATATCTTAAATATGATAGAGAAAAAAATAAGCTTATGAAAATGAACATAGCATATAAAACCAGTAGCCATATTAAATTAGAAAAATGTATAGTTAGCTGACAAATATTAGTAATTACTTCTGGTCACCATGTGATCTCTTCAGATTTGTTTTTTGAATGATGATATTTCTTTGTTTCTTTCATTTTCAGTCAAAAGTAGCGGCAGTTGTTTTTCAGTACCCCCATTCTCTAGTGATGAGCTAGGTCAAACATCTCACTAGAAGCAACATATACATATTTTAAATGTTTAAAATAATTGCAAGAACTGCAGGAAAAACATACTTGGTTTTTGTGCAATGTACATATACACAAAGACTAAAACTATTTGCCTGAAGAGGATGTGTTCTTGTACTTGCCCAACAGGTACAGGAGGTATAAATTGCAGAGCACATGATCCTCACTCTCAGCTGGGTGTAGAGTTGTTCCCTTACAACCAAAAGACTGTTTCTGTCTATGTGAACTTCTTGATCAGCTTGGGATTAATTCCTGAAGGAGGCACTCCTTCCTGTGGCTCATGTGGCTTAGTGCTGTGCCCACCTCCCCCCTCATACAGAAATTTTGTTTTTTAGACTCAAAAGGGTTGTGGGCTCAGTACTAAGACTCCTATGAGAATTCTAAGTCAGCCTGACTGAGATATTTGGAGTGAAACGTTATGTTCTCCCCATAGCTTTATCTAGAGGCTCTGTGGGACAGACTGCCTATAAAACTGTCCTAGCTCTCTCACTCTCCCTTCCATGAGGAAGGCAGGCAGTGTCTCCTGGAGTCTTCAAAGGAGAAGAAGAGAAGGTGAAGATTAGGCCCTAGCCTGGGTACCAAGTGGTGGAAGGGTATTAATGCTAGCACAGGAAATTTCAATGGATAAGCACATGTGCTGTCTTGTGTGCAAAAGGATATCATACACTGAACGCCTCCAGTCACTAGACAACACATCTGTAAAACTTTTCTACGTCTGTATGCTCCTGTCAGGTCAAGTTGAGCACTTCAAAAGACTATAATTTCTAATTCTCAGTGACAGTTCAGGAATCTGGTTTACTTTAGCCTCAAAAGGCAAATACCCAACTTCTGAATAGTTCTCTTTGATCTGTGGAATTTTGTTGTGATTGATGTGACTACAGGATGATACTTAACTATTCCCACCTCAGTACTCGGTAGCCCTCCAGCACTTGCCCAGGTACTGTTCTTCTTTGAGTACATCTTTATTGCCTGCAATTTTACTTTCTGGTTGAACCTTTCTACACTTTTTCTTGAATTATTATTTTTGTTTGGAGTTTGTTTTGTTTTGGTTTTGGTTGCTTTTTAATTCTGCGTTACAGCAGCAGTCTTGTAATTTGTTTTAATCCATGAAATTAATTTAAATATGTACCAGAGATTTTGTGTTAGTCTGTAGCACAATACAATTTAAACTGGACAGGTTGTGCATTATTAGTTTCATAAATCCTTCTAACCGATCTACTCATCCCTCCTCTCCCTGAATCAACTTCAGTATCATATTCATGAATCTTATCTTTAAACTTGAAATAAATGCTTCAGAACACACTCTTTTATAGAGAGGAGGGAATGTTTCCACTTTGCAGAATTTCGTATGTACAGAGATGATCAGGACCATTAGGAGGAATCCACTAATATTTCCTAGTACAGAACTCTGTGTGTAGATCTACTTTATAAGAACTTGCACAAAAATATCATCACCATATATTCATAGAAATATACTTTATAACATATATATATACATACAGGGAGAATTACTTTTCTTTCTGTGGTTAAAAAAATAGTTAGACTTTCTCTTTGCAGAAATAATGCCCTTTAAAATTTGCCTTGGTATTTGTTAATGCACATTTTAATACTGGAGAGTGCTGATTCATTTTGTGCCCAGTTCAGTGTTCTTCTTTTCTCAGAATTGTCTGATGAGCTTCTTATCTTTTTTTTTCTTTTAAATGAAAATTTATATCTCTTCAAGAACATCAGCACATCTCTCTTGATAAGGGTCAACCTGTGGAGTGTTTGGTACCTTATGCAATCCTGAAAAAATGGTTTTGTATAGAAAAAGAAAGCTGTGCCTTTTTTTTTTAATGTTGACATTTCCCTCTTGTAACATCACCAATAATTAATTGGATTACAACAATTATTTAATTGTGGTTGTATATATTGTTTAAAGCTGATAATTTCAGATTATACCTAGTGCTGCAGTTCTGAAATGTTTCTTTGCTCTCACATTATAAACCAAGGCCAAATTACCCACTTGTGTGGCAAAAGCTGTGGAAGGTATATCAGGAGAGGAAATAAACAAAGTGTTTTTCAGGACTCGTAGGAGATTTCTGCTGCATCCAGAAAAACAGTAGGGTAGAATCTTCTAATCATAGAATGGCTTGGGCTGGAAGGGATCTAAAAGATCATCTAGTTCCACCCTCCTGGCATGGGCAAAGATACCTTCCAATAGACCAGGTTGCTCAAAGTTCCATCAGTAGTGGATGGCTGCAATTAGGTCACCCCAAAGCCTTCTCTTCTCCAGGTTGAACAGCCTCAGTTGTCTCAGCCTTTTCTTGTAGGAGAGCCATTCGTCCCCTGACAGTTTTTCTGGCCCTCCTCCCGTCTCGCTCCAACAGGTCAATGTCCTTTCAGAGCTGGATGCAGCACTCCAGGTGGAGTCTCACCAGAACAAAGTAGAGGGACAGAATCACTTTCCTTGAGCTGCTGGCCACACTGCTTTTGATGCAGCCTGGGATACAACTGGCTGCAAGTACACATTGCTGGGTCATGTCCAGTATTTCATCCACCTCAAGTCTTTCTTGGCAGGGCTGCTCTCAATCTGTTCATCCCCCAGCCTGTACTGATACCATAGGTTGCCCCAGCCGAGGTACAGGACCTTGCCCTTGGTCTCATTAAACCACACGAGATTCCCATGGTCCCCCTTCTAGAGCCTGTCCAGATCCCACATCACTCAGCTTGGGGTCATCTGCAAAGTTACTGAGGGTGCACTTGAACCCTTCACGTATGTCATTAATGAAGACATTAAATAAGACTCCTCCCAGTATGGACCCTGGAGGGACACTGCTTGTCACTGGTGTCTGTCGGGACTCTGAGCCATTGACCATTATGCTCTGCATGCAACCATCCAACCACTTTCCTAATCCAATAGCCCACCCATTGAATCCTTTATTGTCCAATTTAGAGAGAAGGACACTGTGGGGGGACTGTGTCAAAGGCTTTACAGAGCCCAGATAAATTACATCTGTAGCCCTTTCCTTGTGCACAGATGTAGGCATTCCATCATAGAAAGCCACAAGGTTGGTCAGACAGGACTTACCCTTGTTGAAGGGATGGCTGTCCCAAATCACCTCTCTATCCTCTCTGTGCCCTAGCACAGCTTCTAAGAGGATCTGTTCCATGATCTTCCCAGGCACAGAGGTGAGGTGACAGGTCAGTAATTCCCATGGTCCTCCTTACTACCCTTTTTAAAGATGGGTACTGCAGCAGCCAAAAAGACGCTCACTCAGTAAGTTGGCAGGCAAGATTTTATTAACAACAACCATAGATCTTGGATAGTCTTTTCTCCTGGCCACGCACATATAAGTTATTCTTCATTGGCTATGTGCCTCTGTTCATGCGTCTCAGCTCATCTTCTGATAGGTAGCCGATGTCCCTTCGCGTGCTGGCAAATCTCAAAACCGAACCTGTTATTTACTGCAGTTCTTCCCCATTTCTGCTCTCCCTCCCTTCATGATGTTTACATTCCACAAGCTCACAGCTGCAACTCATCAAGGTCAAGGCCCAGGCTGCCTGCAGCTCAGCCGTCCCCTATGGGGTACAATGTTTCCCCTTTTTCAGTCGCCTGGGAATTCTGACTGCCTTAACTTTTCAAATATCAGGAAGAGTGACTTGACAGCCAATTCTCTCAGGACTCTGGGATGCATTTCATCAGGTCCCATAGACTTATGTACATTCAGGTGATGAACCTGATCATTACTTAAAGGGACTTCAGTCTCCCAGTCCACACCCTGCTTCCATCCAACCGTGAGGTATGGGAAGAGGCTGCCACCGAAGACTGAGGCGAAAAAAGTTGTCGAGTACCTCAGCCTCTTCCTATATTTTTACCAGTTTAATAGCATTGTTTATGGGGGAGTACACATTCTTTCACTTTCCTTTTCTGGATAACATACCTATAGAAGCTCTTCCTGTGACTCCTTGCGTCCCTTGCCAGGTTCAGTTCCAGCTTCAATAGTTGGATTGATCTTGAGTAGTTTCATTTATCTACCGGACGTAGAACTAACTGCATCTAAAACAAAATCCGTAAGTATTGTGTGGAACACAAAATTTGCTTTACCTTCTTCCTAAGAAAAATGTTTTTCAAAAAGAACTTTTTACCCTTAAAGGAATTTGTGCTTTTAAAAAAATGTGTTTCAGTTGCAAAGGTGTCATGTTTTGAACAGCTGCGAGATGCAGTGCTTATTAGAGAGCAGAGAAATTAGAGATTAATTGCCATCATAGCTCCAATCCAAGCTAACTCTTATTTTGCTTTACTGTAATGTGACTTCTAATTAAATTCTCTTGTCCCTCCACCTAAATAGATTTGATCTTGGTATCACCATTGAAAACTAACATATTCTATACCTATTTTGCAGTCTACTGATCTGCTTCACATTTTGTACTGAAGGTTTCCCTATTCACATGGGAATAGTTGAGATCTGTAGGGGAAAAGGAGAACATTTTGGATGGGTTATATAGGATCCAGACTGCTTTTTCTAATATTGATTGCCCATTTTCAGTAAAAAATATGGATGCATCTTATTTGAATCTCAATGGTTGTAATGTTGGACCTAGTTTCTTTATAGGTTGTAGTGGGATAAAAAATTAGATATAAAAATATAGTGCACTGTATTTACAGACTTGAAAGTGTACTTATGTGGAAAAATAAAAATTGATATTTAAATTATCATCCACTGGTATTTTAGAAAAGAAAATATTGATAACTGGTTTTGGTTTTCACTGTTGTGTTCATATTGTGTCCACATTTCCTCTTCACTACTCTGTTTTAGACCCTAAAATATTCTGCTGTTTCACACCTTCCAGAAATGTACCTGCAGATCAGAGATTATTGCTAAACACTTTCCAGGGTAGGTATTCAAAGAGAAGACAAATCTGAGTGATCTTTAACCTTTCTAAAGTACACTTATCCTTTGTATTGCCCTGTCAATCTGTGAAAAAGGCTTTCAAATCTTGGAGATTTTAAACTTTCACTTGCTTGCAATGCTGCATATTTATGAGTGTCATATACCCTTTTCAGCTTTTAAAGTGTTTTAGAGCAATTTCCAATTAAAAAGATGGTATCTAAGACTTGAAATGAATATAGTCTTGCAGTGAAAAATGAGATTAAAGATACTATTTTGGTCTCTAATATTACTTCTTCATTTTTAAGCCAAAATGGTATTAGCTTCTTTATGTGTAGCTGACTCACCAAAGCAGCAGCAATTCTGTGCTCATATTTTAAATAATCAGCAGTCTACTTTCATTAATTTGTCAAAAATTAAAGATGTGGGAAAAGATCTAAGAAATATTTACCATAACAGCAAAGGTTTTGCTTTAAATAATTAATAACTTACTATGACTCATATTTGGGGCAAATGGCCAGAGGAACTGAGTTTTCATTTATTTTTTTTATCCTCGGATAAATTAATTAAAAGCCCCAAAATGTAGCTAACACATAAATTGGTATCAGCAGTAACTGATGAGTTGAATGCCTGTCAGATGCTGGGTATTGCTTTGTATGGCTAATGAAGGTGTGGCAATGTCCCTCTTTTCCAGCCATAGCCTGGAAGCTGTATGGGCTGTAGGACCAAGTTTCCTGCAGCTGGTACCCAGTGACCCACTAAACAATGTCACTTGAATTTTCTTTTAAAGGTATATTTGAAAGGTGTGCGGTGGCCTGCTAGACACACTGAAGCGTGACAATGATCCTAAAAGTTTCATTTTCAGGACACAATGATTTTCAATTAGGTCTAATCTGTGTTTCTTTTCATCAAAAGATCTCTTTTTCCAAATTAAAGAGTTCTGTTGATGTTGCTCGGTGATTCCCTGTTTCTGGGTATTTCACATATTTCCATATTAAATGCAGAAGTCATCAGGTAGTTGGACTAAATGATTGTTAGAAGTCTCTTCCAATGCAACCAACCTATTAGAAATTAAATCAAGTTTTTACTTAGCAAGTAAAAAGTTAGTCCTGTAGAGTCAGAATGAATTCTTACTTTCATATATATGTTTTGTCTTTTCAATCACCATACCAGAGTGTTAGTAAAGTAAGTTGTAGCTGGTCTAAAACCTACATACGTGTTTTAAATAGTTAAATTTTAGAACAAATGGAAAGCACAGTTTTGTTTGCCACTGTTCTATTACTTGCAAGAGCTGGAGAAATAGAAAGTATTAAGTTTGACAGTGTAGGTATAGCTCACATCGGTAGGTCTTGACATAGTCAGGGATGAGCTGATCATATTTTTTTTTATAATCTCAGGGATTCACCCTATTCTGCTAGAAAAGCACTGCAAATGATTGGTTTATAGTGTTTATTATAGAAGGATTCTCTGCACAGGCCAGGGGTCTTCTCTCATCCTAGAGAATCAGTATATATGTTGTATTCAAAACTGCATCATTTGTAGATACCAAATATTAACTCTGAATAAATGTGAACCACTGTTTTATGAGATTTGTATCCATAAAATCAACACTTATGACTGTAAGGTCAGCATATTAAAAAATTGTAAGATCCTGGTTCTTACAACCATGTGTGCCAAATTTTAAATGTAGCCCTGAATTCCTTCTATAATCTTTGCTCTCCTTTCCTAATTACTTATCTAATATTCAGCATAAAGTCTGGGTATCAGATATTACCTGTGGCAGTACAATAAGGCATAATGGATTGTTCCACATACTGAGAGAAAGAAAACAGAGGTATTACATAAAACGTTATTGAGCCTGTAGAAATGTTGGAATCTGCATTTTGCAGTGTTACTGAGGACTAACACAGTCTCACAGTAATCTACATGCAGATGCAGTTCGTAGTACAGAGCAAATTTGTGCATACAAGATAAATGAGAGTTTTGTCTAAAGGAGTAAACTAACTGGTAGATGAGAAGTGGTTTTAATGCCTGTTGGCAAACTGAACACTGTTCTTGCAAGAGAAGCCTTTAACCTCGATAATGGTCCACTATCAGCTGGTTTATATTCCTTGTTCTTTTTACTCCGAGATGTAAAAGGATCTGCCAGCATTGCCTCACACTGTGTGTGGCACCTATTGAAGATCGACTCTCTATAGAACTAAAAGGAAGCTGAGTCAGACAGAGGTTCCTCATTTCACATGAGCAAGGCTAAGCAGATGATTTCAAGGCCACCTGCTGACACAGTCTTCTGGTTGCTCCCGAGCAGTGTGTATTTTATGTACTTACTTAATTTTCATTTTTTTCACCCTCTTGTATCTCAGCTAATCTGCCCACTATTGCCATTGTGCCAGAAAATAAAAAAACATATCTTTCCCAGCCAGTTCAGATAGAGGGTTACAAATGTGGATCAGCTGGTGACAATTGCAAAGACCTTTTCTCAAGAAGCTGACTAAGGCCTAAGGATCAGCCCTGCTTGTCATCTTGGGTCTTTGTCTTATCCTTCTTTCTCCATACTCTATGGTTTTTGTGAGCCCCTAATGCTTTGCAGACTGAATGAGTAAGCAACAAAATGGACCTGCTATGGAATGGGTGAAACTAAGTGCCTCATGCTGAAATCGTCACACTCACTTGTCACTCTTTCATATTCCTGTTTAGTTCTTGGGTCAATCAGCACTACATTAGAATCAGTTGAAGAGTCCTGACATTTTGTTAAACTCAGGGAGAGTTTCTAATATGTTCACTTTGGCTTCAGAGGCATAATCTTGGGGGATCTTTCTGGTAATCACAAGGAGCAGTCTGAGTAAAGTGGACAGGAATCACTTCTGAAGTAAGCAGAAAGAAAAGCAAAACAAATCACAGAGTAATTCTGTGAGACCAAAAGGTAAATAAATGTAGAACCAACTGTAAAGTAACTGGGGCAATGGCAGGGAACAATGTAATGCAAGATGGATCATGAAATAGTTTCTAATATCTTTCTAACACCTTAGTCACTGCAATAGTATGAACGGAAGAAAACAAGAAAACATTTTTCTTGGTTTTCATTGCTTCACATATTTGTTTTTCAGCCACAGGTTGTGCCTCTCCATCTCTTTCTTTCATTCACTCATGTCTTGCTTTCTGTCCCATTTTATTTTGTGTCACAATTTGAAAGGCACTAGACATAAGCAACTTGCATCAGTCTCGCTGTATCTGTCTAGTTCTCAGCAAGGAGCTGATCTGAAGTTCACTGACATTACCATTAAGTTAGGCAAGGGACTGGAGCCTACCCAGAGCTCACCAGCTTTCAGAGCCTATGATAACTGCTGTAGTTGTGCTAACAGCTGTGCACAGGAGACCTGTCTATATCCGTATCTTTTTATAGCTCTCTATACATCTTTCACACTGATGGTGTGGGATTTGCTGGACCATTGATTAGTAGATCTAATCATCTAAGGGTCTCCTAAAGCATCAATGAAGAAAGGTTTCATGACTGTTGATACACGGACTATATAAGAATTGCTAGTGGCATTGGGAAAATGCTACAAGATATAAAATCCTGTGAAAAGAGAGTAAGGAAGTTACTTTTAATGAATATAGGCCAGTCTTATGGCCTCTGATAGGGATGGGATATGGACATCTGTGTCAGCATGTGTATGTGTAACAGGGAAATCAAACTCTGCATTAATTCTGTATTTGCCAAAGTTTGGACCAAGCCTCCTCATGGGCACTCATCTGATAATATTTTGTTGAAGCAAATATGTTAGAGCCTGTCTTGCAGAACAGACTCTTACCAAGCTGAGCTTGTGGTCACGCTCCATGACAGGATCTTAGTGCTGGAAATTCTGGAGAGCAGATATGTGGTATTCAGGATCACAGTGCTGCCAATATATTTGCTATTTGAGGATGGCAGCAGCAAATATGACAATAGATTTGTAACTTATCTGTGTATAAATGTATAAGAATTTTTTGAGAGCCAAAAAAGACCAGAAAAACGCTGCTGAAAATACCTGACACATTGAAAGGTTGATTCTCTGCGTTGTTTTTGCAACAGTTTTCCCTCAAAATTACAAGGAATAATGAAAACAACATTAAATGTCTGTAACCAATATTTAAGTAATATTGCACCACCTTTAAGTAATATGGCACCTCCTGTGGCTGTGAAGGTGGCTAGTAAGTCCAGTCCCAGTTTTATTTTCACAGATCTTCCACAACTGGAGCTGATGGTTGTAATTATGCAACTCCCCAGGTCTCAGCTACCCTTTCTTCAAAACACTTTCTTCAATATTAAATCCTAGATTCTCCATGCCAGCTGCCAGGTGAATAATCCTGTGGCAATGGAAGAAAATCAAACACCGAAAAAAACCCCAAACAACAAAGACTTAGAGAAGGCCATCCACTAGGAGACAGAGGAATAGGAGGAAAGTTTCTGGATTGTTAATAAGGTTGAAAAAAAATGGTATGACAGGCTGTGTGCAGACCTGTGTTATAGTAGCATTTCTAGTGGCTGTAATGCTGTGCATGAAGACCTCCTCCAGAAGTCTTTATACATTCATGGTGTTCACAGCTCCTGATGGGACCTCTAGGAGAATAGTGACATCTGGCCAGGCCAGCCTGGGAGGTGCAGTCACACAAGGTCAGCATGGCAGCCTAGTGAGTGAGCTCCACTGCCAGGGCAAATCGTGGGGCTCAGCTAGAAGAGAAATGAAAATACTAGGTTTCACGCATGGCAAAATGGAGAGACAGTGGGAGGGTTCAGTGGGAGACCTTCCCGGCCCTCTTGACAGACCAGTTTTAGCAATGTCTCTTACTCTTCCATTTTCTATCCATAACCACTTAAATGTCTGAATGCCTTCAGCTTATTCATTTCTCAGAAAGGTTAAAGCTGTTCTGAAAAAGCAATTCCTGTCCCAGTTTCTGCCAGGCCTCACTTAATTTTCTTTCGCAAAATGAAAATGAAGTTTTAACTGGAAAATGTTTTGGAGGGTATTGCTAATTAGAACACAAATTTTGGAAGAATGGGAACAAGTCTGGGGCTCATTGGTTTAGTGGGGAATCTATTTAGAGACAGAAAAACATATAAGAACATTTTGTTCAATACATCTCACCTTAAACTTCACTTTGAATTGCAGCACTAGAGCAACCTTTTTGCACTACTTCCCTTTCAAATACACCATCAGATGCCCCAAGAAACTTGCAGAGACCAAATATTTCTGTAGCATCAAATGAGTGGTGTGAAAATTAAGTATCTGATTTGCTCAGGGGAAAATGATAGAAAGAACCCTGAGTACTTGTTATGAAAGTATTGAAAATAAATTACATGAGATTTTTGTATAGTTATCAATAAGAAACATTCCAACATCAAAGGCGCAAAACACTTCGTCTCATACATATATGCAAATATGTCACTTTAAAAATGGTATATACTCTCACTGATTTTTAAACAAAAATCTAATTCCTTTATAAATTAAAGGAATATGATCAAAATATAATAATACATCAAAATTTAGTAAGGTCTACAAATAAATGTAGTTAAAAATCTTCGTATCTGATAACTCTTTGTACATTACATTCAAGAATCTCAACACATCTATGAGCATGGATTTAACAAGTCCATTTTATTAGCTGTCCTAAATTGCCATTTTAAGTAGTTGAAGCTCACATAGACCATGAACAAATGTTGTTCTCTATGGTCTTGTCTCTCTATTGTCTCTGTTCAGGACAACATAAGACACTATCTATGCTTGAAAAAACAGTACACTTGGATAATTTACTAATATGATTGTTGTGCCCACAGAAATGCCTTCACAGCATTTCATCATCAGCTAACAATTACAGTGGGAGGTGAATTTGACGTTTTGTGTTTTCAAGGTGGCTTAAAAAGTCCACAGAAGACATTCATGACAGCATCAGTGGGAGATTTTACTTCCCCATTTAGGCACACCCCCTTACAGTACCACTAATTTCCAGTGGCATTAAAAGCCTGAGCTATGCTGAAAGTTCAAAGTGAATGAAAGGTCTAGTATGTCTCTAATGGGGAAATGTACACTGAAAGAATAATTCAATCCTTAAATTAATAAGCCTTCAGTGATATTTAATGTGAAGGCTCTAGGTAACAAAAATAATGGGAACATAAATTTGCTTTACAGGGGGATCCTGGAATCTTCTCTCAGTGTTTATAGTAAAGATGTGAAGGCTGTAAGTGAAAAGTGAATCACTTAACTGAAAACGTGCCCTTGAGAGATGCATTAGAATTTAAAATCAATTCTGACAACTGCATTAGCAAAGATTAACTTTCCCATGGAAATGAACTGGTGTCAATCAAGGTGCCCTGCAACTATAATTGTCATGTAGAGCACCCCATCCACTAAAGAACTGTTGTAGCAATTGACCAGCAATATGTAAAGTGGAAGAAGTCCTGCCAGGGATGGACTTCTGAAGCTGATAAAGGAATTAGCAAACCTGTTTTAAAAACTGATTGTAATGCCGTATAAGTAAGTGCTACAAGAAGTCCTCCTTTACCTGAAGTACTGCCTGTTTCCCAAAGTCCCTTGGGACAACTACTATGTATATTTGACCCTTGTTACCTTTCCCCATTGGCTGTGAAACCTTACCCCTATGGGTGGTGGTTAAAATGCCCTTAGCTCCTTGATTGGGTGGATGCTAATTTCCCCAAACCTGTAAGTACCTGGACCCTACAATAAGAAGCTCTCTCCTGCTCATCCCTCGGTGTGTTGTCTGCGGTCTCGGTCTGGGGCTCTGAGGAGCCACGTGGCCAGGGAACCAGGGGTTGAGCACCGCCCCCTCCAGCATAAAGTCTAACTTCTAACTTCTGGAGGCCCTCTCAGCCCCCTCAAACTATTGTATTTTGTTATTCAGAATCTTTATTAAGGGATTGTTTTAGTACCATCCTTTCACATTCAACTTTAACTAATGTTCTACTTTGTATGCTGAAAAGACATTGATCACATGTTCATTAACAAAATGGAAAAAGAAGAAAACATATTATTCTCACGGCTCTGGTAAGTACAGATAAAAGCATGTTTAACAGCTTCCAGTTCTATTACATGGATAGATACTCCACAACATTTATT
Source organism: Oxyruncus cristatus (assembly GCA_013399855.1). Taxonomy (NCBI): domain Eukaryota; kingdom Metazoa; phylum Chordata; class Aves; order Passeriformes; family Cotingidae; genus Oxyruncus; species Oxyruncus cristatus. Next base: position 297,750 of record VXAY01004180.1, read on the forward strand.
CTGTTCATATAAGTCCTTTCTGTTTATGCTGTATTTGTGTTGCTCTGTTTACTTCTGAGAACGGATATTTCATTTTGTTTTAATCCATCCCAGATGAATAAGCGTTGTAAATAACAGAGCTGGTGTCACAAAACCACTAAAAGCAAGCAGGATGTGAGAGCACGCTCATCAGAGCCACTTGTGTTCACCTCACTCAGCCACCACATAAATATCGTAAAGTACAGTGGAAGTGGAGGAGCAGCCAGCAGCCCCCCACTGGCTGTGCAGTTGTAAGATGACCCATGGGGTTTGTGTAAGCAGACTGAAACGTTTTGTGCCTTTAGAAAACCATAGATTAAAAGCAGCAGAGAGGAAGGCTGCTCTTATATATAGCCCTTATATTCATCCTCTTCTGCAGTCTCAGCTCAGTTTAAATGTGGACTGCATCTCCGCAGCTCATTCCACCAGCTACAGAAATCCTCCAGGCACTAACGGATTCAAATTCAAATTTCCTGGCTTTTCCTTTGTTGCCCAGCCTTGCTATTTGCAAGCATAAACCCCTGTCAAATATTAGACAAGAAGGGAAGAAGGTGGAGGAAGGTAGAAGGGAAGAAAAGCCTGGCTCTTGTAAGTTCTTGCCCCCACTCCTGCACTCCAGTGGAGAGGCATCAAAGTGAAGGTGCTGGGCAGAGGGGATACTCTTGTCTTGTGGAGGAGCAGTAAAGTTAAATTCAACATTTCTGGGAACAGTGAACCTCAGGAATGGGCAAGGATTGCTAATCCTCCTCTGAGCAGCCCTGAACCTCTCTTTGGCCATTCCCAGCCTCCCCCGAGCTCCTGCTGCCCCCCAGGTAATCTTTGATTCCACAGCACCCCACCTTGGCTCTCCCACAGAGCCTGCTCAGAGCCTGTATCTTGCCTTCACTTCTGGAGTTGCCTCTAACAATCTGTGGTGTATGGAGGCTTGAAGCAATGTGCGAGAGAATGAAATAGGTATAAAAACAACAAAAGAACAGCCAAAATACCTGTTTTCACAATAACTGAGAAAGCAAACTCAAAAGGATTTGTTTGGGATTAGTGGGCTATGCTTTAAATACCTGTTGTCACAACAGGAATGAGATGTTGGAAGTGAGCATGTATCCATGCTTGATTAGACTCTGCTATTGTTGGTCTATGTTTGGCCCAGCCACCTGTGGTTTGTACTTTTCCTGCCATGATATGGGAAAACAAGGCCTGATAAATGGAAACTTTGTCCTTGAAGGCAGCACTTTGTATAAACTAAAATTAATTGGTATCTCACTATTGGCTGATGGCCCTCCAAGGGCATTTGAAGGAGGAAGTGAAGAGGAGGAGGATGAAGTAAACCCCCAGACCTATTAAGGGAAGACCCTCCAAGGTGCATCACGCAGGCGCGGGGAAATTCCAATGTCCACACGCATGCGCAGAAGGGGCACCGCTGACATAACGGGGAGAGACCAAGGGCCTCTGTCTGGGTGGTGCTGGCCACACCTGCCCAGGTAGACATCACCAGCAAATTGGATAAAAAAGCAGGTGGCTCGTGCTCGGGGAGACTCACGCTTCACACGAAGGACCACGTTGCCTTTTGCGGGGACGCGCACTGTGTGTGAGCCTGCTGACCCTCCGAGGACGCAGCTGCTATGGAGAATTCTTGGTATTTGGAGTTGGTAAGATAACCTCGTAAGTTACACCTGGGTGTTTGTGGGGTTTAGTGAGGGCTTATTTTCCCTTCTCTTTTCTGTCTACCGTTTTCTTGTTTTGTTGGCCACCTCTTTGTATAAATATTGGGGGTTTTTTGAGCTTTCAAAGGTGTTTTGGTTTCAATTTTGGCATCCCTTCGAACCCTCCCTGGAACAACAGTATATTAAAAAAAACGTGTACCAAAGTATATTGTCTGACTTGCAGCATATGGACAGTTACTCGTCTTTTCTTTAAGCATGAATGAAGGAAAGATGAGATCCTGAGTTAGCTGCAGAATTTGGAAATAGTTGAGATATAGAAAATGTCTCATAAAAATGGGCAGGTGGACAGACATACTTCATTAGCTTGATTTTATCAGATAGATGGTTCAAATGGCTTGGGGTTTTTTTGGTTTTGGTTTTGTTTTGTTTTTATCAAAGCAGGTATTTTTTAACAGGTATGTATCAACAAACCTCATTGTATGGCAGGAAGGCATATGTTCCCAGCATGATTTTTTGGCAAGAAAGAGACTTTTATCAATGTTGGAAACCATGCTCTTCCATTAAACATGAGGATGCCACACAATAAAATTTGGGATTTGAAAAATATAATGAGCAGATCCTAATGTTTAACTTTGCAGCAGCTTGTGACAACTCACTCAGTGCATTTTTAAAAATATATTTTAATTTTAAGCACTCTTCTCTCCTACCTCTTCCGCCTTCTTACTTTAATCTCTTTCATCCTCTTTGCTACTGAGGCAAGTGGGGGTGTCCTGGTGCTGGCAAGTGTGAGATACTGTATTAATTATTGGCAGGTGGCAAGTGCTCTGGCAAGTGTGAAATACTGGATTAATTATTTGGCTCAGACCAATTCAAGTGTGTGGGGGGGGTAGGAACAGGTCGAATTTCATAAAGGTGAGGTGATGCCTTGATACCTCAGCCTCTTGGAGTCTCTTTGGGCAGCCCCAGTGCAGCTGTCACTGAAAAGGAGCTCAGGACCGCTGCCCATACCACACCCCATGGAGCTCCTAACCCAGGCTCAGAATGGCTGGCACACTGGGAGCACCGCCCCACAGTGCAATGGGGCAGAGCTCTAGAATGGCCAGTGGGCTGGACGTCTCACCTGTGGGTGGGCCAAACCCAACAAAAGCAGCAACATGGGCTCTCCATGTTGTTTGAATTCTGCCATCTGGACATGTGGAAGCCAGATTTGCACGGGACTTTGAGTGGTAGTTGTAATTCTTTCTTTTTCACTCTTTCTCTACTTCTTCTTCTCCAAATCTCCTTTCTTAATATTTCGGGTAACTTAGCTGGATGGTTTGGATTTTGTGGAGTTGTATAGGTTAGCAGGTGTGAAGTCAATGCTTTTTGAAATGCTTTATTTTGATTGAACATTGCCCTTTAAACTTCTGCTAAGTTCCCTTGTTTTCTACAGGTTACTAGTAAAAGTACTTCCTGAGAAAACGTGTGCAACACTTGCGCTCTCTCTTAAGATATTAAAAGAACTGAAGGCTATTTTAATAAATTCAGTGGGCAAATTTTTTGGAGCCCTGTAGATTTTTAAAGTAAAACCCCTTCAATGAGCTCTTAGCTCAGATCGTGTGTTCTTACCGTAAGTTTCCTTCAAAGGAAACTTTTGCCAAATGACAGAATAGCTGCAAGGCTGCATAACTCTTTGGAGGGGGGAAGGAGGAAGAGGGAAGCATAACTAAGACCTTGAGGGCAAGCTGGTTCAAAACTGTGCTTTCACTGCCACTTCTCTACCATTCTTGTGCAAAAACACATATTGTTTTAAATTAACTTCAAAACAAATTCATTTGGAAGACCTGAAGATTCTAGCCATGTTTTAGGTCAAATAGTGTGAGGTAGTAATAAAAATTCTGCAGCACTATTTTATTTTGTGTCAGTTTCGCAGAGTCTGCACTCAGCCATTAATTAGAGATTAGTTTAATAGGAAAAGCCATCCACCATTCACCAGGATTATTTTAACAGCCTTTCTTGTCGTGTAACAGATGCAAAACCCACAGTTTTCTTTAACACTTGTTCCACATCATTGCTTAGTTAGCAGATGATATTTAGGGAGCTCACTGTTGTGTTTCTCCTGCCTCAAGCTGCCATTGATAATTTAGTAAAAAAGGAAGAAAAATGACATAACCTTAGCATATTCTCATTTTGCTTGATGAACAGAAGTTCTTTCTATCATACAATTAGTACAGTTTCTTCCGTTCCTGGCCTGCTGACAGTGGAAAAGTCCTTGGCTGCCTTCATGCCAGCAAGAGGAACAGTTACAGCCTGTTGCAGAGCTAGCAGCATCCCAAGGGGAGAATTGCCGACATCAGCAACTTCGCAGCCTTACTGCTTCCTGATCTTCCACTTCACACCCACAGTAAAACATCCTGTGTACACACCAGTATATCCCATACCTCACACCACCTCTTGAATGTGGTGAGGGAGTTGGGCTCAGCCTCAGACTAGCAAATCCACTGGCAGGACATATAAAACTGTCCATGTCTGTCTGACATACGAAAGGGATTATGAACACAAATACCTATGCATTTTGCCTTTTTTAGCAAACCTGATCTATTTTTACTGCTTTATGTTGCTGTCCGTCACTGCAAAATTTAATGCAGTGCTGTTTGACAGTTTGAGTTAATAAAGGGGTCCTAGTGCACCTTAAATTCTGCTCCTGTGAAAGGTTTATTAGGACTGCTTCCAGACTGGTAGAAAAATAGTTGGAGCTACATTGTTTTGTGCTTTATTAGGAAAACAAGATTATTGCCATCTAGGCTAGGGAAGACTCTGGGCATTTTTGTTTTTGTGACTCTTTAGAGCAACCAGTGAAGGATGATACTTCTAATTATGGAATGAGGGAAAAACTATAAAGAAGAAAATATGGTCAGAAAGCTTAAAGCTTTTACTTGTCTGAAGTAATTCCAAATATTCTTTACTAAAGGGTCCAGAACATCTGATGTTTTGAGTCCAGAACATCAACAGTTTTTAACCTTTAGTGGGCTGCTCCCAGAAGCAGGGCACAGAATGAGACACTGCTTAATCTCAGGTGAGTAATACACAAATCACGTAGCTGCACTCACTTAGGGACCATCTGTAGATGAGTAAAATACTTATTATGGTTTGGCCAGAAACACTGTGGCCATGCATAACATAAGAACTTGCACAGCATGCAAGCTAATAACTACTGTGAGAGGCAGAGTCAATATATTTGGGATTAAAGTAATGGTCACACAGTTACTGAGCTTCCAATTGACTTCAAGTGCAGATGTGTGCTGCAAAAGACAACAGATCTAGCTCATTTTACCCATGCTGCATGTATAAGTGTTTCCATCCCTATGAGCCTGCTTCTATCATCCTTTAACATCTCTTTGAAAAATGTCTCCCTACAAACTTCAGTTTTGACAAGTACAATATTACATCTTAAATGAAGTTGTACCGTTTAACTGAAATTTGATATAAAATCTTCTGGAGAGAAACAGCTGCATCTCTCTAAATAGTCATGAATAATTTATGTTTTGTTTTCGTTACAGAAACACCTTTGTTCATTACCACTTCATGAAAGATAAGAAAACTTGTACTGACTCCAGCTACTGCTGTAGATCCTAGCTAGCTGGAGTGAATTGGAACAGTAGAAATAGTCCAATAAATTGGAAGGACTTTAAAGGGTTCTCAAAGACAAAGCATAGTTAACTATAGAAGAGGCACATCTGGACACCCTTCAAACTCTACATTTTCTTCTCACATGGGTCTGCACTTTCTTCTGCTGGCATAAGCTGAAAAAAAATGTGATTTTAGTTTCACCACTACAAATTGGACTGCAGAAGGCCAGAATTCTGGAACAGCTGTTGAAAGGAAATGCAGTCTTAAAGCTTATGCACAGAAATTTTGCCTAAAAGAAGCAGCTGCTCTTAGAAGAGGAATCTCACAGCCAAGGAAATGGCATCAAGGCATACAAGGGAGGTCCTTCCCAGGGTGGGTGGCTTCCCACTCAGTGATTCCCTGCATGGTGGACAGTCATACTCTAGGAGCACCCCTCTTTGCTCCAACCGGCACAACCAGGGCAGGCCCTGGCCTATGGTTTGGGCAGCTCCCTGGGCTGCATAGCCCTCACTAGGCACACAGCCAGCAGTTACATGGGGGAAGAGACCCCTGAACGGGGTGAATGAACCAGAGACTCACCTGGGAAGGACCAGAGGCAGCAGAGGTAGTGCATTAGAGGTCCTGGCATGACTTGTTTGCTTTTGTTACTGAAATGTCTGTCAATATACATCTATTTGTCACAGTGCGTTTAGCATTGGCTGTTTGTGTATACAGACACACCCATAAATATGGATACATATATGTATATGTAATGGTATCTATCTTTCAATGTGTATTTTTTGTGCTCATTTTACTCCATATTTGCATAATTTTCAAATTTCCTGCTGATAAGTGATCTGATGCTAATGTAAAACCTTAGATGCAATTGCACCTCAATTAGACCTGCAATCACAGTGGTACACCAGTTATCACTGAGGTTAATTTTGTTTTGTGAAATTAAAATCATGAAATGCAATTTCTTCACTGGGTCTCTAGAAGCATTTTTGCTTTGGTGCCTGTTGCTTGTCTCTGCAAACTTTTCAGTCATAACTATTCTAAGACAAAGTATCTGTTTCTAAATAGACAATGTTAATCTGGAAGTGCTTCAGACTGAACCACCTTCTTCGTTCTGATTCATGACAATATTGCCAGTCCTCTGCATAACTTTTAAACTTCAAGCAGCAAGTATTTACATTGGCACATGCCCTAACATTAACAAAACAAGGAAAGCTATATTGAGGTATACATTTTTTTGCTTTTTAGAAAAGTTGCTTCCCAAACTGAAGCAGTTATCTGACACAGATTTTTTTTTTTATAATTTGTCAGCTATAGTTGCATATATTATTAGACATATATTACTGGCACTGCTTCTTTTTCTAATCTTAATGTTCTTTTGCACTGATAGTATATGAAGACTTTGTGGTGCACAGATCCATGCTTTCATCATGTTTTGAATCTTAATTCAGGAAAACATCCATACAGCCTCCTACGTTCAAGCTTAGTGTAGCTGTACTTGCAAACTGACCAGATTAAGCTTTTGACATGGAGATACGTCTCTTTCCTGTTCACTTTTTCAGGACAGGAGCATGTGCTCAGATGCTTTTTTAATCAGAAATATACTTACAACGTCATGGTTGGCTGAAACTCATGTTTCTACTGACCACAGCAGATACAGGTAGATCAAAACACTTTAAGTCCTGAAGAATTGGTTGTATATAACTTTCCTTTCTGCGTATCTCAGCCTAGGGACTGTAATATTAGCAAGATTTGCACGTCATTAGTGTTGCTAATTTGAAAATTTCATCTCCTGCTGTAGCCATTTCATTTTAGACTCACAGGCTGTCTACCAGTGTTCAAGCTGTGATTCAGTGACCCCTTAGAACATTGATTTATGTGCTCACATGGCTCTCTTATTATCTTGTTTTGATTTTGATCTATTCCAAATTATGCCTGAGGTTATCTCAGCTGCCAGCTGACACAGGAACTGAGAACTGAATTTTTTTTCTGCTTTCTTGTCCCTCTTGCTGTATGAGCTGGCTCAGGTACAAAGGGAGTGTGGAGGAGCCAGGCAGGACTGAAGCACATAGATTAGGTTTATTGTGTAAATATCCAAATAGGTAAAATTATGCAAGAGTCATGAACAAATAAGAAAATAATAATCAAAGGAGAAAATCAAAACAGAAGGGATAAAATGAACAGGAAAGGAGCTAACTGTCTTTAGATTCCAACACTGAGATGGACCAGGTTCATACAAGGTTGAAAGGTAGAAATTCAGTGTTTTCAAACCAGATGGAATCTAGTATGAGGAAATTTGAAGATCATAGTTACAGCTGCCTGAAGGGACAGAGTAATCTCTCTGCAGCATTGTGGACCCTCTGACTGTGTGCTAAAAGCTACAGTTAAGAAGTGGGGTGGAGCAATGAAGACAAGCTGCCTGGTGGCAATAACTCAGTGTTCCAATAAGACAAAAGAGACATGAAAAAGAGACAAAGTAAATCTTTAAAATGTTACTAACTTCAATGCAATATGTGATCAGGATCTCATGCTTTCCCCTTTTCCTTGCTTTTTTACCTTAGTATATGGCAGAAATATGCAATGTGGTCTGGAAGTGGCTACTTCAAAAAAACTGTGTTTTCTTGTTCCAGTTTTTGTAGTTTTAGATCTCTGCCTTCACAGAGAGCTTGAATTACTTATCCATGCAGCATCCATAAGTATTTTTCACTTTGAAAGACTAAACAAACTTTATGCATTAATATTGGAAATAAATTTAATGAGATCTAGATTAGTTTTCTTTTAGAATGAAAACTAAAAGAGCAAGCACTCTTTTCTGAACTGGTTTTATTCTCCTTTGTGTATAGCTTGTTACACGATGATACCATGTTGCATTACCACCGAATTTTCAGAAAATGATTGTGGCCAGTGAATGTGTATTCCCTTTCTTGTTGTGCTTTATAACAATCTGGGACAGGTTGCATGCTGAAAAGAGAAAGACAAAAAGGTGAAGGAATGTAATTTAAAATACCTTCCCCATGAGATTTAATTAATCTTAAGTTTAACCAGACTCTAAAAATGGACAGCCTCACCTCCGCACCTGGGAAGATCATGGAATGGATCCTTCTAGAAGCTGTGCTAGGGCACATGGATGACAGGGATTTGAGGCAGCCAGCACAGCTTCACCAAGGGCAAGTCCTGACTTGCCAGCATAGTGGCCTTCTATGATGGAGTGACATTCAGAGGACAGCCGATATCACTTATCTGGACTTCTGTAAAGCCTTTGACAGAATCATAGAATCATAGAATCAGCTGGGTTGGAAAAGACCTCTGAGATCATCAAGTCCAACCCTTGATCCAACACTACCGCAGTTACTAGACCGTGGCACTAAGTGCCACATCCAGTCTCATCTTACAAAGCTCCAGGGACGGAGAATCCACCACTTCCCTGGGCAGCCCATTCCAATGTCTGATTACTCTCTCTGTAAACAACTTCTTCCTAATATCCAACCTAAACTTCCCCTGACACAGCTTAAGACCATGCCCTCTTGCCCTACTGCTTGTTGCCTAAGAGAAGAGACTGACACCCACTTGGCTACATCCTCCTCTCAGGTAGTTGTAGAGAGTGATGAGGTCTCCCCTGAGCCTCCTCTTCTCTTCTCCAGGCTAAACAACCCCATCTCGCTCAGCCTCTCCTCACAGGACTTGTGCTCGAGTCCCTTCACCAGCCTCGTTGCTCTTCTTTCAAACCTGCTCCAGCCCCTCAATGTCCTTCCTGACCTGAGGGGCCCAGAACTGGACACAGCACTCCAGGTGTGGCCTCACCAGTGCTGAGTACAGGGGCAGAATCACTTCCCTGTTCCTACTGGCCACACTGTTCCTGATCCAGGCCAGGATGCCACTGCCCTTCTTGGCCACCTGTGCTGGGCACACATGATCCCCACAACCTCCTTCTCTCTAATTTGGAGAGAGATGGATTCAATGGGACCGTTTGGTAGATAAGAAAGTGATTGAACGGTTTCATCTAGAGAGTAATGAATCCGAGTCCTGATGGATGTCAGTGACAAGTGGGGTCCCTCAGTTGTCCCTATGGGGACCAGTGTTGCTGAGTGTCTTCATTAATGACATAGATGAAGGGACCAAGTGCACTCTCAGCAAAACTGCAGATGACCTCAAGCTGAGTGATGTGGTTGACACACCTGAAGGACTGGATGCCATCCAAAGGGACGTGGACAAACTCGAGAAGTAGGCACATGGGAATATCATGCGGTTTATCCAGACCAAGTGCAAGGTGCACAACTGGATTGTGGCAATCCCTGGTATCAATACAGGCTGGGGGTTACCAGATTGAGAGCAGTCCTGATGAGAAGGACTTTGTGCATCTGGTGGATGAGAGGCTGGACGTAAGCTGGCAATATGTGCTTGAGGCCCAGAAAGCCAATTGTATCTTGGCCTGCATCAGAAGAAAAAGAAAATAGAAAATGTGACACTCCTGTGAGGAAAGGCTGAGAGAATTTGTGTTGTTCAGCCTGGAGAAGAGAAGGCTGTAACCTAATCATAGCCATCCAGTACCTGAAGGAAATCTACAAGAAGGATGGAGAGACTGTTTACAAGGGCATGTAGAGACTGGTCAAAGAAAAATGGGTTTAAACTGAATGAGACTAGGTTTAGATTAGACATTAAGAAAAAATTCTTTACTTTACAAGTTTTCCAGAGAAGCTGTGGATGCTCAGTCCCTGGAAGTGTTCAAGGCCAGGTTGGATGGAGCTTTGTGCAACCTGGTCTAGTGGAAGGTGTCTCCACCCATAGCAGAGAGGTAAGAACTAGGTGGTTTTTAAGATCCCTTCCAACCCAAGCCATTCTATGATTCTATGACTCTATGACTTGCACAGGGTTTGTTTTTAAGCAATTTAACCATTATTCACTAGGTTTCTTTTTATTAGTTAATTGCTAATAATATACTAGCATCCAGTAAACCAACATCCTACAGAAAGAGAGAGGGCATAATTTTACTGTCTACCTCTTCAGGTAAGCACCATGGCAGAACTCCTAAGAAACACAGAAACTGTGTAGCTATCCCATCCCAAAACAAGGGGCCAAGGTACTGCCATGACTTTCCTTATCTTAAAAATTATATCCTGAAATCCCGAACAATGTGGTACATATACATTTTTGTCATTCTGAAATTTTACAGTGCTGTTTTTCCTGATGTAGCATGTTCAAGTTTTATTACTTCCCTGCACTTTAAAAATGAGAAGGTAATAATGCAAGCAGAAACCCCAAAGGATACAAATGTAATTTTTCTCCTAGCTTTCTAAATTAGAAGAACAATTTACTTTTTTGTTTATTATGCAGGAAAACATGTCTCCCCCAACTCTGCCCCAGCATAATTTGTATTTGCAAATAAATTGAGCTTTGTGTTTTCCCCCCAGATTGCCAGTTATGAGAAATACAGTCACCAAAATAATTATTTTCAAATCTCTTTTTTAGAATCTCAGCCTATGGCAAAGCTATTGTTATTGGGGAAGAGAGTCATCTTGTCATAAGACAGGGCTTTTCAAGGGCTATTCAATCACACCATTTGAGTATTATGATGATAGGAAGGAAGAACCATCACTGATCTGCAAAGGGCAGAGAGTACACTGAGAATCCACTGAGTCTGAAGCAATTTGTTTCTGCACAGAAGAATGGGGTGGTTTAACTTCAGCCAGCAACAAAGCCCCACACAGCTGCTCACTCACTCTTCAACCAGTAGGATAGGGGAGAGAATTGGAAGGGTAAAAGTTGGAAAACTTTTGGGTTGAGATAAAGACAGTTTAATAGGGAAAGCAAAAGCCCCACATACAAGCAAAACAAAACAAGGAATTAATTCACTGCTTCCCATGGGCAGACAGGTCTTTGTCCCTCTCCAGGAGGTCAGGGCCCCATCACATGTAATGGCAGCTTGGAAAGACAAACACCATGACTCCAAATGTCCCCCTTCTTCATCCTTCCCACCCAGATTTTATATACTGAGCATGAAACCATATGATATGGAATATTCCTTTGGTCAGTTTGGGTCATCTGTCTTGGCTATGTTTCCTCCCAACTTCCTAAGCATCCCCAGCTGCTTGACCAGTGTGGCAGTACAAAAACAAGAAAAGTTCTGTATAAGCCAGATCATGGTTAACCCTTGATTTGCTGTGACATTACAATGACTTTGAATAAATAGGATTTTAATTTGAACTTTATAAATGTGGACAGGAATGCATTTAAATGATGTGCTATGAGTCACTGAGGGACTTCATCTTGCACCCATAAAATTCACTGAGTGGGGCTTTTGTTCACCTGGTGGTTTTTAAGATGAGGCTGAGTGTGGCACTGAGTGCCATGATCTAGTAATCACAGTGGGGTTGGATCAAGGGTTGGACTTAATGATCTCGGAGGTCTCTTCCAACCCAGTTAATTCTGTGATTCTATGATAGCAAGATCAAGTGTGCAGGAACCAGCAGCAAAGAGGAGACATCTAGAGCACCCATTTCCTTGCTCTGTGCTCAGATCACTACAACCTCTCTGGAATCATGGAAAGTTGTCATCATCTGGGAAAATGGATATTAAATACATACTTCTCAGAGTCATGCAGGAGGAAACAGATGACAGTTATGAGAACAATCCTTAATGTGATTAATATGAGCTTCCTTAATATGATTAATAAGCCTTATATCTTCACTTTGCACTTTTATTTTTAAATTCTGAATAATTTAAAGTCTACTTCTTAGAATAGCATAGCAAATCTCTGTTACTTTTGGCTTTATTCTTATTCCACATTTAGTTTTATCTTAAATACTACCTGTAAGAAGACAGAAAAATTTGTATGTTTCATCCTGAGATGTCTTCTAAAATTTATGTCAACTTTTTAGATCTCTTTAGATTTTTTTTAAGAAGAAAGTTTGAGTTTTAACCCAAACAATAAATATGCAAGGACAACTGAAAAAAATGTGCTTAAAAAAAGGGCAGAGATGGCAGTAATTTACCAATCCAACCTTGTATGTTTGGTTGATTCAGAACTCCTCAGAGAGTAACTCCACTTCTGTGTTACCTGTCCTTTAACTGTCTTTTAACAGTGTAAATAAAACAGTTTTCAGTGAAATTCTGGACAATATTCACATGTTTCACCATTTAAAACAGACACAGCAAAAAAACCCACCACATAGAAGTAGTAATCGCTACTGAAACACAGTGGTAACTCTGTGATGTGGTGGTGGTTGATGTGGTGGTGACAACATGCACAGTAACCTATGCCACTGCTACACTCGGCCAAAGATGTTTTCTGTCTTTCTCCAGTCAATTTCATTGTACTTTGTGCTTCTGCATGGTACAATACAGAGTGCAAGAACAATGTCTCTTGCTTTTTCCTAGTTGCGGTGTTACAGAGCAGCAGTAGCTCTTCAGGGAAGTTTCTTCCTCTGGCAGAAATTAGGGTTTTCATTCCTATCACTTTCCAAATCTTCTGATCTGCCACTGTTTTTTTCTCTTTTTTTTCCCCCCTCTACATCAGAGTCTCTTTGGATGCCTATTAGTGCTCTGGGCTTAGGAGGCATGGTGGTCCCAAGTGTTAGAAATCAGATGTGTACAGAATATGAATATCATTAAGGGTAAAATAAGAAAAAAATTTCTCCAGAAGTGCTAAATATGTGATATATGCACCACCACAATGTAAGAATCCCTATGAATTACGTAATTTGGGAAGTTCAGCAATGTTAGAGTTGCCTGTTTCTCCCTTAGTAATTAACATGTTTGTTACCTACTGTGTTGCTTAAAGACCTTATTTTCTTGCTGCTGTTTGGTGTTAGTGATCCTCCATGGCTGTATTACAACCACCTAAGGTATATGTGTCATTGTGGCATGTTTCTCATTTTTACCTCAAAATGTTTTTATCATTAGCGTTTTTTTAAATGTATGTTAAAAGTAGAAGAATAAATGGATGAATTGTAATTTCTGTCATGTACTATTAGTTTGAACTGTGTTCAAGGAGATAGAAAATGATTGATAAAAGTGTATAGAGATAATTCACCCATTCACATGTAAGAATCCCTGAAGATGGAGATTCCACCACCTTGGGAGTCTTCAGGTTTGGTATGAAGTTTTCCTATTATTGAAGTTATCTCAAACCGCCTTTCCTTGTTTTGGATTGAATCAACTTTTTTGAAAGACATACTGATGCTTGACATTTCTCTTTACTGCTGTCTTTTCATGGTATGAGGATAGAAGTGAACAGCAGCTGAACAGCCCAATCCAGCAAAGTACACACAGTTTTGAATAAGAACTTCTGCATTTATGTGCCACAGACTGCATCCAAAACACTGATGGGTACACTAGTCTTTTGATCTCCAGAGTAATTCTTCCAGTGGTAGAGCTATCAAGTGAAGGTGGTTGCTGCCAGGTGAAAAACAGTTTTTAACTAACTTTGTCTTCAACACACACACACACACACACACACACACACACACACACACACACACNTTCAGATGAGTCGTCTCCCCTCAAGAGTCATCCTACCACACACACACACACACACACACACACACACACACACACACACACACACAGAGACACATATGCTGGCTGATGCGTATTTTGATTCCATTGTAACAACACTGCACCATCCAACAGCTACCTATCCTGTATATGTATATTCTTTTTAATATGTTTGCAAACTCTTCTCCTTCTGAAGGAGTTTGAGAATTTATATCAGTGGAAGACATGTTGGGTCTAATTTAACATCCCCAAACCTGTTGAGCTGAGGCAAAAAGGAATGTGGGTGGGGTGCTCAATTTTTTCCTGCCTGGAAATCAACACACAAAATCAATTTAAAATACATGAAGAAGTAAAGAAAAAGATACCTGAAATGAACACAAAAAATTTTCAAGAAGCCTTAGAAAGCCTATTTGGAAAAAACTTCTGTCTTCATACTAATCCCAAGTCACAAGCCTTCTCCTCTTCCATATCTGCCATCCTTTTCCATCTATGTTGGAGAATGCTGCTACCTAGAACTCTAAGTCGTCATGTAGAAAGTAAAAAGATGATAAGCTAGAAAATCTTTATTTGGTAGTCAGTGACCAGGTGTGCCACTGTACTTTTGGGATTCAACTGAGAAGTTCCTGGAGCACCTGCAGTTCTGCTCCTCCTTTTCCGAGCACTGACCTTGCTGTACAAATCCTAGGCTTTCCAGGATGCTGAAATTAGAGCATTGTAAAGGCTCATGGCATATTTTAGTGTGATGTGAAACATTAAGGTAGTGATGTTTTCCTTTTGAACTTTAAGGCATTTCTCATGGCAGTGCTTGTCTCAGCACCAGGGAAGAGGAAGGAGGAGGGTGGTTCAGAAGAGATGAACTGCGTAAAATACCAGCATAAGTCAGTACTGTGCTGTGCTGTGCTGGGTGTCAGTGTGGTCTGCTGTTTAAAGCAGACTGTGGGTAGCACTCCTGGGCAGTGACTGCTGGTGTCTATCACTGCAATGCACTCTTATTAAGGCCAAGTTCAAAATTACCCCAGTGTCATGGGTTCAAGAAAGGGGAAGTCACAGGGCCAGCCGCAGACACTGTGAGTACCCTTTGGGAAGAACCTTTCTTCTTTTTCCCCTTCCCAGTGAGGGGGAGGGAAGGGCTCCATTTTGGCTCCCCCAGCACACCAAGGGCCTCCACGTGGTGACTGCCAGAGCCCAACAGCGTCCCCTGCCGACCAACACTGAGCACTGCAGGCTCCAGAGATCCAACAGCGCCCCCTGATGACTGTGGTTAGAATTGCACCAGAAAGCACAAACTTTACTTTTCATTGAAAGGGATTTTTGGGCATAGGATTATTGTTCGGTTGGGGTTTTGTTTTGTGTTCTTTTGTTGTTCTGCCAATACATGTATATCCTTTAATAAAGGGCTGTTATTTTCTTTTTCTCCATACTTTCTCAATTGGCGCCTCAGATTTACAGTTGCTTAGAGAGACAAGTTTTGGTCTTCCTCATAACTCATTCTCCTTAGCAAAACACTTCTGTCTCATTAAACTGAGACACCGAACTATTGCCACTTTGCAGTAGATGATAATCTGCCCTGGTGTATTTAGTGTCTTGAACTGCTTCTTTCATTTGCTTTGGTGGCTAGAGATTAATCAGAAAGGAAGACTGATGTGAGTGCTAGTCCCACATGCTTTGTTCCTCGGCCATATGTAGTGTAACAGTTTGATAAAACCTGCTCCTAGGACTGTCCAAGGTGCAGACTGGAGAGACAAGTGTCACCTCCTCCCATTGAGGAAGTAGGGTCTGGTACTGCAGCGGATGGTGAAGAGGTGAACACTGCAAGAAAAGCTCTTACATAACTTTGTTAAGTGTCTCTGATGAATTTTAAGTACGACTCAAATGTTTGAAGCTTTCAGAGATGCTGATTTTTATTTAAAGTTCCACAACTCAGTGTGTGTTATTGATTTCATACTTTATATAGTTACAGTAATAAATCCTGACTCAACTATTAATAAAATGAAAAAAAATTGAAGTTGCAACAATTGATTTTCGATAATTAAAAGATCCTTGCTGAGCTGGCCCCATTGTTTGAAAACCTATTGCCCAGACATGACATGCACATACAGGGAGAGTTTATCAATACTTTTCAAATCAGGTTCATCCTGGCATCTGGTGCTTGAGCCTTGAACTTTGTTATCTGCTTAGCTCACTCTGTGAAATTGTCTACATTCCTCATGCAACATGCACTCAGTCCTTAGGGAGTACCACAATTGTGACTTCTTGGCAGTAGAAATACCCAAGATTGGGAGCATGTTAGAGGGAGCAACTCTCTGCCACCCAGTCACGAAGGTCCGTTAGCCTTACCTCCTCATCAGTCCCAAACTGGTTCACATGTGGTTCCCTTTTGCAGCTAGGACTATGCTCCCAGGCACTGGGACACCAGTGGGATCAAATCAACTCTGCTGGAGAAAGCATTTACTTTAACACACTTGTGGAGATCTGTCCTTTGAGCTAATGATTTGGAGCCTGAAAATTGCAGCACCAAAGTAGAGCTTCAAATCCTGCTGGAGTCAGGCTAGTTTTCTCTCCACCCTTGTAGATGTACTCCAGTCTGAGCAGAGATGATTATTTAGGTTACATGTGAGAGTTATGTGGCCCCCGCACCTCACTGAAAGCCTTCAGTGGCATGATGGCAACACTTTGCTGGTATTGCAATTGACTTGAGAGCAGGGCATGAAGGATGAATATTTCCTCATATGCAAATGATGCTGGATAAGTGTGCTTAAAAGCACCTGTCTCTTCTGCATTTGCAACTTCGATGTTGTAAAAGGAATTTTATTCAAACACTTTTCCCTGAAATTTCTTTCATTTATAGAGTGAGATATGCTGAAAACAATTGGGTTTTTTTAATGTGGCTAAAAGGAATTAGGAATTATGCTGATACTTAAATTTGATTTAAAATACATCTATAGTAAAGCACTTGAAAGTCAGTGTAGAGTATTTTACTGGCATTACATATGTGACATTATCTTTTAATATTCTCTGATGAAGAAAGAAAATTTTGTAACTTTAAGAGTCATGATTATGCATAAGGTGGCTTTAAAGGCCAGTTGGTAACTTTTGAATTAATGCTAACTTCTAAAGTAACATTTATTCAAATTATCTGTCTGCTGCAGTTTTTCCTGCAGATCTCTTCTCTCCTCATAACGCTTGATATAGGAAGCATTTGTGATAAAAGCTTAATGTCCACAATCATATGAAAAAGATATTACAAACTGGAGTTTGGGTCATTGATATTCCAGACTTTTCATCTGAAAAAAAAATCTATTGCACATACACTCTTTTTTAATTTCTCAGTTATGCTGTAAGTACATAGACTAACTAAGACTCTGAAGGCATCTCTCTAATAATTTAAAGACTGGGATATCATGACATGAACAAAGTAAGTACTACAAGCATTGGAGGCCACTGAGGTTGTTGTTTAGAAAGCAATATGTGAAATATTAATAAGGCTATGTCTGTGCTGCTCCTTTGTGTCTCTGTGAAGATGCAGAACTTAGAAAAATCCATGCTCAATAAAATATTAATTTAATTTAAAAATCCCCATGACAAAATGGGTCATTCTTACTAATGCCAGAGCAACACCAGTTTTCCAGAGGTCAGATGAGTTCAATTAGCTTTTCTAATTTTGTATGTCATAAAACGAGAGCAAGGCCTAAAGAGAGTTAACCAAGGTATCTTGCTCTGAGAGAACTCTCCCTCAGTATCTGCTCTGCTTATTTGGAAGGAAATTTTTTTCTGTTCATTTCAGTGGACTCAAAACTAGAGAAGAATGTTAGGAACATTATACAATGGGCTCAGGGGTAATAAATTAGGGCAAAGTAAGCTAAGGTAGACATTTGAATAGGTGGAATAGGCCTGAAACCAAGGCTCTCTCCAAGCTTCAGTAACTGGGGCAAAGACAATGGAAAGTTAGTGAGGTCACACTGAGGAAGTCTACAGGGACCCCAGACTCAACGATGAAGAAAGGCGGATGTACCCCCAGAATTGAGGGCCAAGAAGAGCTCCACTCCAAGCTCTGCCTGGGCTCTGCCTGTGCTCCACCTATTATCAATATGTATGATTAGATGTTGCAATCATACGAATATGTATGTAAGATGTTGTAATCATAGAAGTTAGACTGTATAAATTAGCCTGTTTTGTACTGCTACCTTCGAGCAAGAGCTTTGTGGTGCGAACCACGCTTGCTCCCGACGTCAACAAATAAATACCTTGCTGCTCAAAAGACCAAAAGCTTCTGAGCAGTTCTTTTACTGGCTTTTTCGGATT
This sequence comes from Oxyruncus cristatus, assembly GCA_013399855.1. Lineage (NCBI taxonomy): Eukaryota > Metazoa > Chordata > Aves > Passeriformes > Cotingidae > Oxyruncus > Oxyruncus cristatus. The sequence continues at coordinate 315,827 of VXAY01004180.1, forward strand.
CAGTCGGGCTCAATACAGAAAGAATACAAGCTGTTTGTTGCTGTTGTTAGACATCCACTCACAGACTGCAGCCTTGTATTGATTGCCTACAGCTCAGAAATGTCATAGAAATCTGTTTTGATGTGGTATCCAGATGCCTTCCATTAGATGTTGCAAACCCCCTCATGTTTGCAGGGTTTAGAAAATATCTGTTTATCGATGACTTTGAAGCTTCATAGAGATTCAGTATTTTTGCTTCACACCAAATTCAGGAAATAAAAAAAGACAAATCTTCCCTCAAAGTGTCTTGAGTGTCTGCCCCTGCAGGAGCCTGTAGGAAGCCCAGGGGTGCCCCACATGGCTTTGGCAGAGAGCATCTTTTGGTTTTGCTGGGGAAAGGAGAACTGACAAGACCGTGTGCACATTTCTCTGGTAAGTCTGCTTCTTCCTCATGTTTCATCGCAAACTTCCCTTGGCTACTAATGCAACCCACATCAGTGTATCAGCTTCTGAACTCTACTCTATTTTCTGTCTGGAAGGATGGGCTTTGGTCTCTTCCTCCTGATGCCTTGCATGATGTAAGAATGTTCAGCACCAAGTGTTTGGTGTGGCAGGAGAGAGGACAGCATGGGTTTTAAGGGAAGCGAGATGAGGCCAGACTCCTGCAATTGGGGTCTTCTCACAAGGACTGAGAGACAGTTGCTGTAACTTCTTCCTACTTTATGGAAGCATGTTGGCTGGCTAGACTAATTAGTTTTATGCTTACTGATTGTAAGTGTAATGTGCTTGGTCTCCCTGAAACAATAACTCAATCACCAGGTCATCCACTGAATCAGCAGGTCATCCAAAGATCATAGCACCACAGATCAGGAAAAAAAATTATCTATTGCCCCTTGCTTAATCTCTAGCACGTAAATCATTGCACTGATTTGACTGCACTTCTTAATAGACATATTCTTAAGCATGTCAAGAACTATTTGTGACTCCAGTGATTTTAGATACTTAGTTTCTTTAGCACACAAAATTTTTCTTGATGTGTGCTGGCACCTTTTTGCTGACATTTCAAAATATAAGAGGGTTTTTTTTCATTTTGATAAGACTTCAAAAGATAACTCATTTAGATACATGTTAATCCTTTGCTAAACCTCAATTTGACACATCCTTTCCCAATTTATTAAGTGTTGCAATACCTACCACTATTGACAAAGAGGGAAGTGTGGCATTTATAGACATCTTCAATAGGAAAGCTTATTTAATAAGCTTCTATGTCTTGGTCCCAGGAGATGATAAAACTTATCACCACCCTAATAATTAAGCAGCCAAAATATTAACACTTGCTCATGGATCTCCACAGAAATTGATTAGGAATTGTTAGGGAATGGAGAACTTCTAGTTCTAAAAAAATTTGTATTGTAATTACAAAATTTTTTTTTTAAATGGAATTTAAAAAGAAAAAGTATCTTATTGAATCAAGATCAATTTTCCACTGATCATATGTTTTCACATAGTTTTAATATACACATTATTAGGAATTTTGCTCCATCCTACTAATTAATGTTTCCTGAAGAAGTGAAATTCCCTGTAATGTTTTCTTAATTATAGGACTGCAAAGGAACATGCCACAGAGATAAAAATATCCCCTTTAAGGAAAGAAGCATAATACAACTGAGCTGATCAAGGAAATCCTCTGCTGATCTAAATTTGCCTAAGATCCCAATGGCATGGAGACAACCTCCTGAGATTATAGGTAGCAACATCTTTCCTCTCTTGCTTTTACATGTTTCTGATAGCCTTTGGGCATCCTCTCCCATCCCTCTGTACTCCCTCTGATCTTCTGGATCTGTCACTGTCTTGGCTGCCAAAATGGCATCAAGACAAATGCTATTCATGGCTATGGGGACAAGTGTTCAGGCCCTGTGTACATAGTGGTTCTGACAGATGTGCAATAAATTCAATGTCACAAAATTTGTGGCAGAAGCACTTTCCAAAAGCTTCTTTAAGTTGCACTGCAGGAAGTGTCAGGCTACAAAACAAAGGAAAAGATGTTTTTTAAAGGTTTGGGGTTTGTGGGTTTTTTTAATTGCTTTGGTGTTTTTTTTTTCAATATGTTTCAATGTTCTCTGGCAAAACAATATGCATGTCATAAACAGTAAGTTAAATTTTACATCAGAATAAGCTCTGTCTATATTTCACTATCAACTGATCAAGTTCTCTGTTTTTGTAGACCTCAGCCTGAAATACTTGGCTATCTTTATTATCTGAAGCATATGTAATCATTAAATACTTTCGCAAACGTAATAATGGAGACACTGGAGTCCTAACAATAAAGAAATTTTTTCTGAATAGTCTTTCATTTCATCATCATGCTCAAAAATGCCATAGTTTCTTTTTAACTCTTGCTCATTAAATATGCAGTCTCAGCAAGACTGCTTTCTCAGGTGATTTGCAGTGTCAAGATATGTTAACAGAACAGTTCAATTTGTAGAATAGCTAATTATTGCCATGCAACTTTTTTCCTCCTGTAAAGAAAGAAAAAGGCAAATTTGAATACCAAATTATTAAAAGGTACTCTTTCCTAATAAAGTCCAGTGCTTTCTATTGTAATGACCCAATAAGCTAACAAATGGACTATTGGGTCAAACTGAGTATTTCCTGGAAGCTGGGGAATACAACTGAGCATTTAGATTGTGACAAAAATTAGTGTCATTTTATTAAGTTTATATATGTAATGTAATGTATGATGTATGTAATGTAATGTAATAATGTCTTTTTAATAATTTCTCTTCTCAGGTATAATGATAGAGAGTATTTTTTGTTAAATTGGAGGTTTCAGTCTTCTATGGTTCATACTCCTCAGTGTACTTACTGCTACTTCTGCCCACAAACTTTTGCATGTATATCAAAAATATAGAAGAAAAGATAAAAGTTTTAATTAACTGGTAGGAAAACATTGAAAAATGTTTGCATCGAAGAAAAAACTCTAATAGAACTGGAGAAACCCCCATTTTGTCTGTTCTGCTGTTTCTTTAAGGACATAAAGCAAAGTATACAATAGATATTGAGAGAATGGTCTTTATTTTTAAAGGTAGAATAGTATATAGCCTTGAGAAATACAGTGGTGTGAAAGACCAGTAGATGTCTTCCAGAATTCTATCTGATGTCAGAGGAATTTGCCAGCTAAGAACCTTGCAGGCTTTTTGTCAGGGTTTACAATAGTTGGACCATTCTATTATGATGCAGTCCTCTCTCATTTGAACTCCATAATGAAATGGGAAGTCGGTGAACTTCAGACAATATTGACTGAATGGCTGGAATATTGTGGAATATTCTTCATTGGAAGTCTTTTCAAAAAGCTTAGGGTAACAATTGTGAGAAATGAGATAAATGACTTACTGAAGATCACTGAGCTCTTTACCTTTGATTAGGTAATTAGATACAGTCACCATATTGAATAAATTTTTCTACTGACTCCTTGCAAATAGCAATATAATGCTTTCTTGCAGTGGCAGGGCAGGAAGCTAGCAATAGCTGTAGTAATGAGATTATCCTTAGATTAGTTTGTAAACATGGGCTTCAGTGTCTAAATTTATACATTTACAAATAAGTTGTAGTTTTAAGCTCTTGTCCATTTTTATTGACTTAAGGTTTCCTCTTGAGGCTGACAACAGGGCTGTGGCTTTAACAGAGTTTTGTAACAGAGCTGTGGCTTAAGTATATTCTGAAAAAAGTATTTTCCAAACTACTTACATTCCAGTTTCTTACACTTTATACACCAAACTAATGTATTTTTTTATCCAGTCATAACCTTCCAGTGTATTTATAGCATCAGCTTACTGTTCTGTTTTCTTTACATGAGTTAAGAGGACTAATCAAAATAATATTTTCTGGTTTGTCTGAACATAAGACTGTAAGTTCACTAATACCAGCACAAGGGAGGCAGGGAATGTACTAAAGTGGGGCAAGTCTGTCCTTTTTTGGTAGCAAATCTCTCACAGCAAAACTTATGCTGCTGACTATAAGCTGCCAGATCTGAAACCAATGCTTATGCCCTAGTCAACCAGTTTTGGGGCCAGTGACTGTCTTGTCATGGTTATCATCCTTCTGTACTATCTTGGGGTAGCAAAATGAACTTAATACAGCCTTGCATTGCTCCCCTGCACGATGCTCTCTACAGTAGTGCCCAGCTGAGGGATAGGACAGCTGTGCAGTACTACCGGTGTCTGCATGTGTGGAGGGTGGAAAGAGGGTCTGCTAGGGCAAGGTCCTTGCCCTCACAACAGACCCACAAAGTGTTTCATAACTTTTTAGTGAAGAGCTCAGAAAGTTTATCATGTGCACACATCAGTTATGAAACTACACAAGCCATGCAATTGCACAATTGCACAGATTTGATTTTTCAGTGACCAGAGTTTTCGCATCTGCTCTGCAAATTCAGAACCTGTTCCAAAATTCACTTGTGGACCCATAGCTGGTGATGGGAAGCAAGGAGGAAGAGCTAAGATTGTTCCATGGAATTTCTATCCCAATTTTGTAAGCTAAGTTTATGGGATTATGCCACTGATAATTGATACGCAGTGCTTCAAGAAGAAAAATTAAAGGCTTCCAGAGCTCAATGAAGCAAGCTTTCAGATTGCTTCAACTAGGTTGCATCTGAATATACAGGCAGATCCATGGTAAAATATTTCCATGCATGCTTTTTCTTTTTCAATGGGTGTCTCTGTTTAATGAGACAGAACTGTTTTGCTAAGGAGGATGAGTTATAAGGAAGACCAAAACTCCTCCCTCTAAGCAATTGTAAATCCGAGGCTCCAATTGAGAAAGTGTGGAGAAAAAGAAAATAACAGCCCTTTATTAAAGGATATGTGTGTATTGGCAGAACAACAAAAGAGCACAAAACAAAACCCCAACCAAACAATAGCCCTATACCCAAAAATCCCTTTCAGTGAAAAACGAACAGTTCAGTTTGTGTTTTTGGTGCAATTCTAACCACAGTCAGCAGGGGGCGCTGTTGGATCGCTGGATGTCAGAGCTGGCTGTGCTGGGGGTCAGTCGGCAGGGGGTGCTGTTGGGCTCTGGCAGTCACCGCGTGGAGGCCCCCCCCTGGGGTGTGCTTGGGGGCAAGGGGGGGGGGAAGAAGAAGGAAAAAACGGTTCTTCCCAAAGGGAACTCACGATGTCTGCTGCTGGCTCTGTGACTCCCCCTTTCCTTCGTAGAGGTGCACCAAAACTGCTGCCAAAAACACAGGAGCCGGGGAAGGGAAAAACAAAGGTGGCGCTCTCTCTCTTCCCAAAACCAAAAATAGTTCCTCTCTGATGAAATCCAAGCAAAAGGCCACCCAGGAGGGGCGGGGAGGCAGAAAAAGATGTGCCGGCAAACTAGGCAGCCAGCCTGAGAACAAAGCAGCCTCCCAGCTCTTGCCACACACACACCCTTCCTTGTCCCCACCGCCACCAACAACTGAGTGTTCTCCTTCCCCTCTCCTTGAGCTATTAGCTTGGAATGTCAAACTGTGGCCACTTCTTTTGTGTTTTCACAAATACCCACGGCAAAATCAGCCTGCCCATTCAAACATCACCCCACCCCCACACACACACCGTGAGGCAGGGGGAAGGGAAAAAATTCGTGTTTAGTTTTAGAACAAGTAAACCCATGACAATGGGATAATTTATTAGAGTAATAGAAAATATAGTTCCAACCTTATATAATATGTTGTAAGATCATTGAAACCTCTTCAGTTGTGTTTTGCAGGATATATACCAATTAGTGTGAGCAGAATATATGGGTTTCTCTTACTTCAATTCTGAGTTGTTTTTGTAGCAACTAAGATTTCACCAAGGTTGTTGAATTCAAACCATATCCTGCAAATGCCATCAGAAGGGAAAGACACAGTAAAAGTCTGTTTCTAGTATAGATCTACGTGTTTCTCTTAAGAGAGTAGCACTAGAGAAGACTATATCTATTCACAAGGTAGGAAATGACTGGTTTTATTTTTCACACTTAGCCACTTCAGTATTTAATGGCAGTTTGACACAACTGGAATACATCTGACAGCATCTGGAGGGAACATGTTTTTTGACATACACTGCATAAAAGATACCGTAGCCCTCTCATTAGTAAAAAATTAGTATGGGGCACATAGTGATTATTCTACCCCAGTCACAGCACAAGGGTGTTGCTATTAGGAAGGGGAAAAAAGTGCACACACAGCTCATTGGATGCCTGGACTAAAGCATCCCTGCCCAGATTTCATCAAGTTCAGTCAAATTTCACTGGAACTGAATAGGAACCATTGCACAAAAATCCCTCAACATAGAAGATACTTTTCTAAAAATTATCTCAGATTATCACAGGATTTATATAGATATTCACTGGTGCAGTAATTTTTGTGCTGAAGTCTGTCACTCATTTATTTAGTCTTACATTGAGTCTACATCATGTTACTGCTTCAGCGGAGTGCCAGAATGCCATTATGCAGACTACAAGAATATGCAATGTCCTTACTTAATTAAAATAAATAGATGTGGGCATAGTTGTAGTGCAAGATCCTCCAGGAGACTCTCCTGGCCTTTTTCTCCCAGGGCTACTGGTAGTGGATGTTGAAGTATGCAGTTTCTCCAGCTGTTTTAAGCACTTCAGTACTCAGGCTCACTGACTGTTGTCCTGTGTTGGCGTAATTTCCAGGACAGATGGAGGCAGCTGAAGGAGAAGAAAAGGATATGACTCTTTCTGTACAGTAAAGCACGGAGATAGTGTGCAATAAAAAATTAATATACACTAAGCAGCCTTGGTAAGATTCCAGAGAAGAAAAGGCTATATATCCCCAAGTGAGAATGTTGCCAAGCAGATGACTAGCATCTGTGTCCTCCTGTGCTTCAGGCACTCTGGTATGCTAGAAGTACGAATTTATCTGCCCAAATACTTAAATCAAGTGAAGAAGACACGTCATCTACCAGAGTCACTGAACACCACTGTATGCCGACTTAAAAAAGAAAGTAGAATGATGGAAAGGCGAGAGGGCTGCACTCCCATGAAGATGATGCAGCTGGGGCTAAGGTAGGACTTGCTTTAGCTTTGGCCTCTCCATTAAAGAAACAATAAAATCTGAACTTTTAGCATGAGGGAAGGCATGAAGAAATGGAGATATTTTAGAGAAGCAATAGGAAGACCCATGAGTGAAGTTAGTGGAGACCTGCTAAACTGAGGAGAAATCGGTAAAAGTGCTGGAAACGTCTAATGACCAGTACTTGTGTTTTCAGTGTTGCAAACTGCTGTCACTTGGGAAAGTGACAGCTGGTCCATGCAAACACAGGACATGAGATAGAATTTGTGCTAACTTCTTTGCCTTTTAAAAATTTGTGTCTGTTTTACTCCTAGAAGCACAGGAAGAGATTATCAGGCAAGTTCGCTTCCTTTCTTCCTTTTACTTCATTATATCTATATGGAGATGAACCCAGTGCTGTCAACCTGACCAGAGCCAGCTCCCACCATGAACAGAACTATGGCTGGAGCTGAAGCAGAATATAGCTCTTTCCTCCAGTGGTACCCATCCAGATGCAGTCAAGTGTCAATGACATGCATAGTTGATGCCGATTTAGTTACACAAGTGAACTTTTAAAGAACTCTGTTATAAACTTATAAAAATGCACAGACTGCATCCTGGATTTTCTGGAGTTGAAAACTCATGTTGGCTTTGACAGATCTTGTTTTAACTTTAGAAGCACAATGAAAAAAATCATTTAGAGGGACTGAAATGTGAAGATAATTAAAATTAAATCTTTTTGACATAGAAATAAAAGAACCATTTTGTAAAACAGAATTTTCACAAGACCACATTTTATGGTAGTAATACTTTATGTCTACTTCCAGATATCAACTGAGGAATTAGCTGACATATAAGGTACATTTGAGCCTCTGTCTCTTGTTCATACAACACGTCTTGATTTCTATGTTGGGAGATTCTAAAGGTGTCTTCCTTGTCTCACCATCATCTGCAGTCTGCAAAGACATTTTCCAAATGTCTGAATAACTTAATGTAAATTCAGTGATGTCAGTGAGCAGACCCCTAAGTACTGTACAAGTCTTCGGATTTTCTTGGCGTACCAAACCCCTGTGCAAATGACCCAGGTGTCTGCCTTTGCACTGGGCTGCTTGTACTTCAGTGGAGGTGCCCTTGAATCTTTATTGCTTCCCACATCTTCCCTGAATGTTCATTTTTTTTTTTTTATTTTTAATGGAAAGTGAGTCAGAATCATTATAACAGTTTTTTGTCATGAAGAAATGTTATGAGCACTTATACTCTATAATTCCTACTTTATTGCAAATATGTTATTATTCACTGTACAACCAGCCTGACAAATTGTTCTGTTTTTTCACAGATTACCTAATTATATCTCACACAGCATGACATGTTTGCTTCTGAGATGTATTGATCTACTAATGTTGTTTTATTAATATCTTCCATTATTATATATTATAACATTAAAATATTTATTTTCTTTTATGTTTGCTTAGTTGCTTATTTACTTATAACTATTCTGATTTTCCCTTCTATCTGGGTAGCTCTTAAAGCAGTCCTCAAATTTCTTGCAGTTGCTCTCCAAACTTATGTACGATTGCTGGCTAGCAGCGCAGCATTCCTGCCAGAGCTCCTCTCCATTCTCATGCACCCTTCAGTGAAAGACAATAAAAGACAGTAAAAGAGAACCATATATTATACTGATATATCCTTTTGACATTCAAATCACGAAAAAAAGCGCAAAGAAACCAAATATTGAAATGTCTGAGGCAGGTAAAAGAAGAATAAACATGGTATTTTAAAATTACGTATGCATTCCTTTTCCATTAGTCTTATATATTGCTTTGTGAGTGGAGTTCTGCACCTACTTTGCAATAATGCCAAAAAAATATTACTTATAGTAATTACTAGAATAGCTGGCTCTGGTTGTCACTGACTGCTGAAATGTTGATATGTCCTCAGTGGGTTCCTGCTGGTGCTTTCAACTAGACTGTCCAAGAAAAAAGTTCCGGTGTTTTATATTTTCTGTTTAAAGTCCATTCTCATGATACGCCAAGTACATTTTGTGGACTCTAGCACTCCAACAATCACCCAACCTTTTCAGTACTCATTCAAATAAAGAGGAGATTTTAATTTTTTAATGTTCAGTTGTAGCTTCCCCACAAAAAACATCATCACAAATAGTACTACCAGTGGTGCTGTTGACAGACCCTCCAGAGGCAAACGTTTTGTCCCTCAGATGCATTTCTTTCAGAAGTGACAAACAATTCCAGGCAGTTGAAAGAGTTATTTGCTCAGGCTTCCCTTTCCTAGGCTTTTTAGGCTGTTGCATTTATACCAACCAAAGGGCCACAATGATTAAATCAGGAATAGTCTGAATCACTTTGTTACCTTTGATCTGTAATTTTTGGTGTAGAAATGTGTTCTTGGCCTTGTTTGGTGGCTGACAGTAGGTTGAGATTCAATTTGTTCTACCTGTCACAGAAAGCCTGCTTTCCATCACGCCCTCAGTTCCTCAGCTTTGAACCACGACTGTGTTAGAGCTGACCTGGCATACTACTCCATATTTCACAATTATTATTATTATTTTCAATTAAATTTAGTATTTGGATTGATTTTACATCAACTGTAATGAAAATGAACACTTCCATGTATGCCATAGGTTTTGGCAACTTTCTCTAATCTTTCTTGTCCATATGTGATGTATTTACATTAATAAAAATATTAGTTTTCCTTGGATCATTTTCATTTTCAGCAATATCAATTTGGTTTTTAAGAAGATGCCAACAATTCTGTCTTCTTTTCTCCTTCAACTCGTTAGCCTGGACGATCATTTTTATCTTTGCTAATGTGAGTTCTGTTTCAACATTCTTTTAAGCTCTTGGTGTCTCCGTTGACTTGAGGACAGTACTGTAATGATATTTTGTGAATGATTGTTTTTTCCTCTTACAGATCTTTAGGTTTTAAGATTAATTACAATTGCAGTACATGCCTTCTTCTTTCCTCCTCTGCTGAAAATGGTAGGCAGGAACATAATTACAACAGGAAAACTACTTGCAAGGTAAATGCTGAGTTTATATTTACTGAAGTAATTTATCAAGGCAATAGTGTAGTAATGGTCAAACGGAGCATGGTAAAACCTCCTTGCCTATTCCTTTCCAGTTTTTCTGTGCTGAATAATGGAGAGGGCATGCCTGTAGTAGACGTAAATTGGTCTCTTTTGTGATTTGAGACTACCACAAGTTTGTGTGACAACCTCTAAACACCCTGCTTCTGATCTCTAAAGTGGGTCTGGTTGTTTGTTCTTCCAGACCTTAATGTGTGCCCCAACTGAGCTCTTTAACTTTTTGAAGACCTTACAGGAGGGTAAATCCTGCAGTCAGGTGCTGAGGCTGGAGCGTGCAACCCATCTCGACAGCAGTCAGACACTTGGTGACTTGTGCCCAGATGTCAGGCCAGGATCTGCAGAGTACGGGGGACAAAGGACACCAGTTGACTAGTCCTTCTCATGTCTCTGGGGTTTGTCTTGGGGATCATATGCAGATTTGTATGTGCATTTTTGCACTGTGTTGGTGCTGATATTTTCATTTTTTTTTAGTATATTCTTTTGAGATACAAGAGACTATATTTTTGATATGCAAGAATATATATATATCCTGAGATATAGCTAAACTGCTAGTTTGAAAGCCCCACACTACCATCTTGCAGAACCTGATTGTAGCCTTATGCTTGTGGTTCTGCTGCAGTGATTACTTTTTTTGCAACAGTCCCAGAAAATTCAGAAAGATGCAACTTGTTATTCTGAAGAGATGGCCCCGTTGCTTAGTTTGTGCTTAGAGATCAAAAAAATCACAGAATCATTTGAGTTGGAAAAGAACTCTGAGATCATCAAGTTCCACCCTTTGATCACCACTTTGTCAACAAGGTTGTGGCATTAAGTGCCATGTCCAGCCATTTCTTGAACACCTCTGGAGACTGGTGACTTCATCACCTGCCTGGGGAGTCCACAACTTGACAATCCTGTCTATGAAGAAATTCTTCCTGATATCCAAGTGGAACCTCTCCTAGCAGAGGTTGAGGCCATTTCCTCTCATCCTGTGATTAGCTGCCTGGGAGAAGAGACCGATCCCCACCTGGCTACAACCTCCTTTCAGGTAGTTGCAGAGAATGATAAGGTCTTCCCTGAGCCTCCTTTTCTCCAGGATAAAGAACCCCAGATCCCTCAGCTACTTTCTCTCTAGACCCTTCATCAGCTCCAGTGCTCTTCTCTAGACTTGCTCCAGCACCTGAGTGTCTTCATTGTAGTGAGAGGCCCAGAACTGCACACAATAGTCGAGGTGCAGCCTCACCAGTGCTGAGTACAGGGGACAATCACTGCCCTGGTCATGCTGGCTACATTATTGCTGATCCAAGCCAGGATGCCCTTGGCCTTCTTGGCCACCTGGGCACACTGCTGGCTCATATTCAGCCACTGTCTATCAGCACCCCCAGATCCTTTTCAGACAGGTAGTTTTCCAGCCACTCTTCCCCCAGTCTGTAGTGCTGCCTGGAGTTATTGCCACCCAAGGACAGGACCTGGCACTTGGCCTTATGAAACCTCATACAATTGACTTCATCCCATTGAACCAGCCTGTCCAAATCACTCTGCAGTGTCTTCTTATCCTAGATCCTACTGCTGCATACAAGATGACAAGTGAGGCCAGACCTAACACAGTTCAAGAAACAAAAGCAGGAAAAGCAGCAATCTTCAAGACCAGAGACAAGCCATTCAATCCCAGTGTGGCACAAGAGGTGTGCTGTGATGGATCACTTCAGTAGATCTTCAGATGGGAACTAACCGTCTCCTCTTTGTTTCTGTGTTCTGAGTTCTGGGATCAATATCTTTTTACTACAAGCCACATTACAATAGATTTTAATTTGTAATATTATAAACTGTAAAGAGCAATATATTATTCATGAATAATACCTAAAGTCAGACAACATGCAAGCAACCTCATACCAAAATTCAAGTCACCTTTGAGAATATCTGAGATCAGTAATGACAAACATCTGTGCAAATTATTAGCATAAAAATTGCTAAGTGACTCACTGACCTGAAATAACTGGAGTTGTCCTACCCCATACGATATAAAACATCTTTAAAAACATGCTGAATCTGGCAAATAATTGACACTGTCTAGGTCTCCTCAAAACGTATTCTGCTACTTCGTGACTTCCTGGTTAGACTACCTGTTGTGATATTCTGTGGCACAACAGCTAGGCTTTCTGCAGCATTAATGACCAACAAATTTCTTTCAAGTATCCTGTGTGAAGTGCAAAAAACATGTGTTTCCAGCAAACCTTACTATTTGTCATGGGTTCACTTGTTCTAAAAAAACTAAACAGGGAATTTTCCCTTCCCCCTGCCCCATTGTGTGGGAGGGATGTTGAATGGGCAGGCTCGTTTTGGCTTGGGTATTTGACTAACACAAAAGAACTGGCCAGCAGATTTGACATTCCAGGCAGATGGCCCTGGAAAGTCTGTGGGGAGAGGGAGTCTCTTTTCTTTTCTTTTGCTTTTCCCTCTCCTGGGAAAGCTCAGGTCATTGTTCCCTGAAAGGAGACAAGGTGAGGGTTGGAAAAGCTCGGAGGCTGTTCTCATCCCGGGCCGCCTGCCTGGTTTGTTTTTTTTCTCCCTGGCCCTGGTTT
>VXAY01004181.1:0-53105 GCA_013399855.1 Oxyruncus cristatus
TTGTTTGTGCACATCCTCATTTTCACCTAGTATTTTATGCTCCTCCTTATCTGTCAAAGAGATTGTGCACTGCTTTTTATTAGAATCTTTGTTCTCCACTTTGTCAGCTGATGAATGGTTCTCATATCTCATCTTAAAATTTCACTTACCAGTCCTTTTCTAAATATCTGTCTTAATTTCTGTAAATATTCTACTTTACTCTGCCTGCTTACCAAAATAAAAGGCCACTAGTTATTAAGTGCTTTGAGGACAGTAACACCTTGACTTAAAAGGATCTCTGTAATTATGCTATGCCTTAAATATGCACTAGATGGCGAGTCGTACTGAATTTATCCACCAGTAAAACCGATGAATCCCTGAAATATTTCCTTGTGAGTTTTATTTTCTTTGGGGGCACGGAATAAAATAAACAAAATAAACAGTGGGTGAGGAGAGGTGAAATGCCACAGGGTTCCATTTGCTGTGCACTTCAGCTGAAGTGTGCAACTTGGAGAAGGATACTTGTCATAAAACAAACTTGCAAAGACAAGGTTTCCTCTGCAATACACAGGTGTAGGTCTAAAAGAAAACACTGTACTCCACCAGTTTCAATTTTCTGTTCAGTTCTGCAAAACCCCTTTCCTTTCCCCACTGCAAACTGCCCTGGCAGGATGGACTGTTGCATGATCCTCCTTTTACTGTAGTTTCCTTCCAGGACGCAGAGGTTGGAAGCCCCTTCCAAAATGGTGCCTATTTCCTGTCAGGAGGCTTTCAGGAGGGATTTAAGTTGACTGGTATTTGTTTCAGTGGCAGAGAGAGGAAAATCAGCTCTCTATTCAAATGGTTCTATCATCCTACCTGTGCTCTGGGAGCTTTAGGCTGCGTTCTGAGCTTGCAACACTGCCTGTTCAGATCAAACAGGCCTTGTCAGTTTTAACCTGTAATTCTGAAAGATGGTTTTTAACCTTACTAGGATGTTACTTGAAAGGCATCTATGGAAAAGAGCCTGTTATGAAGAGAAAGAGACCACAAAGTCAAACGGGAGACTCTTATCTTTCTGCCTTTTTTTTTTTTCTCTCCTTTAGTACCTGATTGCTGAATCTGTATTTATGTGCGATCTTATCTCGCAAGCAGCCTGAATAAACAGCTCCCTCTGATTTCATTAGGCACCCTGTACAAGTACTAATAGAGCACATCTCAAGGTGCATTACAACCCAAAGCCTTCGAGACTTAGCAAAGAGTTCTCTTGAAACCCAGCCCCACTCACAACAGACATGAAAACATGAAGCAAGATGTCACCCGAGATTCCTTCACTCTCCAGAAAATGGAGGTTACCATGAACACTCCTTCCTTTTAGTGGTACCCTCCTGGATGAAAAGTCTGCTAAGGGCATGAGGAGAGAAGCAGCAGCTACTACTCCTCGAGAAGGAAGAGTCATTATTGGAGGAATCCCTTTATCTCTCAGTTTGGCTCTAATAATCCAGACCCACCTGTCCCCAGGTCAGCTCCCTCCTTCGCTCCACTGAAACAGCCACTAGGATACCTGATCCCCTATAGAGAGGCTGCAGCTTTGGGGGCACAGTTCACAAATTTCAGCACAGTTTAAGGGTCAAAAATGTTTCTGCTACAATTACAGATATTGACAGAAAGAATAATTTCTTACCAACTGGTACGTTCTCAATATTTTTGTAAAATATTTTTTAAAATATTCTGAGAAGACAAGCTAGGGAGGTCTCAGAGTTCACAGGCATCCAAAGATGAAATAGTACATTTAGTCCCTTTGGTTTATTGCACAGATATTACAGCTGCATGAAATTGTGCTACCATTGAAAAACACTGGTTTAACTCACAAGTATCTTACTTGAGTTACAACTTGGCACTTAAGTAGAGAGAGGAGCCTCACAGACAAGACGCTGAAGAGATGCAGATATCAAAATTACATATGCAAAACAATGAGAGTTTTTCCCTGACTTCAGCACGCTCTCAGTCAGATCCACAATCAGTAGCTCCATAAGTGCAAGACACAACCCTCAAATACTGTCCCAGGTACCTCACCTGCTGTTTTGTCTGCAGCCCTGCACTGGGTAACACTGACAAGCCCAGGGTGTCTAATTACAGAAGTGCGCTGACTGCAAGCATTTCCTCCTGTGCTTTCTCTCTCACCCTCTCCCCGGGGTTTTGTTACTTACAGAAACACTAAACCCAGCTTTCCCACAGATACTTTCCCCCTCCCAAACACTGCCAAAGATGGGGAAGTAGTTAGTTATCTTAACCTTGCAGTGGAAAGGTGCAGTTGGTTCCACTGGTGGTAGACTCCTCTATCAACCTTATCAGCCTCTTGGTTTGGCTGATACAGCCACAGCCATATGAGCAGCAAAACCCGCAGCTTGGTGCTCCTTTGTTTGTTTCTTTCGCAGTATCTGGATAAAGGCAGGACAAGATGAAGACACATCTGGTTTTCCTTCTTCTATTGCCATTTCTCACAGGCTTCCTGGCAGCAGACACCATAAGCCCAAATGAAGCAAAGCTAAAGAAAGCCAAGCTCCCCAAAATAAAAAAGGAGAACAATGTCCTCTTGCTGAAAAAGAGCAACTTTGACAGAGCGTTGAAGGAAACCAAGTACCTCCTGGTGAAGTTCTGTGAGTATCAATTTCCACTGTCTCTTACCCTGATGGCTCTGCAGAGCATGACTGATGGTAAAACAAGTCTGCTTGTTTTACCATTGCTTTGCCCCCTAGAAGTCCTTGTTTGTTTTGTTTTTCTCCGTGTACCTATTTCTGATCATAACTGCAGTAATTTATTCCTTTTGGGGGTGGTTAAATACCAGTCTGCTACGTAAGACAGTGCTGAGTTTGCGTTCTTCACTTCCACTGCCTAATTTTGCAAGTATGTGTTTCACAGCAGTAATGGGTGAAACATTAGGAAAAAAAATAAAACCAAACAAAAAATAACCAGGAGTGCTTTTCTTCCTCTTACATTTTCATCAGCACTTTGAATGAGGTTTTTATTGGATGGCATCTCTCCTCTGGGAGTACTTGGGCTTCAAGGAACATCCTTTTACAACATTTTGGTGTTTGCAATTACATTATATGGACTATTTCCTTGAAATTAGCAGTTGATCAGGTGGAGTGAGGTTTGTGATCCTTCTATTAGGTTCGTGTTCATTCCTCACGGGGAGAAAACTAGTGGGGGCTTTTGAGTAACTAACTTTGTTATAGGGTCTGGCCATCAAGTACATCACAAAAGCAAAAGCCAAAAGGATGTAGTATAGGTCAGTCTGAAATGAAAACACTTGTATTTTTCCAACAACAAACCCTAAAATACACTAACAAAGTAATGAAACTAAAAATATGTTTGGAACATATCAAACATTTCACTAATCCTAAAACATTGTTCTGAAACTTTAAATATTTTTAAACTTTCAGAATAATCACATTAGAAAATTACTTAAAACACAATGTCTAAAACTTTAAACACTCCTGAAAGTGTTGAAATTTAGGAAGATTTTATTTACTAATTGTGGATGTTCTAAAGTTATTTGTCAAATTCACGCTACAGTTGTGAACTGTTTTATATTTCTGAAGATGCATCATTTTGGTGAAACAATAATTTATCAGAAAAACCTTAGTAATTCTCTAATCTTAGCTTTGTAAGAGCTGATTTTAAGTACAGAATCTAAATGTCCAGGTCAGAGAAGAGTTTGTAGCCAAACCTTCTTAGTACTGGCGCAGATTATCAACAAGGAGATATTGCAACACACTTCAGGATTGCAACCTAATATGAATGGAAAGCAGACATGTGAAAAGACTCATAAAGGGACAGAAGCTGAAGAAAGAATTGTTCTGAATACAGTAGCCCAGGACTTGGGCACTCAAAGGATGTGGAGATCTCAATCAGGCTTTCTTCTCCCTACTTCAGAGCAGAGTCTTGGACCTCTCTGATATCCCATCACTCTCACGACTGGCTTCTTCAGAGGGGAAGGACAAACACACTCTTCCATTTCCCACTGCATCTTCCAAAAAAACATCAGAGGTGAAACACTGCTCCACCACCACACCTTGCTCCAGGGATTCTCATGGCTTTCTGGTATGGATTAAAGGCCAAGATATCTGGTGGGCTTATCAAGGACTCGTGGATTGCGTTTCCCCCAAAAACAAGGCATCTGCAATCCCTGTAATGAATTATGAAATCAGTCACGGGAGTGATGAGCTCCACAGCCCAGATACATTACTGGGAAATCACTGGCCTCATCCTCTCTAGCTCCCTTTGGAGACCTGCCAGTAAACAGCCTCTGGGGAGCGAAAAACTATCCTGCAGTGAGGCAATGCCCCAGGATGTTGGAAACCTGACTCCACAGAGCTGAACAAGCTGATTCATTTGCTGTAATCATTTCATTGCCACAGCACAAAGAGACTCAAGATGAGACATGCATGTGCACCTGCACAGAGAAGGCATAAGGCCCTAATATTTTATCTCCTACTCCCTAAAACAGGCTGAATAAACAATCTGTGTGAACTATTAAGGAAACTTAGATAATGTGAGAAAAGGCAATATTGCCCAGACCACACAGGAAATCTGTGGGGCTGCCAGGAACTAGGTTCAGAAATCCAGAATGAATGCAAGACCTGAGATCTTTCTTTTCTTGACTCACTCTCAATCACAGAGACATAATCAGAGAATGGGAAGGAATCCCAGGCTTCCCAGAAGGCAGGATTCGTTCTGGTGCTGTACCAACACAGGGAAAAGTTTGAGCTCCAAACTTTGGTTCAACACTCTGTCTTAGACCTGTCAATTATGAGAAAACCCCAATGCTTTCCCTGTGGCATAATATTATTTACTTACCAGTCCCGCAATATTTCTCAGGTGAGGCCTGTTTTGATGTCTTCTGCCTAGCGACCCCCAAATCCTCCTAATTCCCGTCAGTTCCACTCTCACAGCGTCCCAGGTCTGCCTCCCTTCAGGCCAGATTTACTATAAATACACTCTGACTTTGTGCCAAGCAGTGTACGGGTACCCTCTGGAGCTGGGCAAAGTGCACAGGGCATGCACCCAGCGTGAACACAAAGTATGGACCCAGAAATCCAGCACTCTTCTGCCCTCATCCCAGATGTGCTGAACAAGTCTGAACACCCTACAAGCATCACACAGGGATGTGCAAGCCCTGCTGCCTGCCCAGCTGAGTTCTGTGCCCTGCCTGTGCCAGGAGCACATAATCTCAGCACCCAGTTCTTCTGCTGGACTCTCTGGCATCTCCCAATCCACATTAAACTGACCTAAATTTCACACAAATGCCTTTTGGCACAGGGAGTACAGGGCACTTGTCATCAGTAGAAGGTAGATCAGTGATGCCTGCGTGGGAGAATTTCACTGTTTACATTATACACTGGCTGAATAAGAAGTCCCTGTGCTGACTTTTACTGCAGAAACAAACAAACACAAAAAGAATCCCAAGCACTGTAACAAATATGCTTATCAGAGGGACAATAAACTTTATACACTTATAAACACAAGCACTAGAAGCACTGCTTTCAGAGCACATGCTAATACCACTTCCTCCCACTTATCAGAAGAATCAGGAAAAGGCACAGCTCCCAGTGAATGCTTGATTCCACAGATCTCTGAGAATGCCTTCTCCTGTCCTTTCCAGTGAAAAATTGTCAGTTCCTGGATAAACATGTGGTTAACCTAAGGACAAGCACACAAGTGGTGCAGACCTTGTCCTGCTGCTTTGTGTACTAAGCCCGCTCTCATTTATGAAAAGGTGATGTTTACCTTTTCTAGCAGAACATTTGTACATCCAGTGAGGCACTGGGTCACCCATAGGATTCCTGCAACCTGTGACTGACAATTATGCTGAGATAATGGCATTTAACAGGCAAAATGAGGGTTACTCTTAAATATTTCCTTTTAAAGGCAAAAAGGCCGAAGGTGGTGTTATTTAAAAAAAAAACACCAAAAACAAAAAAACCCAAGAAATTGCTGCATATGTATGTATATACTAGTTCACGAAAAGGGAGATTTCTAGAACACAGGGTGGGGCATGACTGATCTTAAATCTGTTATACAGCTCAGATGATCAGCTCACTTATAAAGCCAAAATCCAAAGCATGCTCACTCCTGTGATAAGAACCTATTTCAGCATTCAGGTGTGGTCTTCTCACCACAGGTGGTGAATGCAAACAGTCCAAACCCACACAGAATAGTTATTTCTTACAACTAAGCATCCCACAGGAACATAGTGCAGTGTGAAAGATAGTGGAATGTGGATGCCTCATTCCACTTCATGTCTCATTCTGACTTCCTCAGAAATCTGTGTCAGTCTTTAAGGAGTAAATTTTCTGAAAAGAGTCACTTTAATTGTTTGCAAACTATGCATATAAAAATGCCCACGACAGTGGAAACACGTGTGGACAGGTAAAAGAGTCACTACATGATCTTTTAGTTGCCTGCTGCAAACTTACTGACTACCATGGGTTCCTCATGTAGGTGTCCTCCTTTGAATAAGGATCCAAACTTAAAATAATCCTTGATGTTTGCATAGCAAAATATCTCAAATGAACTGCAAACATCAGTTAAAAAGTAGAGGTCAGCACAAGAGACCATGGCTGTATCTCACTGTAGAAGAGAATGGGAGAATTCAAGGTCACACCAGAAAGTTTTTAACTGCAGCAAGATTAACACCCTTCCACTCTGATATGTTAAACATGAATCCATTCTTCATCTCAAGAGTCTTGTACAGAGAAAATTATATATCAGTAGCACATCAGGAAAAAGAAGCCGACACGGAAGATGAAAAATGGGACTGCTAAAATGATTTTGTGACCATGTCAGAAACTAACAGATAGGAAATCGGTATCCAGCATAACAGGCACAATCACAATGACTGCAGCAATCCCTAAACCATGAAAACAGACAGCGGATTAAGACTGGAGGCCATCAGCAATTAGCTAAAGGAAAAGGAACTCATCGTGCTTCCATGTATACTCACTTCAGGAATGCTTTATGGTCATTAAACACATCCATGTATCAGCAAAAATTTTGTATGTCCACATTTCAATATATTTTAGCTCAGTAAACTGCACTATGAAAAAGAAGCATCAGCTCACTCAGGTTATTGATGTACTCAAGAGGGAGAGTCTCTGAAAATACAAGATTTCTGATTCTCTTGCCACATTTAATTTTCCAACCCTCAATTTATCCTTGTTTTTATTTACAACTCAACTAAAACTACCGATTATGAAGACACTCTCCCACTGTGATATGATGCTGTTCCTGAGCTGATGGCCTTTAAAGGGCCTCTACCTTCTGGCAGCTGTGGCACAGCACCCTGATTTACATGGGTGTCCCACCACCCACGAATGCCTTCCCTGGTGACATTGTCACCAGCTCTGTTGCCTCTCATCTGTGTCTGCTCTTGTACCCTGCTGATGCTCAGCTCTCCTCAAGTTTGAAGCCTGTGATGCCATGTTAACCTCGGCAGCTGTTTCCTCATCCCAATGCCTGAAGTGATCGGTGTCAATAAAAATCTAAACCAGAGGAAGCAAAACAAAACTCAAGAAAAGGCTCCAAAGAAAAGGAGTGATGATTTCCTGCAACACTCAAGCGACTTGAAAAATAAAGCACCTGGGAGGCAAACAGAGAAGGAGTGGAATGAAAAGGAATTGATGGAAAGCTGAAGAGGAGTTTAATCACTCAGGAAAGCAGGGGAAAGGTTCATGATGGATGTTTCCACATGGTTTCTGGGTAGCCAAGGAAACAGTTTTTATCTGTCTGATGAAGAAGCCTGTTCAGTCACTGAACTTGTGTCTCGCAGTTTTCAGGTTAATGGTACTTGAATTTCTCCTGGTCTCTGACTGCAGTGATTATTTTTTACATGATGGAGTCGTGCACTTTTCCCAGCTCCAGCCTGGAGCTGATAACTCTACCATCTCTCATTATCTAACCATGCTACTTGCATTACTAGTTTCCTGCAACTCTGACTACTCGGGTCATTCAGTGATAGGAGATCATTCTTAAAAATGGATGTTAAAACTCCCCAGACAATCTACATCAACATCTCATGTGCATAAAGCTTAATATTCCCTGTATATTTGCAAAGCTTCAGCTTCTGTGTCTGGACTTCACCAACAATTTCTTCTGCCCCTTCTCATTTCACTGTGCAAAAAGCACTTAAGCTTCCAAGTTCCCATCTGTGGTAAAAGGAGCTGTGCAACATTAGGTTATTAGGAAAAAATCATGCTGAAATTGCCTCTGGTGTAAAACATTGACTTGGGATTAGCTAGAAGGTGCTGGATCCTGATTTTCTCTGTGGTTTCCTGATCCTTATTCCAGCTGCACACTGTCCAGATCCAGACATCCTTCCTCCTGGAAAGCCCAGTAAGTGTTCTGGACTGGCCCTACCACCTGCAGTAAGAGTGTATCAGCACTCAAACTCCATAACAAAATGTCCTAGGACATAGCACATTACAGTCTAATTGGTGAAAAGGTTCATAAGACCATTTTAATAAACTGGAAAAAGAAAATTAAGGTTAGGATGAAATTTCTTTGACAGATCATAACAAATTTATTTGATGAAACAACAATTTTACAGGCAATTAGAACACAGTTTGTTTTGGACTGTTATCTTAAGGCTCATTTACTTTAGAGAAGCACCTTTTCATCACCACAGTATCTGAGTGTCCCCTGAACAGACACTAAGATTTGTCCCCCTAACAAGAACACCCTTTGGCATGTGAGCAGCTGGAGCAGCTGTTCCAGTCCGTTTACTTTTTGGTCATAACTACACTGAGCAACGTCTTCACCAGGTAGGCTGTAGGGAAGTGCATCTGTAATTTTGTGAAAGAACAAAAGACAGATGGTTTGTTAGATTTATGGTTCCATGGTGTGCAATTGTGCAAGTATGTGTCTGATCATGTGAGTACACAAACACACTCATATGTGCACAGTAGGTGACTCATTTCCTTCTCTGGTCCTTTTTTCATATTGGTAGAACTTGGAGCTCCAGGTCCCAGACTAGGATGGCCTTTCTCCTTCCCCCAAACACACAGCTGCCATGTGAGCTAGAGAAGGGCTGGCACACAGCACAGCAGGCAGAAATATATTGCCAGTCTCTAAAAGACCATAATCTGTTCCTCTGTTTCTCTCCTCATATCTTATCTGGAAAAGTAGTTTCTGCATTACAAAGGTTTGCCTCATAAAGTGCTTACAAAAATGGGATCTTATCAAAGAGTGCTAATGTGAGTAATATCTGACTCTATCCTTGACCTCCCTTTAACTCATACCCAGCATAGTCAGTCAAACTACTTCTTAATTCCTTGTCATATCTTCCCAACAGAAGGCTATTGAAATGTTAGTAGTTGTTCACCATGGCTGGTTCAAGGACATGCAGAGTGGTGAACAACCAGCATTAATATAAAGAAATAAATATAATTTCTCATTTATTTCTGAGTCGTATTTCTGCGTTATTCACCTCCCCCAGCTACTACTTGACACAACAACCTCCACTAGAAAGCTTTACCCTGGGGCTTATGTAACCCACTTGCTTTTGATTGGCCTTTTCCAGATGTTTCCTTATATCAATCATCTCAGAATTTCTCTGAAGAATTTGCTGAGGCTGCACGACAGCTTAAAAAAGAAGCTCCAAGAATCCAGTTTGGCAAAATTGATGTGACACACCAACCTGATTTGAGAAAAGAATTTAATATTCAAGCATTTCCTACTGTGAAACTTTTTGTGAATGGCAGCAGGGAAGATCCCATAGACTGCAAAGGTAAACTGTCTTATGCACTGATAAGATAATAATATATAATGACAGGATGTACCCATCTATTGTGCTGCTGAGAAGAAAAATACAGATGTTCAGACAAGGAATACGCAAGGTAGCAAACTGGTTTTTACAATTACCTTTGTACCAGTACAAGAACTTGAATCTGAATTCATCTTCCAAGTGCGTAACTGAATATGCTTCTCTGTGTTATGTTCTCACCGCCAAATTAATTGCTGGTATTATTCCACTGAACAGAGAATCACCTCAACAAGACAACTTACTCTAATATGTTACAATAAACATTAATGAGCTATGCCAAACAAGAATTTGGTCCCAGACTGCTCCATTTACCCCTCTGGTCCACTGCAATTCCCGTGGGTAGTGTGCCTACAGGAGCAGGCAGGAGCAACACTGTGCATCTATCAATGAATGGTGAATTCACTAGGTCCCCTGATACACAGGTATGCTTCCTAAGCTAAGGAAAATAATTTTGAAATTTAGCCATCAGAGGGAGCTCATATGTGGCTCAGAAAAACCATGGAATAACTTGAAGTCTTTTGCAGAAAGTTATTAAGCGAAGACAAGGACAGACTTGAGCAATCCCAGAAATCTGGGCCTTTTTAGAGATTTTTGTTCACTTACAGTATATACAAGAAAGTTTGGGTTTTTTTTTCCTAAAATGATGATCTTTTACAGAAATGATAAAAATTGCATGGCTTGGGCAAGCATCTCTTAGTGTACTCTGAGCACATACAGGTGAATCACAAGTTTAATACAACTAACAAAAACAAGGAACTAAAAGTTTGCCTCCTGAGTCTGTACACAACCTAGTGCTAAGATATCTTTAACTGCTGAGCCCCCTGTGGCTGCTGCTGAAAGCTGATCTTCAGTATTTTTAGTAACTTGCTCCTCCTTGCTATTGAATTTCTTACCAAGTTCCCACCATCTAGACTTGTGCAAACAGCAGCTTCTGCACAAATGCCACTGAAGGCGTGATGTGCCATACTGAACTTTTATTAGAGGTGCTGATACCTGAAAGCAAAAGCCCCTGCCTTCAGTCTCTGATTAAATCTATAGCATTGACTAGAAAACCTCCTCTAAGCTGGTAAACCTGACATGTTTTCTCGTGTGAATCAGAGAGTACAGAGTATCTTAGCTAGACACAGACTCACCCTTCAGCAGAGAGCTGCTCTTTCAGACACACTTCCCAGCAAGATGCAAGAATTAGGAAATCGTCTTCTGCTCTGTGTTTTGTACACCAGCCGTTCAGAGCACGTGTGCCACCAAATCATGACTTAAATTGCATTTTGTTGACTGGTGAATGCTTGTGTGCAACAATGAGTAAAACCTCACCTACCACGTATGACTTTGAAACCACTGAGCGTTGACAACTGGAAATGTGCAGTGACCGCCCAGTGACTCCTCGTATAGAACTTTGTGCATGCTTCATACCCCCAAAAAACCTGCAGCGTTTGCTTAAATCAGTAAATTAATTCAAACATTTTATGGAAGATGGAATTTTTGAATTGCTGTCCCGGCAATGAACAGAACATGAAAGCCAAATTCCAGGCTTTGTAAAATCGTCACTTACAACAACCAGACCAGAATTTGGCCAGTAGAAACAAGCTACATAGGTTGTTTAAAGCAACCCAATAGAAAAATTAGCCACCTGAAAAATATGCTTAGGGGCTATAGTACTGACATAAGCTGCGAGACCTCAGTGCTGGATTTAGACAGCAGAAGCCAAGCACTGTGTGACCACTAGATATTGCTCTGTGCCTTCCTCTGCAGCCTGTACACTGCTGCTTCACTGCTGATATCTGCCTGCTTCACCTTAAAAAAACTGTATTTTAAACTAGTTGTGTAATTGTCTACTGTAAAATTGAGGTCTGACTTGATTTTGATCTTGTCATACTACGAAGTCCTGTACCAGGACTTGCATCTTTGATAATCCACTTGTTCTGTACATCTTGACTCCAGCACTTCACAGAATACAGGCTTTTTCTTTCTCATGTATGATTTTCATTAACCCTTTGCTGGACTCCTGCTCTGGTCCAGCAAGGCTGTCACAACAGACAGAGAGGAAAAGGCTACTTTACAGCTGAGATTTTAATCACCTGAGCCTCAGTTTGCTGCTTCAATTCCTCTGTAAACATGATAGCTTGAATATGTATTTTTAAAAGAGACTCAAGATTCTAAAACTCTTGAAATCTTGAAGAGAATTTACCAGATAAACAGACTGATTGTAATCTCAGTAAAACTGCTAGTACTAACTGGGAACCCAAAAGATGGAACAATCTAGAATTAAAGAACAACTTCGATACTTCAGCTTTTTTTGTTGTGTCTGAACTGAAGTGATGCTGCAGCCTCACAGAGGAATTTTAACATGTCTCTGTGCCTATCAGATCCCTCCTGCAGCACCAGAGGAACAGTTCTGACACCTAATTTAATTGAACAAACAGTCCAATAAAATCTGCAACTGGTTTGAGGTAATTTTGGATTAAACTTCAGGTCAATAGCACTTTATAGCTTACTGTGATTTTGGGACACATGAAATCTTACAGGACAGGTTTTCTACTTGTCTGAATTTCCTCATCTCTAGTCTCCATATGTGATTAAGAATTTCACTGGATTTACAACTATTTGCAGAAGTCCCAGAAAACACGGTACTTACTGAGCCACCATTGATCTTCAAGAGTCAGCAATAGTTTAAACTAGACCCTGGGGTTGAATTTGGATGTCCCAAGCCCACTCGGAATCAGCTTTGACCTCAGTTTTAAGGAGTCCAAGTCCATTTGTATTCAGTACCCCCCTGTACCTCCACTGCCTCTATCCTGATTCCACAGAAATTTCTGTCGTTCATTTTGGTGGTCATTTTAACTCTCTTTTCCTTCCACAGGAGTCAGACAAGCCTCAGCCTTTATTACATGGGTGAAAAGAAGAACAGGACCCAGCACTGTTTTAATCAACTCTACTGATCAGGCTGAAGCCCTCATAAAAGCTGATGATTTGGCAGTGATCGGCTTCTTTAGGGTAATTCACCGAAAAGCTTAAAAGGCTGGTTTCTGTTCCAACTTTGGGATTTACTGCTTGCTCTCACCACCAAATCCCACACATCCAAAAGACTCAGAAGTCACCTGAAAAACCCAGGCCCTCAGTTTTCTATACATTTTTTTAAAAATTTAATTGTTTCTGTCTTCTCTTTCACGCTTCTAGACAAGCATCCCAGGCAGAGATAAGAAAACCTCACACTCCAACACATTTCCATAATCAGTACCCAGGCAGAGAGACTCTGAAAATAGATTCTGATAGCATGATACTACAGCAGTTTTTGCACAGCCCTGGCTGGTCAAAGCAGTCTTTCCTGTATCCTCAGGGAAAGAGCTTCTGCCAAACCATCCTGTATTTGGTGGGTGGTGGGAAGAGGGCAGAACTATTGAACTTCATTCTTTGCTTCAGAGAGACTTAAGCCATTGCTGGTGTGAGTTACACTGCTACTGGAGTCTGCAAAGGCAAAAAGTTGTAATTGCTGCCCGGAGTTGCTACCTATCACTGCATTTGTGTTCAAACATGGTGTAAAATCTAGACATGAGTAGCTGGAAGCTGTTCTGGTGAAGGTTCCCTTCCTGCTGAAGTCCATAAAAAAAAAAGAAAGCAGTAGATATTGTCTAATACACTGAAGTGCTTTTTCTTCATCTTTCCAGCTGATGATTTAAACAACTCCAGTGAAAATCAGGGGTCAGAGCACAGTTCCATGAATATCATGCTAACTGTGGTTTTTAGCTCCTGTCAGCTGCCAAAATCTGCATGGGTAGGAAGTCATAAAATACCACCACTGTATATAATCCAACACATGGAGTCCTCTCTCAAGCAAATTCTGCCAGTTCCCAGAGCAGAATAAGATTGATAGAGTTTGGGGTTGAATGCTTGTGAACAATAGTCAATAGGCAGGCTGTCAGAAGTCAGTAAACAGGAGTAGTTTTTTCCTGTTTTTTCAATGTGTCCTTGAAATTTTTAGTATCTGAAACATTCAGTCAAGGATTTTCTCTATCCAAAGAGACTTTTAGTCTGGTATCTCTCTGCCCAGTTAAAAGCACAGTGTCTGGGCTCATACCTGAACTGATTATGTCCCAAATGTGCTGGCTATAGTAGATAGTACAAGTTTAATGGATATGGAAAAGAGGATTCATTAGCAAAATACCCCATAGTAAAAAAGCTGGTGAACACACACAGCATAATAGGACAAACTGTGAAAATGCTCAGAGTGGCCAGAATTTTGCTTTGCAGCAATCTGCTCACAGGCATTTAGGAAGGCAGGTAGTTTTTCTGTGCTGGGCCAGATTGAGAAGCCCTTGCTATCACAGTGATGCCAGAGTTCTCTGAACCACACTGATGGCAGATATTGCCTGCAGATGTGTTTGACAGGACACTGATTTCACTCGGGGGCTGAAATGACAATCGATGAGCATGAGCTCAGGCATGTCAGAATTCTCGTGGGTGGAAGCCAACAAAACAGTGTTCAAGCAAATAAAGAGCTGTATTTGGCCTTCTATTAGTCACAGATTGCTCACAAATGTGAGTGCCAGGATGTGTTGGAAGGTCTCAGCATATAAATTACTATTCATCTAGCATGAAATAATTGTCTGATTAAATCAAATCTGGAAGTGCTGCTGCCTTTCATCATGCTTATTTACTACTAGTTTGAGGGTGGACAGCACAGTGACTATTTGACAGATGTAGAAGTCAAGGTCCCTGCCTTGAAGAGCACTCAGTCAAAGCCCCAAATACATCAGTCAGGTCCTCTTGCAAGCAGAGAGCCCTCCTCTCTGATCTATCACATCCTGCTTGCTGTGCAGGCACTGTGGAAGGGGACCAGCTGGTGGCACAGTCTGTCCCCACTGGCAGAAGGGGAGCGCAGGGCAGGTGAGATCAGGGCAGGAAGGACATAGAGGACCACACACCACCCCTACTCACCCATGTCAGCTGACACCAGCTGGAAAGGTGAACATGCTGTCCATGCCACAGCACTTGTAAGAGTTCTTTACCACTTACCCTGTGGTAAGGAACTCCCCTTGGAGCTAATCATGGCAAGCTACACCCACGTTGCAATTATACTCTCCTGTCTACCTCACAAGCCTTCAGGGGGCTGCCTCTCCTGTAGCTCTCACCCCTATGTTCTTAGCAGGATGCAGGACACGGTCTTGATAAATACTCTTTCTGGGACCAGGAACTTCACAATGACAGTGTGGAAGTTTTCTGTGAGACTGCAAGAGATGTGCCAGAGATGCCTTTTGGGATGACAGCCAGTGAGGACGTCTGTGCTGACTACGGCATCCAGGAGAACGCTCTTGTTGTGTTTAAGAAGGTAGGATTACAAAAGTCTAGCTGTGCTGTGGCAGTTTTGGGCCATGGAAAGGCAGTTTAGGAGTTTTTCAGGTTAAATAATTTCCTAGCTGAAATTCAAACAGCTCAACATAATAATGCATTTACAGACAAGAGAGACAAGTGGGAGGCAAAATGAGCAACCTTTGGACAACTGATGTTTTAAATCTTGCTGCCTACATTCAGGCTCCTAATTTATGCTTAAGGATCTGGATATAATAGCTTTACTTTCCAACCTGCATTGTAATCAACATGTGCTGCCAGGTTCAGTGAGATTTGCAGACATTCACCTCTTTTCCTATGTGTTGTTTTTGACCAGAAATCTTCTTTTCTTCCAGTCTATAATAGAAGAAGTGGCCAACAGTAAAAACAGAACTACACAGAGTAGGACCAATATTTAGTCTAGGAAGTAGTCAGACCTAGGATTTCCTGAGAGAGTGTAGGTCACAGACAGTGCATATAGATGTAGAAAAGATCTTTCAGTATGTTAAGATTACTGAACAAATTAAAACTGTCGGCTGTACTTTGCATTTTAGCTATAATCTCATTCTGTAATCTAGCTGTGACACTTATTTTGCAAGTTATGGAATTTCAGTTGTTAAGGATCATAAAACTTTTACCCTTAAAGACTGTCATTTTGCAACTTTAGTTGAAAAGGCCAACAACCTCACAAACTTCCCTATTTGTCCAGGGAAAGCCTGTGCATAATGAAGTGCTTGAAGATGGCAGACAGAACAAACTGGGTCTAACAAGGCTGATCAAAACCTTCACTTTGGATTTGGTCACTGAATATAATATTGAGGTATGTATTTCGCTGCATGAGCAAAAGCCACAGGAGACAGACAGGAACACAAGCAGAAAGAGACCTAGGGAGCTCTTCTGCTCCTTAGTGACTGAGAATTTTGTTTGTTTGTTTGACAAGGCCAGCCCTAAACACATCTAGAATTACCAGCAGAACCAACACACAGCTTTTGGTCTAACCCAGGCAAAATGATGCTTCCCTCTGGCAAGGTGCTGTGTCTTAGAGGAGAGGAGGAGTGGCTGGTTGAACAATGAACTCTGAGCGTGCAAACACCTTCCTCCTGTGGAGCCAACACAAAGGCCTGGGCTGCCTCTGCAGCAACTAAGTGGGGTGGGAAGCTGGAAGGTGCTGGCTCCAACCATTCTGCTCCAATGCAGCCAGGTGCTCTGGCCAAGACAAGGACAAAAGAAATCAGCAATAATTGTTGCTAGTGCAGGTAGGGAGGGAAAGACATGGAAATACCTGCTTTCCTGGGGGACACCCTATTTCCTCTGATCATGGGGTGGCACAAGAAAAAGGGCAGCTCTGTGCAGGGAAGGAAACATAAGCTGCTGATGCCACCTAGAAGTGAAGAATGTGCCCAGCCAGGTCTAGCTCCTGCAGCTGGGCCTCCCTGGGTAACACCACCTTTTACTTTCAGCGTTAATTCTTCAGTGTGCTTTATACAGGAGGTCAGACTAGAGGATCACAGTCCCTTCTGACTGTGAAAATCTGTGAATAATTATGAGGTTTTCCCTGGAACAGAAAAAAATCCCCACACAGCAGCTACTGATTCTTCTCACTTTATCTTCTTTAAAACAATGAAGAAAATTCCAAGGGTTATGGAAATGATTGGGAATTGAGTCTTAAAAAGTAAAATTTGCAATAACAGAACTGAGTGATACACTGAGCCTCTGATTCACTGTTCTGCTTACGAAGAGTGGAACAGATGTTGAGCCTTTTGTTTCCCAGACATCTGTGAAGATTTTTGATGTCCCTGTTGAAAATCACATCCTGCTGTTCACCCCAACGAACTCGGAGACGTTCAGTGCGATTTACGAAAACTACAAGTCTGCTGCTGCAGAATTTAGAGGAAAGGTTTGTAATGCTAAATCCAGCTTTGCAAATATGAATGCCAAAAGATCAGTGGAAAAACACTCACCAGCATTATTACTGGTAAAAGTACGGCTGTCAGTCCATCTCCTAAGTCTACCAAAACACTTAAAAACAGTTTCAGCAACTATTATTTCAATTTGTTAAGGACAAGCTGAAAAATAAACTTTATGTTTTAAAGAATCATGTCCCAGTAAAGTACACACAAAGGAAGACTAATTCCAGTTGCTCCCAATTAACCTGTTTCTGATTTTACAAATATGACTTTCCAGGAGCAACTTCGAACCAAAGATAGTTTTAGCAAGGTTCTGGCAATTTCTGGCACTACCAGGAAGTGCCACGAGGATCTCAGAGTATTGCCTGAACCAAGGGCTGGAACCAGCTACAAAATCTGAGGAATATTGCAAGGTATGTGCATAGCCTTGCCTGCAGCATGTGTTTGCATGTATATGGAAAATTATAGGCAGTAATACTCACAAGTATTTCAATTTTCCATTGTCAATCACTGTGGTGCTTTTCCTGCTCCAAGTACACGAGACACTGAAGAGTGGTGAGTTATCTTGTAATAAAATATCACATATCAGTAAAGACATACAGATTACAGGTGTTTCAGCTCTTCTGTCCTGTTAAGATTTATGAGAAAGAGCAATAAGCACTATGAGGGGTAATTTAGAATTGTTACTAAAAGATGTGATAGCAAACCACTGTGAAAGGACAGAGGGAAAAACTCCATTACTTTTGGTTGCCTTAGCAGTTATTAACTAGGGTGAAGGTATGACAAAGTCCACAGAGCTGCTGGTTTCTGTTCTGAGACCAAAATAATGGTTCTACACAATTCATTGCCCTGCCAAGCTCCATTTCTCTGAAATGGCTAATCCAAACCTGGAAGACTCAACCAGATGCATGACTCTCTCTTTATTATCAGATACTGTTTGTTTTGGTGGATACTAATGAAGGAAGGAATGGACGAATTTTTGAGTATTTTCGCATCAGGGACATTGATGTTCCTGCCGTGAGAATCCTAAATCTGACAAGTGATGCAAAGTACAAAATGCCTGCAGACGAGGTGACTGTGGAGAACCTTAGAGAGTTTTGCCAGAGCTACCTGAATGGAAAAGCAAAGGTATGTCCATTACTAATAAGACACTTCTCTACTACACCAGCTAAACCACTAAATTTGCGAGGCACCCCTTTTTAAATGAGAACAGTGTCCTGTTCTGATCATCAGTCTGTTAATCTACTGTCATCCTAATGCATTCATCAGTTGTTGACAGAGCATTCCTCTGTATTTAGCAACTGAGGTGGACTACAAAGTTTTCCAGTCCTTCAATGTCAAAACTGGATGGAATAATTTCTGACTCAATATTTTAGTTGATGTCAACTGTTGCATTTTAGTGGTTTAAAAACTTCTGATGTCTCAATCTTCCCAATACTGTAACAGAGATATTTCACTCCCTTAGTTCGGATAGATGCAAACAATGATTGTGACAAATGTTGAGGTTACAGAAAAGTCCAGTAAACAGAGAATTGCCAGTTTCAGAGTGGAGTAGGATTTGGTATTTGTTTTAAGCTAGTTTGCAGAATGAACTTTCCCATGGGGGTCATTCCCAATGGTAAATGCAGCATTTGTTGTTATAATGAGGCATCATCGCGCTCATGTGAAAAATACATTAAAATGTTTTGCTTATTCAGTGCTCTTCAGGCTGACTTACTGGGAGAAAAGATGAAGTAGTCAGTCTGACAGCAGGTAGAATTTAAGAAATTTGAGTAGTAGAACCTGGATTCATTGTTGGAGTGGCGCAGAAACACAGAAGAGGTGGGAATGTCACCTTATCCCCAGCAAGATCTGCTTGGGAGCAGATCAGTCCCACCAGGGACAGCAGCCATGGGGCACATGTGCCTTTCTGCTGCTGTGACGTGCTGTTAAAGAAGAGAAATTGCCAGCTAATGTACTGTAAATTGTAGGAGTCTCGTGGGGACTGTGATTGGTGGTGGAGGCAGAGATTTAAGCAGCAGTGCACACTTTGTGTGTGTTTTACATCACTTTTGAGAGCCCACAGTGCGTAAGATTTTCAATAGCCTAGCTTCTGAATGTTGGGCAACAAGAATTCAGGACGAGGAATATAAACATGTTCTAAAGGGTCATTTTCAGATAATCTACTATGGAGTCTGTATTCAACAGAGGGACAATTGATTCTAACTAATAACTACACAGGGGTGCGAGACCCCAGCTCCCGCTGAAGGTAGAGGAGGTGGTACCACATGGAGGCTGGCTAGGATATAAAGATATAAAAAAATTATCACATAGTAACAGTGCACAGTAGGTAATGTTCCATCATTCTCACATCAACTGGAGCTGGAGTACGGTTTCTCAATGGTCGCTGCACTTTCACAGCAATGTTTCTGTTTCTGCTTAGGTACATCTCTCTAGTGAAGAAATTCCAGAAGACTGGGACAAGATGCCTGTCAAAGTGCTTGTCGGGAAGAATTTCAACAGTATTGTCTTCAATAAGACCAGGACTGTGTTTGTTATGTTTTGTAAGTGTTATCGTTGAATTCAGATTTTAAGCTCTTTTAACATGATCAATTGGAAGAAAAAGATGAAAGCTCATGCTCATATAACAAACTAACATGCTTTTATACCAAACTAATTTTTGCACTTTACAGAAGCTGAGCTCAATGAATCTTTGTTGTCTGTGGGAAGCATTGAAGAAAAATGTGTGTCATATCTATGGTAACGCCGCGATACCTTTGCTGACTTAGTGTTACACTGAGCAGTGCTGGATCCCTTCAGTAAATATTTTCAGGGCCATATCAAATCTCAGTGCTGAAAGACAACATGACACTGGAGCGTCATGTTGTAGGATGGAACATCACAGTGTGTTGTACAGCATGAGTCAGGCTGTCTTCCAAGGGCAGAGGGAGAGTTAAGTGAAATGGTGTGGTTATAATGCTCTAGGATTAAATCCCAGAGGAATTGTGGTTTAGCAAATCATAGCTCCTTTTATCCTCCTCAGTCTGCAAGGGAAGTGGCTTTCCTACATGACTCTTTCCAGCAAGAAACCACTGCCCTATCCTTGTACCAGCCAGCAGGGATTAGTTTGTGCTTTGGTTATTTCAGTAAAGCAAACATGCAGCATTAGGAGAAATAGAGACAACTAGCTGTACTGCCCCGAATTCCAGAAGCTCATGAAGGCAGTACATTCCTGCCACCCTCCTTACTGGCTGCAGCCATTTCACTCACACAAGTAATTTTTACTTTTCAGTATCGTGAACAAACTGAATGATCTAAGCAGGAACTGAACCAAGTCCTCTGGAAATGAAAGGCTGGTAAATGGGATGTACTCTACTGAGCAAAGTGCCCCAGAAATTTTAATTTTGTAAAAACTGAGTATGAGAATTTTTCTCCTGACTGAAGGACTGCAACTGTGTTTTATGCTGTTTAAGGGGATTCTGGGTTTTCAGCAGTTTGCCTTTCTGCTAACCTGCATCAGTGCAGTGCTCAGAGTCAAAACAGCACCATACCTCAAACTCCTCCTTGTAGTGTAAATATAGCATGCTTTATGAACACAGTTAATTTTAGTATTCAAGAAGCATTTTCTGCCTCAGACAAATATTTCATAATAGGAATGATGCAAGACTTACCTGGGTTGTGTTGGTTATCTGGCACACCTCTCCAGCAAAGTTGTCCAAGTGTTGAGTGTTTGTTACAGTAATAAAAGGCTAAAGAGAGCCAAAGCAGCACTGCTATCAGAAATGCATTAGCGAATAACTAGTTATCACTGCATGAAAATGTGAAAGTCACGAAGGGTGAACTGTTTCAAGCAGAGACTGACCACAACTGAAATCCAAACCCTGTTAACTTGAAGAGCTAAACAGGTCCCAGTGATTGCAGCAGCACATGCTCTCCTGTCAGACTGTATCCTTCTACTTTTATATTTTAATTTGCAGATGCCCCTTGGTCCCATGACTGCAGAAAACTCCTGTCAATCTGGGATAAGCTGGGAGAGCAATATGACAGTCGTGAAGACATAATTATTGCAAAGATAGATGTCACAGCAAATGACATCTTGTCTGTTGGATTAGCTCGATATCCTTTCTTCACCCTCTTCCCTGCTGGATCAGATTACCAGGTGAGAAGCTGTCCCAGAAGAGTGTGGAGACACAGCTGCACACCAAGGCAGAGAGGGTGTGTTTGCATGTGCACATGAGCCACAGTGAGAAAGGACTCCTTTAAGTAAGAAACCTTTGGTCCTTATCTACTCAGCACTGGTTTTTGAGCAGAAGACATTGCTGTCAAGGACCTGAATTAGAGAAGAAAACTGCTATTGTCTCCTTCTATGTATGGGGCTGTGGCAAGAGCCCACATATAATTTACTGACTTGGACTACAAGTCATTAGAGCCTCACATTCTGCTGTTCAACAACTTCCAGCCTTCCCGTTGGGTTCTAGCAACAGTCTGAGTGAATTTACAGATACCTCCCAATGACTGCAGTGTGTTTTTACTTCAAACTATGACAGGAGATGTACTGTCACAGAACTACCTGTGCTAGTTGTTTCCAGGGCAGGTATGACCACAGTCTCTAAAATGCTGCTCTTGTTATAGTCTCTACATTTTCACAAAACTCTAGTCCCAAAACTTTCTTCTATACACTCATGCCAGTAATTTTACACAGCCTCAACTGGGAATAAATATTTGTTGTCAAGACCAATGATTGTTGGAATATGCTGCCTAATGAATCAGCTATGTTACACAATAATCAGAAAATGCTACTGAAAGAGGTGGCAAGGAAAAATACTAAATAGCTACATTTTCCATCAACATAGATTATCTAATTAAAAAGAAAATATCCCCGAAGCAAAAAAAAAAAAAAAAAATCAGGATGCTGTTATAATTAAGATATTACTAAGCTATTCATTTTTCTTCTTAGTACTAAACTTAAATTAAATTCTAAGACATTTGCCCATGTCCTCATTTAGTCTTGGAGGGAGAGATTTTCCTCTCAGATGTGCACGCACAGCTTCTAATGAATTGAACTGCAGTCCTGCACACTCACACCATGTTTAGTCTTCATGCAGCAAAGCAGAAACCCATTAAACTTTCATAATAAATGTCAGTTTGCAAAAAAACCAAAAAAAACCAAAAAACCCACAACCAACGAGAAAAAAAAAAATCCAATAAAGACTTCCATTAACTATTAAGGGACTGCTTCATACTTAAAAATACCCTGAAATGAAAGAGTATCTGAAATCTCAAGTTCATCCTTTTGTTTTTACACTGGTTCCCTCAAAGGCAGAGATTTTGACTTGCACTTGACCAGCAGTGCAGGCATCCTGTAGGTGTTTGCAGTCTTGTGTTCTGACCTTGTTTCTCATGGCACAGCTGGTCACAGACATCTTTTCCCACTACAAATGACCATAAATGATCTGAGACACAGTCAAGCTGATAATATACAGTCACTACAACATCTTTCAGTTATTTCCTGTCCAGCCAGCATTTACACTGGGAATTCTCCCGCATGTCCTTCTCTAGAAGTTAATGAAAATCAAAGCGTGGGATACAAATGTCAAGGCTCTGAGTATCTCCCACGTTTTTCACTGTATAGGCACTGCCCCAAAATTACAAACTCTACTCCCTTATTCTGGCCAAGAAAAGAGCAATAGAAGGGGTTTGGAGCTGAAGAGAAACTGGTATGTCCAGAATCAAGAATAAGAGGAACAGGAAGTATATGTAGTCCAACAACAACACAGTGTCTCTTGTAGCCTTCAGTATTTTGTTAGAGTTAGAAACACAAACACATGAACTTTCCAATTATCTCTACTGATCCTTCCCATTGTTTAAGGACTAAGAATGAACTGAACACTAGCACAGAAGTAGGAGCTTAAAGATGAAATAACTATGAAAGGACTGTAGAAAGCACACCAAAATGCATGTAAAGCAGTCTAAACCTGCTTCTGATAAAGCAAGGGAAATGTGGTTAACATAACACAAACCAAAGCTGTTGCCTAGAACTCAGTTATTGCATTCACCACAGACATTCTCACACCTTGTTAAAGGCAAAGCCATGGGCAGAACACATTGCTGTGCAGTCCCTTCCAAGCACTTTCACCTGATGAGACCATATTAGATACCCCCCTCATCTGAACAGAAATATCTGCCAGGTCTGCAGGCTATGAACTGTCTTCTTTCCAGTGGACTGCCACTCCTTTGTCTGTTTAAGAACAGGTTTGGCTTTTCATGAAGTTAAAGACAACTCACTCTCTTACTTTCAGTGTATGCAAAACCAGATAAGTGACAATGTTTTTAAATCAGGAACCATTTCAGCTTAACTGGAGTAAAGTGGAGCTGGATGAGCCTAGAGACCTAGATCTACAGCTGGATGTTTAAGCATGGGTCCAGTTTTCCAAAGCTCCAACCGAGTTTCCAAGGAACAGCTATAGCCCCAGCTGAAGGAATGACAGTTAGTCTGATGACTTATATTGAGGAGGGAGGTGACCAGGCGTCATCTGAGCTCCATCTGTGAAGCTGATGAACAACTCATCCACTGCATTATCCGCTCCAAATTTAAGAGAAAAACATGCAGCCTTTCAGATGGATTTAAGATGATTCTATTTGTTTCTATGGGTTAAGTGAGAAAAGGAATATTTATATACTCTTACACCCTGATTACTGTAATGAGAAGTGTTGACACGTATCCTCAGCAACCAGGAATCAGCTTCTTCTCTGGATTTACAGGTCTTCAGGCCCTGAGAAATTGCTGTTCCAGCCATCATCAGAGTCAGTAAAAATCAAGACTCATCTGAGAATATTAATTGCCTCTGGAGGAATAAAATAATTTTTCTCAACTGAAGCTTGCAAACATATAAAAGTAGTTTAAAAACTGGTACACTTTTTATTACAAGAGAATACCTTACTAATTTGAAATAAAAAACTTTTAGTATACTAAAAGTGTACACTTCTAGTGAATTCACCAGAGACTGGAGGTGTTTTGTTTACAGACCTTTGAACTCAAATAAGGTGTAAAAGTGATTAAACTAACACAAGATTATTGGTCTCAGTTGGAGTAAGTGAGCTTAACCCAAAGGATAATAGGCATCTGCCTACTTCTAAATACACTCAGGTAACAGCAGACAATTCCCAACATCATGTACATGAGCTTCTACAACTTTTTGTTAGAAGACTCAGGCAAAATCCTTTTATACTTCCAGAGAGCAAAGGTTTGGTGAGGCGGAATCTTTAAAACACAATATGGTGCCTAGACCACTCAGAATTTTAAAGTTCTAAACTGAAACTTCTTCTTTCATTAAACTTCTTCAGAAGAAAATCCTCAGTAAATCTCCAACTTAAGGTGAAGTATAAGAAAATTAATGTCACTGCTCATCTTCATCCTGCTCTTTCAAGCTGTGCAACACCTGGTACTTCTGGACTGTATATTTCAAAAGTATTTTAGAATTTGAATTTCCATCAAAACCTTCGGACAGCTTTGAATATCACGGCTGGACACTTCAAAGACTTCTCTTCAAAACACCTTGCCAATGTTTATTGTTAAGCACAAAGAACCCCACTGATGTCAGCAGTTGGCTGAATCCCAACTGGAATTATACAATAATAGTTATATTTTTTTTATACAAATCCTTTTCTTCTCAGAGATATAATCTATTTCTTCTCTACACTTGAGTTTCAGATAACATCAGAACCTGCTGTGTCTTTGCCCTCACTTTCTAAACTGAGCACAAGAGTCTAGAGTTTGGTCAGTCTAAAGAACTGAAATGTTCCATCTGATTTTGCTATTATTTCCAGAATTTTGTGTACAGAGTAAAATACTTAACCTTAAAATTCTTTTCAGGAGGTGGCCTATGCTGGGGACTATACACTGGAGGCGTTTTCTGAATTCTTAGAAGAACAAAGCAAGATAAAAGCAGAACCAGGAGAGAAGGTAGGTGTTTGACCCAGACACCTGGGTGTGATCCAAGGCACGTTCACGCCTTGTGTGGGCACACCTGAGCTGGCCATAGCACAGCCACACTCCTGGGCCACTGTCATGTCCACGCTTAGGTGGTTCTTACCGGCTCGTAGCTGGTTTCAAGCTGACTAGCTTGGCATGACCACAGCAGTTGCAGTCATACGCACAGCCTGGCAGGCACACACCCACTCACATCCTTGTTTCCATCACACAAAAACCTCTTCTCCCACTGCTCCTGCTATCGCTGAGTCACTACATCAACACTCCAGCAGTAAATACTGCATGGCAGAAAGGAACCCGTACCCTGAGAGGTGTAAGAAACATTTGGTCACGATTTCAGCTGGAAAAAAAAGGCCCCAGTTAAATAAGATTCAGCTGCAGCTGGAGTGGTTCAAATATCCACTGTCCACCTCATTCTGCTACATTCGTTGCAGCTTCTCTTCTTCATAAAACAAGGACACAACTGAGAGCAGATGATGTCCCTTCTCTCAGTGATCTGGTTACGATAATTGCCTGATTCCTTGACCCTTTCTTCTCCACTGTAAACCAGACCAGATAAGTGTTTGCTGTCCCAGATCAGCCTGTTATTTAATCACGGGCACTCCACTGCAAAAAGACACACCATAAGTGAACCACGCAAACAATCTGGACACAGACAGCTACAGGCAAGAGAAAAAACCTGGCATGAAGGTGGAGACACTGTCCACCCACTGTAAGAATCCTGGGCCTATTCTACCCAGGCATGAAGTGGATCTACAGGACACCAATATTATTAATGCTCTTTTTCAGTAGTAGGGAAGCTGTCTGTGGCTGGAGAAATAGTTTTGAGTTTTCAGACTTATCTCCACCAGAGGCTTTGATTTGCAAAGCATTCACTGCTCAAATATAAACCAGTGAAAAGGTTTGAAAACCTGAAAAGCACATTTTAGCAACAGCTGCTCTACTTCTGACCTCATTAATCAGAGCTCAAGCTCCTTGGTTGAAAAGATGAAAATCTGTGCAACTCAAAAAATCTTGAAATTTTTTTTGAGAGAATTACTAGAGCAACTGCCTTTGTGAATATTAGTAATAAGCAGCTTTTCTCTTGCATTTCATTTTTTTAAAAGGATCCTTTGGGAGAAATCAAAGAGGATCTCAGCCAAAAAGAGACTGCAATAACAGAGAAAGAACTTTAACAGTACAGAGAAAGAGAAAAATTCTGAGGATTGTGGGGAATCCTTCCTGGAAGGAGCCCACTGGAAGAATGAATCATCTCAAGTGAACACAGAGCTGAATTAAAAAATAAAAATAAAGATTTTACTATCAATGGCTCATTATATGTGACTTCTCTTCTGGATCCAATTTAACTCCTAGTTTTACGCGGATAAGTTGTCATGGGTTCTTTAAATAAATGCCTTTATTATCAGTAAAATTGCCCTCATTTAGAAAGGTGTATGTGCCATGGAAAACAGATCAAGATATAAAACTATTCTTTCTGAACAAGATCTGCAACAGGATGACAACCAATTTCTCTCCAGTTTACCCTAAGACAGCCCTATTGTTTTCAAGAGGGTTTAACTGCTCCCACAAGGATGGGTCTAACACTGCAAAGAGCATTTTTACAGTGATCTTCAAAAGAAGTAATTGAAGCTCGGGGCTGTGCCCAAAGAGGCAGCAAGGCACAGTTCATGATTTTTTTATTATCAAGCAGTAAAAAATGCAGAAATATATGAGATATAATTTAATTCCAGTAAGGCAAATACCATATCTAATACACAAAGACACAACAAGTATGACTCACATTTTACTTACATGAGGTCCCTCAACCACCCCTCACATGTTATAAAAGTGAAACAGGTGAAGCTGCTGGAAAACACCAACTTCTTCCTGCAAGGACCAGATAAAGCTGAAATAATTCTGCAGATTTTAAACCTTTTCTTACACAATTAGAGAAGGGAGAACACTTATTAAAATTTTGTTTCACGAGAAGGAGCCCAAAGTCTTTGTTCCCAACTTATTAACGCTAATAAGTTACTTTCTTATATAAGCAGAGGAAAAAATGATGAAAACTTGGAAAATGAAGGAATGCCTATTTGAATGGAAGAAGGTTTAACCACTGCAGGGAGAGAAACCATGGAGAGCTCCTAACTCCCCTGTCACACAAGTCAGCAAGAGAGGAACAATTTTAAAGTACTGGACCTCTTACATTTTACAACTACTTGCTAAAAAGTGCAGTTCATGAGTGATGGCTTGTTTGCTGTCCAGGTTGCAACACGTAACTAGATAAGCAGACTCAGAGATTTAAATAACTTCTCTACTTCACAGTTCTTGCAAATAAATAGAACTCAACACGCAACACACCTCATGAGGCTGTCAGTGAGTCTTCACTGATTAGGACTTAACAAGCAGACACAGAAAGTAAAACAGTTTATGTTGTTTTCTCATGGGCACAGTTTAATCTCTACTGGGGCTAACATTCATTGGGACTGCAATTGAATCCACTTAATGGAAGAGAATTCTTGTGGAAGCACATTCAGTGCTAGATCACCATTCCTAATATGGTCCACCCAGGTTTTGTAGGTCTCAGACCTAGTTTCTTGAGCAGTTTACTTCAGACTATCTGAAGCTGCCAAAGACCACAGGTCAGATGGGCTCCACACATTCAGGTTTTTGCCAGCTGTAGCTCCCTCCCACCCAGAAACATCACCCACGAGGGAGAAGGAACTTAAAGCTACACAGGGAAACTGTAGCTTAAAAGTCAGCACGGTAGAGGTGAGAGATGCAGCCCACTTTCACTTCTAATTGTGAACCACAGCCAGGTTGTTATTATTTGAAACAATTCTCTGAAGATGACAAAGTTTAATTCTCATGTGTTCTAGGACAGAATAAGTTTTTGATAGAACTGCAATATGGTACAAATCAAATGAAAGTGTCACTTGGTGGCATGAGGAAAAGATGGGATGGTTTTGAAGTGTTCAAGCTGTTTGCTGTGGGCGTAAACTCCCAGTGCAGCTGGACAGTGTGGGATGCAGTTCACAATAAGTGTTTCTCAGCACCCTTGTTAAGAGGACTTCATTTATGAATGCCACACAGAAAAAGTAACTTGTCAATTTGATCACTGAATTTTACCCAAACTGCCTCTCTTATACGCACTGAAGAAGACAATTCTCCATTGGACATCAAACATGAGTTCTCTGGGACACTGCCAGCAGGACCTTGGACAAAGTAAACCTGATCGCTGCTGGATATTGGGTTTCATTTGACTTTCACTTAACATTGGGCATTCATTAACAAACAGAAGCCCTCATCTGATATCCTGGGAGATCAGATTAGAAAGCGAATGAGATGAACTGAATCCCAAAGAGAGGGAAGTGTCAGTGTGCTTTCCCGTTTCTGCTTGCAACAGGATGAAATCTGAGTGGCAAGCAGTGCCACCAATACATTTGGAACAACTATTAAACACAGAAGCTACAATCTTTTAATTAGTTACAAGCAACATTCAGCACCACTCTGTATCTGGCAGATGGGTTTACCATTCAAGATAATGAAAAAAAATTAATTTTCACTGCGTCTACCCACTGTATACAAGGCTCAATCCTGAAACTGCTATCTATCCTATTATAAGGTGCAAGATTACATTTTAATGAAAACATGTGCCATCTCAGCAAATGATGTTCTCATTTCTATTCCAGCCACTCTCAGATGTTGTGTCAAGACAAGGGGCCAAGTGCAGACTCACATGCCGTGCCCTGACACATGACAGGAGTTGCAAATCTACTTTATAAATCATCTGGTAAAAGCCTGCTTGAAAAACAAGTCTTCCTTGGTTGAAAGTCTGCCTTGTCACTGGCTGGGTTCCTCCAACCCTCAGCAGTTGGCAGGATGTGCCCTCAGCCCCAGGTAAGTGACCTGGCACATTGTCTTATTTTGCCTCTGACCCAAGTCAGGTACAGAATATTTTCCTGGGACAAAAATTTAGAAGTTTCACAAGGAGAATTGAGCCCTAAATGTCTGAAATGCAATCACTTCCTCAGGCTTTGCTAAGTCAAACACTACTTTTATTTTAGTCTAAACGTGAAGTGAATCTGTTTAGTTTTGAAGAGTACATAATTATAACCATGCTCAGACATTCTAAGCATTATTTAAAACCATAAAAAAAATTTTAAAAATCAATATTTATTAGTCAAACTTGTTCCTGTAAATTAATACCCATATTTTGAATGCCACAATCACATGAAAAAATCTCCTCATGCACATAAATAAGCCCTATCAATTAAGACTGAGAGGACTAAGTAAAGAGATATCAATGTGTACCAACAGTGGAGCTGCTTTAATCTGCAGTGTCAAAATGATTTGCTTATCAATATGGAGCAGCAAAAGCAATACTCCCAGCTAGGGATCATATTTATAAAAAGCCCACCAAAGAAAAAAAAAAAAAGCAAAAAGCAAAGTATAGCAAAGTTTAATACAAAAAAGAGGTAAACATGATCCATCCCCAAGAAATGCTGACTTGTTTTTTTATTAAAAGCCAGCCTATTCTGCCTTAAAATACAAGCTTTTAGCACCTTGAAAATAGCAATTCATCTCATTAAGTTCTTTTCTTAAATCCTGGGGAAGAAAAATGATGTTCAGAATTGACAATCATTCATGAATGCTCAGATGAACAGGAAAAATAATCAATCCTAAAGAGAACTACAATAATTCTTTTTCTCTTTACAACTGTTTAATCATAGCTTAATTTCCCTGGAATTACTTTCAGCTGGCATTAGCATAATAACAGAAACAGAGCCACAATATATTAAAAGAGATTGATACAAACACAAATGCATTGACTGTTCAAAAAAAAAATCTCTGATGTGTAGCAGTGGCATAATTGGTATAACCCAAAAGGTCTGGCGTGGAGGTCAGATGTTTGGTGTTGGTAGGAATACATACGTGTACTCTACGCTTGAAGACTGATGGGACAGTCAGAGAGAAGTGTCTAAATCCAGTCTTTCAGGAGTTTCCTTCAGAGAATTGGGTTGTCAAGCTTCACATTAGGAAGTTTGACGTTCTTGTCTTTCCTTTCTCTCATACTCCTGATAGCGAAGCGAGTTTGTTCCAAGGCCACAATGATTCGATGCAGATACATTAACAAAAAGAAACAACTTACACTTTAATGAAAACATGCTCTTGTGTTAATTCAAGTGGAGTTTGACCAGCAGAAATTACTCAGCTCAGATGTTTGAAAAACATGATTGGTATAATCACCTGTGACGGGGAAGGAGGGTATGTTAATTTAAAAAACTTTTGTTTTGGAAAAGCTTTAAACCCACTTGTCCCCTGGGCTTGTGGCCGTGCTATTGTGGCTTTGCATGAGGAGTCCCACACAGGCTGTCAGCCACTCAATCAAGCCCGTGTCCAGTTCAGAGGGTTTCCAGGTGCATTTCACTGCTCACATTTCATACTTGATTCACTACATTTGGGAACTAACGTGACTGAAAGGCCAAGCCAAATGCAGCTCTTTTGCTGGGTTTAGAGGAGGCAGCTGTTTCTCGTGGTGCGACCCTGGACCAACAGGATCACACATTGCCCAATGTGTCCTCGGTTTCCAGTTTCTGAGAATCACCTTGGAAATATTTGCTTTATGTAAAACATTGACAGCACTAAAGCCATGCCAGCCCTGCTGCCCACCCCCATCTCTGCTGAACAAACATGCAGTGGCTGCCTTTTCACCAGAGTCCTGCACCAGGTCCTGGGCTGGGAATTTCCTGCACAGGGACTCTCCCTGTTCACACGCTGGATCTGCATCAGCACCTAAACACCATGCAGTGAACACAAACAGCTGAAGAATGGTTTTCTCCCCCTCCCCAGCAAGAAACACCACACTGTATTTAATTTCAGCTCTCCCGGGCAAATGCATGTTACCAACAACTGCTACCAGTGCATAATAAATATTAATAAAGCATTTAATTGGAATCTTATTGAAAAGCACTTTCACCAGCACAGCTGGCAAGAGCCCCCTTGAACAAATGCAGTCTGCTTGCCAAGTACAACATAGGTAGAGTCATAATTAGTCAGCAGAGGCTAAGGACCATACATGTGTGAACATCACTGCTGAAGCCTGAGCTTTTCAAAGCATGCATTTAATAGACTGAAATAATTAGGGAATTCTGCCTAAATTTTCCCTCTCTGGCCTTGTCATTTTTGAGCAGATATTGGTTATTTTTTAGCACACACGCTACATACTAACAGACTCCTGAGCTAAACCAGCATCCTGGGAAATCAGTCCCTCCAGTCTCTACATCCCAGGATACATCACCTATGGCTGCCAGGAAAATAGATCTCTAAGACCAGTAATGGATGAAAGAA
Source organism: Oxyruncus cristatus (assembly GCA_013399855.1). Lineage (NCBI taxonomy): Eukaryota > Metazoa > Chordata > Aves > Passeriformes > Cotingidae > Oxyruncus > Oxyruncus cristatus. Next base: position 31,316 of record VXAY01004181.1, read on the forward strand.
TTCATAAAATCTGGTTAACTATCATTTCTCTGTACTTTGTTTGGCACTGGTGGGTCTTTGGCTGCCTCACTCTCCTTTCCTCCAAAGCACTGATATTTGCTGAATCAGAAAAAAAAAAAATATCGCCCTCTTCCTCCGTATCCTGGTCCTTTTCTTAAATAATTATTTGTCAAGGTCTAGGAGCTTCAATGGACCAAGGCATTTGCCCAGAAATCACATTTGCTTGGAAGACTCTGAGAACATGGCAAAAATCTGTACCACTGTTTTCCACTGGCTGCACAGCACCAAGTGCCTCTGGGAATACTTGGTTTAAAGGTGGCAATTACAGTCTTTGTAAGGGCCAAGTGTGGGATTTAACAGCTTTCCAACTGGCATTAAATACTCGCTCAAGTCTAAACTATTTCCGCTCTAGTCTTCAATATTTTCCCATGTAATCCTTTATTAAGACTCGCTGAAAGAAGAGACTAGAAACTTTTTAGTGTTTGCTTAATTGACAGTCTTTGCTGTAAATTCATCTGTGTGGTTTCCCACTTGAAACCCTTGCACTAAGATGCTGCTTGGCATAAGAATTCTCAGGACAGTTTCCCCAGAGAGCACACTGGTGTGGAAATGTGAAGGATGTGGCCCTTCAGTGACCAGAGGGCTTCATACAGAACAAGGAAGATGGCCTTCTATGGAACAGTCATTGGGGAAAGTGAACCATAATTTGTGATACATGAAAAGGACATCCATTTGGATAAATGAGTGCCTGCATTTTGAAATTTTGCCGCCTGAAATCTTTGCTTGCAACTGACAGTCACTGCTGTTTAGAATGGAAAGAATTCTCATTTATGTTGGGAGAAGGCAAAATACTTTTCCAAATATGTTTATTCTTCTACAGACTTGTTCCTAATACTTCATTCAAGCCAAGTACAACAACATATTCCAATCCTGTGGTTAGAGATGAGAAATAAGACCACATGACTTAGGAAAATCACACTGAGTGGTGAACAACAGAGGCTTAAGGCAGTCAGTGTGCATAGGATTTGCAAGTGTCGGAAAAGCTGCCCAGGTGCAGCCTAAGGGGATGGGCTGGCAAGTCAAGAGGTGACAAGAACAAGCCCAGCTTCCCGGGAGCCAGTTCTGCTAATTCCTTTAGCAGTTCCCACTGCACATCCCTGTCTGCACCGCTACCACCACCTGCTGGGGGCCCGGGAGATCCCATTCCCTGTGCTGCTTCCCTGGGACGCATCCTGACCTGGGAAACAGCACCTGCAGCACCAACAGAGCCAAAGAACAGTGTATTTGGGAGACAAAACCTCATGGACTACGCCTATGGAGACCCTAAGGATGACAGGCCCATCCATGTATCCTCGTGGAAAAGAAGGGCTGAATGAAGATCTACCAGATCCTTCATACCTGTACATAATACACTCACCAAGCTCTGGGGCTGCCAGAAAGACCAGTTCAGTGCCAGGGGATCTTCAAACAATGCAGTTAACCAGAGACTTCCAGTTAACTAAACCTGACATCAAGGGGGAAAAAAGTACAAAATTTCTGAAAGCAAGAAAAAAGCTCAACCTAGAAAATAAAACTGAAAATATCTTGACCTCTGCCCAAAGCCATACTATGTCCAAGTTATAACTGTATGTCCATGCATAAAATCGCAGCAATGTCTTTTTCAAGAGCATAAAAGTATTTATGCTTTTGTGAAAATACACACAGACTACAGGACAGCAGGATACTTATGGTCTCAGACCAGTATATGCAACCCCATGCTCACCTCTCCTTACTTAGGCAGTCAGAATATTCATCTGGCACCACTGAGCATCAGAGGGTACTGGGGCAGGATTAGTTAAATAGGTAAGTGCAAAAACTTGGGGTTCAGTTTGTGCAAGAATTGCAGGTCTCTATGTATGGGAAACTTCCTCAGACTTCTGAAGCTTTCAGAAGCAGCAGGGGTTCTTGCTGTCACTTCTTTTCCTTCTTATTGATTTGTTGATTTTAATTTCCTCTTGTAGAATTGCTTTGATGACAACAGCAACCAGGGTCAGACATAGGCTCTTCAACTCATGGAGCTAAGCTGACTGATACATGCTGAGGGTCAAATCATTATTTAAAGTTAGTTTGACTGATATTGTCCCAATTCTAATTTTTATTATTTCATGAACATGACTGACCACTAAACATACTCATTTAAAAGTTGCTCAAGTTGCTACGTTGGATCAACTGTTCCAACTTCTCTGGATATATTTTTGACTAAAGAAGCCAGTTTTCTTCCTTCCCCTCTCTCTGAGGAGACAAGAGGGAAAAAGGGTATGTTACAGTTTTACACTTGCTCCCTGAAATGGAAATGAGGGAGGCAGAGTTTGTGTTTCTCTGCACAAATCAGCTTTTTCTGTACACAAACACCACTAATTACCTTCTTTTCATGTCTGAATATCAGAAAAATTATCTATATTTAGCAGACTCAATATAACATTAGGAGTAGGATGAGGCTTTGGAGCAAAATACACCAAACATCTCATTCAAGAGAACTCAGCATTTCTCAAAGTTTAATGCAATCAATCCATTCGCTTATAGAGAGAAGAGAATGAATTTGATTAAAACTTCTGCTATCCTTTCGATCTTATGGGTTCTCAGCAGAAATCTTTTAGAGGACAGCATGAAAGACTTGTGTTCTGTGCATATTATTCCTTCCATGGATACTACTTTTTTACGTATACTACACCATACTCAAGCAGACAACAAATGACACAATCTCTTATCTTCAGCATGTTGTATCCCTTCTTCCCTCCTGTGTTCTTCTGATGTCATAATAAATACAGAGGGAAGGGCAGAGTGCAAGAAAGGCAAGGGAGATTTGTGAAATGGAGAGATGCCATGGGACTGTTGAGAGGCCAAGCCACTGACTAAATACGGGACTCCCAAAGGAAGAAAACCTAAAAGCAGTAAGTAGGACAGGACAAATAAAGATAGTGAGAGGAGATACATATAAGTATGAAGAATTGAAGAAAAAAAAGAAAGAACTGGTTTTATAAGAGGGGAGAAGCTCTGCTGCTGACTAATTCTGCATCCAGTCCCAAATACAGAGCCCTATTGTACCTAAGACTCCTCACACTTGGAAGACCAACTATCAGTGCAAATCTCCCTTTGCCATTTCTGAGAAGAGCCTTTGGATTCTTCTGTGGAATTACTTGGGTTTGATTTAGAAAGCCTCTACTTTGGGGAGACAGTTTTAGTGCAGTTTTATTGAACCCCAGAAGAGTGCCAGGCAGTGGAGAACATTTCGACTAAAGCTGAAGTGAAAACTGTCAATATGTGATGAAACCATTTCCCTGAAATTTTTCTGATCGTGAAGTTTCCATTAAAGTTGTGCAGTATGCCCTGTGGAGGTTACATCAGGCTGTACTGTGTTATTTTTCCAAGTACATCATTACCATGTTGTCAGGATAACGACCAAGTACAGCTGAGAGATTATGACATCCCATGATGGCACTCGCCTCATCTCGAGTCATGAGAGGTAAAATGTACATCTCAGGAGTGGGAGAACAGCCCTCATTCTCATTCTAGAAGACACTGACAAGTGAGTTTTAGTTAGAAGTACTGTAATTATCCACTTTGCAAGAGATAATGATCAGTGTTTCTAATTAAAGATAGGTGACTGTACAGAACTTTGTAATTATGTGGGATAATCTTTGCATCAAAATAACACAAGACCCACACTTCGTTTGTGTTACCCAGACATGTAGTTTTGGAGCATGCCAAAACCATTCCACCTCTAGGCAGCTACACCAAAAACAGAGGTACAGACCTGTATGAAGAGGATCATACCCCCAGTACAATTCATTTCACACACATATTAAATTGGGTGACATCAGCAGCATCTACACAGAGGTTTTGCCAGGCTGCTTGCCATCCAGCATTTTCTAGGAGAAAGACCTATAGACTCTACAAAGATCACCAGATTCCTACTGAAGCTTCAACCACTTGGGTCAAGCCTATTTCAACAAATTTATTGGGCATCACTTTGAGGAATGGAGCCTCTGGGCACTGCCGGTGCAGGCATTTCATCTTAACCCCCTTCACAATGGCTTCCATGGTCTTGAGCCAGCCTGCTGTCTGTGACAAACCCTTTAGCTTGGCCAGCTGATCAACCACAACCCAGGCAGAGAAATCACAGACAATCACTTTCCTAAACAACCCCAAATTTCAGGGGCACGAGTGGAAGCAGCTATGCCCCAGAATCATCTGTAGACCATCAACATACAAGTTATGCAGTGACTTATTTGATAAGAATCAGAGCTGCACTTTCAAATCAGCAATTTGTTCTTCATTCTCTTACTTTTCTCCTCAGGGCTAATCATTTTGGTGGTTCTATACCCAGAATGAACCTGCCTTTGTGTGCTTATGGCTGTTCCTTCAGTTTCTACATACTTTTTCTGCTTGCTTCAGCACGGAGATAGGAAAAGACAGTGAGTGCTTCAAGACAGCAGTAGAGCAAGGTAATAGCAAGCAGCGATGAAGGAACGTGGATGGAGGTGTTACCATGGCAACAGGGGGACAGAGAGTTTTCCAGCTTTGGGAGAGCAAGCACATTTTTCATCACTGCTTCTACTCTGAGTTCTGAGCAGCCCTTGTGACTTTTAGGGTGAGGGACAAGAGTTTAAACAGCATTTGGCCCCAGGGAGCTGTTACATTATGGAAGAGAGTAAAGGATAAAGAGCCGTTGAGAAAGCAACAAAGAAATTCAAACTAGTGTTCAGGTCAACACCTTCAGCATAAACTTACACTACTGAATTTTGCAGTAGATCCATAAATTCGTTATTTTTCAGAATAACTTATAAAAATATAGTACCTGTGCTTTTCAGAAACAAAATGTTTATTACCACATTCCCAAGCACTGGCTACATTTGCAATATGTTTCATGCAGTATGGTCAGCATTTCCTTGACAGAACTGACTCCAAGAAAAAAGCACAATATGTGACAATAGCAGTGAAAGAACGACATTGCAAGCAAAGGGATACCACAGGTCTGCAACTAAATAAGACCACCTATTGATAGTCCTTGAACAGGGCTAACTTGGTCCCTTTTTGTTTGTATAGGTTTTCCAGATGAACCGTGTAGCATGTGGGATACACAGACAAGCTCCACGTGATATGGCACAACACTGTTTGAGTACAACATGCTTCCTCTCTTTAACAGGCACAACAGTGAAGAAACATTGCTCACACTAGCTATCATTTACATTGTAAATTGTAATTACAAAAAAATCCCAACTACAATTATTGTTCCTAGACAGCCCAGCATAAGAAGGCCAAAACCAGAATCCCTTTCCCCACTAAAGTTATCAAAAAATCAGATGCAGTGACTGGCCAGCTGCTGTGGTTATACTATAAGAGGGAGCACCAATTTTCATTTGAATGTATAATGAAATAGCAAGAAGGCTGCAATGCTTTTCTGAGTTAAAATGAAAAGGCTTTGTACATATGTGTTCTTAAATATAAAGAAGCTGTTAGCCTGAAGAACGAACCACATGAACTCTGCAAGTAGGCAGAAGATTTACAGAGCAGCAAAGCTGCCAATTTGCAGAGATCACCTCCTGGGGCAAGCAGTCTACAGCAGTTATAATCTCTGAAAAATGCTGTGGGAGTGCTATTAGGGGGAAGTGCCATTTGGAGTAAAGGAATAAAATGCAAGAAATTATATCTGAATATGTAGGTCTGCGGATGGTAGATGTCTCTGCTGGTCAATACAAATACATTTTAGAGGAAATAATGGTAGTTCTAATGTCAAAGCAAAGGCTGTTAATATCAAAAAGAAGATGCAAATCTTTCACCTTCTCAGGGCTGTGATACAGCTGACAGTGATATATGATATAATCTCTCCTCCTGCTTCTTAGGGAAGCTGAGTGTGACAGATAATCTCACATTGTTTTTTTGTAGGAGTAGATAAATTCACTGGTGAGCTAGCAAGACCCTTGTTGAGGTCACAGCAGTTTTTGCAGGATGCCACATCACAGCATCAGTCATGTGCACTTTCCAATTTCTTCCTCAGTAAGACCTCAGCAGCACACAGAATACAGCCCAGACCACTTTTAAAATATGAAACAATAACCTAGGAGCAGAAGGCTCGTGGTATTAGCCCACCAGGAGCAGTGACCAGCGAGGCATTCAGGCTGCTGGCTGCCTCAAACAGAAAGCCTACGGATACAGCTCTGCTATTCCAAAGCAAACATTGCCTGCCTCTAGCTGACAGCTCACCCAAAACAGGCAAAAGCAAGTCCCTCCAAACCTGTTGCCATATACTACTTTGCATTTGTGGGATGGTGAGCATTAAAGGAGTGAATTGATCCCTTCACTCACTGACAGTGAACAGAGTTGTGGTCTTCAGGTTTTCTAGGAGACGCTCAGGTGCTGTGCTGCTGCTGGCTGGGGTAGAGTTAATTTTCTTCACCATAGCTGTATGCCTTGGATCTGTGCTGGAAACAGGGTTTCCAGAGACAGAGAGATGTTTTTGTCGTTGCTGAGCAGTGTTTACACGAAGCTATGGCCTTTTCTGATCCTCAACCCACCTCACCAGCCAGGAGGCTGGGGGTGCACAAGGAGGGGACACAGCTGGGACAGCTGACCCTGACTGACCCAATTCCAGACCATATGATGTCATGCTCGGGGTATAAACCTGTGTGAAGAAGGAGGAAGGTGGAATGTTCGGAGTGAAGGCGTTTGCCTTCCCAAGTCCCCGTTACTGAGATGGAGCCCTGCTGTCCTGGGTGGCTGAACACCTGCCTGCCCACGAGCAGTGTGAATGAATTCCTTGTGTTGCTTTGCTTGCGTGTGTGACTTTTGCTTTACCTATTAAACTGTCTTTATCTCAATCCATGAGTTTTCTCACTTTTACCCTTCCAATTCTCTCCTCCATCCCAGTGGCAGGGTCTGAGCAAGTGGCTGTGTGGGTATGAGTTTCTGGCTGGGGTTAAACCATGACAGTTGCTGTGCAAAGCCTGTGCTGAAGTCTGCAGGCCTCTGGAGCAAACTCTATAGACACAAGTACCCCATTAACATCATGTACTGAGAGAAGCTCTATTATCAGAGACACACAGTACGTTCCCAGGCACCTTATATCTCTCTTTTCCCATATCTGGTCTTTGTTTTGTTCCACTTGCTGGTAAATGTGTAATAACAGCCAGAGGAATGGGCACTGTCAGCTTGAGTCAAATATGCAGGAAAAAAAAGAGTCTGATGTTTTCTGAGAGGACTCAACGTTATGCACTGACCTAAGGTGGGGGAAAATCTGGAATAACAGATTTTTCTCAGTCATATGGTACGGAGACACTTCAATGTGTGCCTAGATGTGCCTCTGGGAAAATGAGAGGTCACAAGGGGAGTAGGCAAATGGATATGATCACTAGCTTTGTAGTTCCCAGAGAGCTGTTTTCTAGCTGTGTATTAACTCCCAGGAAGATTGAAATGATGTGGTTTCAATTGTTACAAGCAACCTCATGCCTGAAATGATGACTTTCTTTGACAAGCAGAGGAATCCTCTCCTCTTCCTGTATGACCTCAAATGGTAATCCTACAATTTAACAGATGATAGTGCTTGCAGAAGCAGCTGTTTTCACTTACAAAATGGTCCCTGACAGTTCCTGCCCGCTCATTAAGAGCACATTTATATTCACAGTGGGGTGGATACCTCTCAAACTGGCAGGTTAAAACACTATCAGACTTTTCTTAAATAAAGAATTTAGTTTTCCCTATTCAAATCTCAGTCCCAAAGGGGATTTTCTGTTACCAGCCCCTTAACAGTGGTCTAGATCAAAATAATACGGTGACCACAGCCAGATGGTTGAGCAGGAGGACTTCAATCAGCATAGCCAGCGGTTTCTGTGGAGTGAACGCTTCACTTACACATTCCAATCACAGGCAGGAATGTTACTGCGCTGTCTAAATGTATGCATTTTGTGTAGGAAAATTCATCAGCTCTAGTTTTGAACCTGAACTCCATTCCTAACTTCCATCCACATGGCAATAGTGAACATGGGCCACAAGGCACCAGGAGACTCTATCCTCCGAGTAGCAACCTGACAGTCATTGCCCAAGATGGGTTGGAGGTCTGAATAGCTAAGACCTGAACAAACAGATGTTCCCCAGGTGCTTCAATACCTCCTCACCTGGGATGTAGAAGAAAGAACTGTTTCTCATTTGGCCAGCCCACCACTGAGCCACGTTTCCAAGCAAAACAAGTGATGTTGAATACATTTCTGTAACGCTGTACCAGCTATTTCATGGAACACCATGACAGCAAATCAAAGTAAGATATAAACTGTAGTTGCCCAGCTCTTTCATGCAACTACCACCTTCTGCTACAGAAAAAGACCAAACATTAGCATTTCTGTTTGGGGGGAAGATACAACCAAGAGAAAGGAACTAAACAGAACCGGTACAGACAAACTCTGCCACATAATTTTAAAGGCTTTTGAGGTTTAATATGGAAGAAATACCTTACTGAAAGCAGAACCACAAGTGGTGAATTTTTGCATTTGCCTCCAATTTGTCTTAAAATACTATCAATCATACCTCAACAGAGGTACTTGGTTTGCACAAAGTACTTCAGCAACACTTTCAGGGCTGCAGAACAGAAGTGCGGGGCAAGCAACCGAAATGCCTGATGGTCCAAATTCCAGCCTGTTCCCTTAACACAAAGGCCATGTCAGCAGAGAGATGGGCATTGAATGGGCACTGATGACAGGGAACTGGAAAGCACTCAGGTGGGAGTAGAAAAGAAGTCTGTGGCTACATTTGGTGCAAGCCTACTGACATGTCTTCTCCTCCCAGGCTGATCCAACAACGAAAATGTACAAGTAAATTAATATCTAGGAATCAAGGGCAGGAAGGTTAAAGTTATTATTTGCTCTTGATCACAGCTGCACCCTATTACTGCTGCACAGTACAGTAACGGGGTAATCTTGAGGCTGCAAGTAGTTCTTTTTTACACCACTGAGTTAAGAAGCAGGATCATGTCTAAAGGAGTCGGATTGGGACAGAGTATTTTTCACAAAGCAGTTATGAAAAACGCACCAAATAGCTTGGGAGGAAAAAAACCCTCCAGAAGCGTGAAACTATTTTCCAGTTCCTACTGCTTTTCCTGCTTCATTCCCAAGGCACACACCAGGGCTGTCAGTCCTTCCACATTCCACCACTGAACAAACTTCCAGGTGAGAAGACACACAGTTCAAGAGAGCACACGGTGTCAGAATTGATTCCACCCAGCCTCCAAGCGGACTTCTTGACTTCGCTGTATAAAGTTAGTGCCTGTGACCATTGCAGTACAGTTACTATGTGTATTCTGTTTTCATCTAAACTTCTCTACGTAATGGTGGATTTAGGCTACTTCAAGGGGGAAGAACAAACAACAACGGCAAAATAATTTTATTCTTACAAAACAATCTATTTGCAGGAGAAAAGAGATGGTAAATTGCTGCCATTTTACTGTCTTGTTTGAATAATTTTCTGTAGGAGAATTTTAAATGCCTTGTGTATCAGGAAGGGGCAGCTGCTCCGTTTTCCATATGGGTATTATGGTACGAGGCACTGATGCAATTTGGAAGATGGACTATTGACTGTTGTGAAATGATGCTGAAAATGATGCAATCAATTTAATTCTCTAATGGCCTAAGGAAAGACGGGGAAACTTTCTGGGAATTGTTTGACCTGCCTTATGAGAGGCTGAAAATCCTCTTCTAAGTAATCAGAAGATGGATCTCATTTTATACAACTTTTTTTGATTCAGTAGCTGTAGGAGGAAGAACTGAATCTCAATTTATAATTCTAGTTCCTTCCACTATTACTCAAAATGAATGAAGACAACAGTTTTCATTCCAAAACCCAGAGTGCTTCAAGATGACCTTCAAGAGAACTTCAAGATGGTCTCACCATAGTCACAAAAACATTTCTGGTTCAATTGGCTCCTGTAGAAGTGCTCTTTTATCAAATATTTTGTGGCAATCAATTAGTTTGAAGTTTTCTTTTTTAAAAAATAAATACAGAGTGAGATGGCTGTATCACAGGATGAAGGGAGGCATCAGTTCCACTCCCTGTTCTGACCAAGTCAGGGATATCTGGGATGAAAAATGACCCAAGCACATGAATCTCTGTGTGTGAGTTAGAGGGCAAGTGAGAGAGTACACAGAAAAATGGACTTTCATTCTGAAAATATAAATTGTGGCAATTCTACTTTCACATTAGAAAAAGGGTTCGCTTTGCTCCCCTGCAGAATTAACACACATTTCAAAGCATAAAAAGTTGCTGAAGCTGGAATTGCTGCCCTTTCATCAATAAAATACTGGCATCAAAAAAAAGAGGGAAATTGTTTCTGAGGTACACACACGCCCTGAAGCAACCTGTATTGACCAAGAGGGTGTGACAGTCATTTCTGTTGCATTATTATTATTTATGTACAGTGGAAGACAAAGATCATGTTATCATGTTCCTCTTTTCTTTTTTAATGAAGAATTTTTTAAAAGAACAGAAAAACTACAAAAGATAGTTTTACTTTGCACATGGTGAATAGAGATTCCATGGACACATTCAAAATAGGTATCATTTAAACAAAGCACCCCTAAATTCAGAGTGTTGTCCATTGGTCTACATCTGAAGACCTCCTGTGCATGTGCAAGATCTCTCCTGAGCCATACCTTGGGATGGCCATGGTATTTCTCTCTGTTTATTGTATAATGAATTATTGCTTTGTAACAGTCTTCCGGCCCTAAACAGATTAACCTGAGCTGCTCTCAATCACACCAGGGTCCAGGGTGCTGTCTATAAAGGACAGCTTGGCTATAAAGGTATGGAACAAGGATTCACAAGATCTGTTTTCAACTCTCAGTTGCACTACAAGTTTCCTTAGCAGGGCATTTAATTTCATGGCAGCTTTCACCTACTCCAAGGATACACTAACTGCTTAAACTCTATGAACTATCCAAGAGCAGGGCCACCTAACCCTGAGTAGCTGTAACAGCCAGCAGAGAGCAGAGGAGTTGCAGCTGGTCTCCAGTGCAATATTGCATTACAAACATTAAGGTACCAAGCAAGCTCCTCCCTGCCAGTGAGACCTGACTGGGCATTTCTCCCACTGTTCCACTGGCATTCACAGGCTGAACATGCACTGAGATGCTCTGAACGAAAACTCAGGCTTTCAGCTTTTTGCAGGAGGATTTGCAAGGTAAGTGTCCAGGACCTGATGCAACCTTGCAGGTTCAGCCTGCCTCCTGTGTATCCACCACATATTCCTTTATAATGAGTCTTCAAGATAAACAATGCCTGAACATTTTTGATTAAATGCTTTTCGAGCTCTTAAAGTCCCCAGCAAGCGAGTTAGTTTGGTCTGTGATATTGCATTATACAAGAATGATTGATTGAAACAAACCTTTTTCCCCTTTCTCTCTGCAGCTATTTCCACAAGTATTTTGAATCTGGCAAGAAGTATGACATTATTGATTTGATCTGCACTGCTTGGTCTGGAGCCTCATCTGCAAAAGCATTATTCCTTATTGCTTCAATAATTTCCCTGAGTGCAGAGAACTCCATTGTATTTTTATTTTTTTTTTTTACTTAGCATTTAGTGATTCTTTAAATTTTTTATGTGCTCTGAAGCTGAATATCAGCCATTTGCAGAAATGCACTGGAAGGTAACCAGAAATTCAGATATCTCCATAGACATGCGACTACTACTCTTGCTGATCCAAAGTTCTCCACAGAAGTTTTGCTTGGTCTGGGACACTGACAGCACAAAGCACTTATGCAAGATTTCAAGTGCTAAGGAGGACTGGGCAGAGAAGAGAAACTGATTCTGAGCTTGGGGCAGAACACGTTCCTGTGCTGAACGGCTCCAGGTCAGCAGAAGTGAAAGCAGTGTTTGATGCCTGAGCCAGGCCCTCAGCAGATCCAAGCAATGGGTATCAAAGCACCTTCATTTTACCCCCTTTTCCTTTCCAAAATCAGCACGGGGAGAAGGAGCATCTACAAAGTCAGTCTATGAGGCATTCATCCTAAGAGCCTCTTCCATACGGAAGAGGTAACAGACTGACGCCGGGGTCAGAAACATGTTGGACACTCCAAGGAAATGCAGTCCTGTAGCCCACTCAAACTAAGGGAAGCCTGAGAACACACAGAGTGCTGAGACTTGAAGGACCTTAAGTCCAATGGTTTTGTAACGGAGAGCCAGTGACTGCTGCTTATTTTCACAGGCTGTTCCCTTGTGTTTCAGCTACATGCTGTAACCCAGCTTGCAGGCTGAGGACCAAAACAATTACAGTAAGACAGAAAACCTCCCCCTCTCATTAGAGATGTGAATGAGCTGTGATCTTCACATTAAGTAGCATTTTAAAGTTTCCAGGATACTGCAACATACAGAGTTATTTAGCAGCCTGAAAAGGTCACATCTACTCTGCCTCCCACAACTGTTTACAGAGCGCAGTAGGCATCAAAAACAATGGGTCGTGTATTTTCATGCTATAGATTTAGGGGAAACAGAAATTAGCAAAAAAGAATGTGCCTGCAAAATAACAGAACTTGAATGGAGACAGTGAACAGCGAATGCATCCTCTGCCATGAGAAAGTTTCTTTTCACTAGTTTTAAGACAAACACTGAACATTTTCCACATCTCAGGAATCAGACTCAAGCCTTGAATAATGAGCCAAGAATAAATCCATAAACTAAGATTTCATTATACACAGCACCTGCCCAGAAGCCATTTTACACCTCGGTGTTTGCTTTATGGCCAAAGAAATTAACAGCTTCATGTGAGGTGTCAGCCAACAAGTTCATAACACTGAAACCCCAAAGCTTCTCTTTGTCAAGCTGCTAACTTGTCTATTTTGGGTAGCAAAGGGTTTTTCAAAGAAAAAGAACAGTATTATACCACAAGATATTGCACTATGACACTCAAAAGATATATAGTCTTATAACAGATTGTGTGGTAATCTTCCCATGAAGAAGATAAATGTCTTTAGAGGATGTGTTTAGAGCAAGGAGAACGCTATAAAATGTGCAATGCTGCAAGCATATACTGAAACTCAGTATATAAACCCTTTCCACATGTTTTCTCTCTCTCCAAGCAGCTGGATGATCTGATGCAACACGGCTGACTCATTCCCATTACCCCAGACTGTATTTTCACCAACCATCTCCTTTCCTACTTAAAAAATAAAACGTCTCTTTTCGGAGTAATGGAAATCCCACCCAAATCCTCACAGAAGCAACTCTCCCATGAAGGCACACAGACTTCATCCTGCTGGAACACACAGAGCTTGGGCTGCCGCTGTAACTGCAGTCCCACAGCATGGCTCTGCTGCATCACTTGCTGCAAGCACACACAGATGTGCTACTGGGGGTCAGAGCAAGGCTACACTAAAGCACTAAGCTCTGGTTTTGTATGAGTGGAAAGTGGGTCAGCTCCATTGGAATCAGCAGAATGCTGCCTCTCTACACCAGTGAAGAATCAGGCTCAAAACTATTTTTATCATATTTGTAAAGATTGTCTCAGTGGTTTTAAACCTATTTCTTTGGTCGTGCATTTTTTGACCTTATTTAGGAGACCCTTCAGCAGTTCTAATCTGCACATCTGTTCAGCCCAATAACAGGGCAATTACAAAAGTAATTTCAAAAGATACTTCTAGTGTTTAGGACTGACAGATTCTTGCAGGTGACAGCTGTTTTGCCATACTGCCAAGTTCACAGCAAGCTTTGCATCACTCCCAGAACGGCTGCGGGAAAACAATACACAAGGCACACACGTCGCTGTGGTGACGTGAAGACTTTGTCAATGGCTAAAACATCACACGGTCCTGCCAGGGCACAGGTGAGGCTCAGCTCACCTCAGCTCACCTCCAGCACTGCCAGCTCTGTGGCACCACCTTCCTCGTGTGCCAGCACCTCCATGCTTTCTGGACTCAGACAGCAGCCCCAGTTCTCCCAGGCATGTTTGCTACACACAGCATCTTTCCAGAGACCCTTGGGAGAAACTGAAACGGAGGGGTTAAGGGGAGAGGACATTATTGTCTTGTTTGTACCCTTACAGATTCAGGCTAAGCCTTTAGTTAAAGGGGTACACTTCTGCTGATTTCAGGAAATTGGGGACAGTTTAAAAACTGTTCATGTTTGGTTTTTTTCTTTAAATTAACACATTTCATTTTCAGCATTTAATGCAAACTTTGCCAATAACAGCTGGATACTAACTGCCATGCTGCAGGTCATCAGCCACCACCAAACTAAGTGGAAGAGGAAGACACTGCCTGCACAGCTGCAGTATCTGGTACTGATCACACCACACCAACAAATTGGGATGTTCTCCTGATCACAGCTGCTCTTCAATGGTCCATTAATATCTGCACTGCTTTAAACCCTCACTTCTGATTTTAATCCTTAGGGCAGTCAATGTCATTATAGTAAGTGGCTTCCTTGTCCCTATCCCTACTTACACTGTATTGAATTATGTACTTAAAGAACATCTTTCCAAACTGACTGATTAAACCTGTCTTTGCTGGGTGAGCTCAGGCTTTAACTTTGTCTCAGAAACATCAGGTCCTTAGACTGTTGTGAAAAAACTAAGTTTACTGAAATATTGTAAGAAGTTCTTCTCTAAAAAGTCATTAGAACAAATAATTTTCTCTCTAAGTAAGAAGGTATACTTCTTATGAAATACCAAACATTTCCTGCTTTCATTATTTCAGTATGAAAAGTGTGCTTTTCTTTTTGTAAGCTAACAGGTCAGTTTGAAGGTCTAAATGAAGCTCAGATGGTATAATGTTCCCATATCTAATTTAATATTTACCACTACTGCAAATGCCGTTCAGAGGTTATTTTGACTTTGGATTCGTGGGTCAAAAGAACTTATGCACTCACTGTTTGCAAAGTCTAACCCCTCCACAGGAATGGTGCCTGACATATTTAGTGAGGACTGGAACACAGAGCATGAAGTTAGGTGGGAATTTTGCTCCCTCTTTGTTGCCACTTTCCTAATGGCATTCCCTGCTTCCCATCCTAAACAGTACCAGCTGTAGATGTCAGACACATGTCTGGAGGCCTCACAACTGCCAGTGACAGGAAGGTGACTTCATTTGCTGACTACAAAGTGCTGTAACAAAGAACAACTCCGCAGCTAACAGCGGCATCTCTTCAAAATACGACTGTCAATGCAGTACTTTTAAAAGCTGTTGCTTGACTTATTTTAAAAATCACATATGGTTCACAATATACACCTTATTTTGCTTTTTCAAACTGCTTTTAAAATGAAGAAAGAAGATAAATTAATTGCTAGTACGGGATTATGTAGGGGACCTATATAATAGGGACACAGGAAATCACTGCACAGCACCAGAGAATAATACAGCCACTCTCCTCTCCCATACCAGCGAGTTGACTGAAACCATCATTTATTATTCCATTTGCATCACCTTAAATGAAGCAGTGTATTAACATGTTTTGTCAAACAAGAAATGGGGGAGGTCTGTTTAGTACTTCGGCAAAAAGATGAGATGTGTGTTGACTTCTGAATTCAGTACATAAATAGCATTCAGTACCTGCCCCTGCTTTGCACCAGGAGGGCAGGTTGATGACTCTCCTCTCTGTCCCCTGCCAAAAATCTTCTCTGGCAGTTGCTCATTTCTCACAGAATCTCATTACCTTTAATAAGACACGAACAGCATTATCAAACTACAGCAAGTGGATTCGCCACCCTCCTTGCCAGCCTGTTTTCCCCACAGCCTGTCCTGTTTTGGATGTTTTTTCCCCAGGACAGCAAATCAAGTTCCCTGGGAAAAAATTGCAGCCCTTGGATTTTTTTTTTCTGGTACTTGGATGACTGTTTAAGAGGGTCTGCTTTCACAAACTGAGTTCATTCCCGCTACTTGTGCTTTTATTCACAAGTATAACACAAGCTCCTACCAACTCTGCATTTGATGTGACTTCAAGTGTCATTTAGTTAGGAAGAGGTGCCAAGTGTTACATTTTCCTTGGCTAAATATTTTATAAAACCTGTATTTCACCTGCCCAGGACACAAAACAGAGCCTCCCTCTTTTGAATGGTCTCTGTGAAGAAAACAGGAGCAGGGACCCCAAAATAATGCTAACATAGCACCGAGCACTCTGACTGCAGAGTGTTTTTGGGGCTTGGAGAGCCTGTTGGTTCTGCTTGGACTTCAAATTAAGTAAGGGCAACTGGAGCCTCAATCAAAACGTTTTACAGTCATTTATAATAAGCTGATCTCAGAGCACTAACAGCTAGGACACAGCTATGCTGCATGACAGAATTTGGCTCCATGAATAGTGAGATATTCTAAGGATGTTTCCTATATTAATTTTCTCCAGTAAGTTTGCCCGATGATTCGAAGCAATTGAGACATTTTTTTAATCTGAGGTTAAAAGAGAAGATCAAAAGGTTTTCTGTCAACAGTTTATGTGTGTTTACTGCATACATAACCCCTTACTGCATTTAGGTAGTGTTATACCCAATCTGCCAATGTCTGACTTTCTGTCTAGATTTGTGAAGGAACATAAATCTGGCGGATGACCACAGATCCTTTTTTCTCTAAAAACCTAATTTTGGTTTCAGCTTAGTGCTGATTCACATAATAACTGATTTTTAAAGAGCACATTTTCAGATATTTCAATCTTACAAGTGGTTTTAAATTCAAGAGCTTCATCCACACTGGAAAACCACTCAGAGAATACATACAGAAAATTAATTAGAGTTCAGTTCCTGACAGAAGCTGAGCATCTGCTGAGTACACAGATCCAGTTTCCACTGGGAAATAAATAAATAAAAATCAAACCCTAAATTAAATCAATTTGTATTACAGGCACTCAGAACCATTCAGGACTGGGCACTTGTGATCTAACTTTAACACAAAGATGTTTGGAATAAGCTGCTGTAAGCAGCTTTTTCACACAAGTTTTAACATCAGTATAGCACTAAGGAGTTTGGACAACTTCAGAGAGAGCAGGAGCTGCCTGTTAGCAGTACCCTATATCATGGCCAGTTTTGATGAAGGACTCAGGATATTTTACAGTATCACATACCATAATAGATATAACTATTATAATTACCACTAAATGCAGCTGTTTTTAACAGAATTCAGATCCTTGTCAAGACAAAAAATTCTTAGGATAAGTTTTTAGTGCAGTTCTCAGGGATTGAGCTCGTTAGAAGTCACTTTCCTTAAAGCCTTCGATGTGGACTGTAAAATTTTTGCGGTTGCTTCAGACTTTCCTGTCACGTCTCCAGAGTTCATATCAATAAATCCCTTGCAAAATCATCTTTGTGCTGTATTCTGTGCATTAAGGACACCCTCCCACCTGGGCTACTCGAGTCATTAAGTGGACTCTGAACTGCACATAGTCTTCTCCTCCCCGCTCTAACTTCCTTATAGCATCTTATGCCTTATAAAATATGGCAGTATAAATTATTGATAATTTAAAGTGTCACTGTTCTAACTAGGTTCTTATTGACCTAAAAATGCCTGTAACTATTTAAGACTGATTCAATATGACAGTCGAGGCTACCTGTGATACGCTGGCAGGGCAGATACCAGGTGCAGAGCTTGGAAAACAGTCACATCCCCAAAGCCCTCACCCTCAAAATTCTGTCCTGAACACAGGCTTTGTTTGTAACATGGAACCCAAGTCTCAGGAGAGAGAAACACTAATAAACTACACAGCTTTTACTGCTTTATGATGCTTTTGTTGCCCATTCATCCCTTCATTCTCTCTGTTTCGTTTAAAAGACAAAATCTCTCACTGAGCAGCCAGATGATAACCTTTGGGCATATTTCAATATGGGATCAAAAGGCAAAACCAATAGGGAAATAAACACCATTACTAATTTATAATTAAAAAGGATGACCAGTTACAGTCTAAAACAAAATCTATCACATGACTGAAACAGTTCAGGACAGTAATTAATAGCAAACGGCAACATTATTAGAGCACTAATGCAGTACAGTCACGTGGGAATACTGAAATCCCTGGAATGTGAGAAGAATTTAACATCCAGCTGAGATGGCTGTAAATCATCACTCAGCCAGTAGGGCTGCAGGTGTGAATTGTGCTGAAAAAAAATGGAGAGTGGTAAAACTCCATCATTCATTTCATTATCTTCTCTTCCCTCCCATCTCTCCCTCCCTCTTCACAGTTGGAATTTCTAACAAAATTATGGCAAAACTCGTGACCTTTTCCATCATTTATGACTATTCTCTTCTAGCTAGCACTAAGTTATTGGAATGAAAATTGCCTTCTTGATTTTCCACTGCCTTTAGTAATGTACAAGACTAATTAATTACTTTGCAACAGATAATTTGCAACTAGAACTCAACAAAGATACAGTGCATGCCAGCTTGCCAAAAAGAGAAATTAACAGTAAATATGATAATCCGTTGACATGGCTGGGGACAGGCCCACAATTTAGAGTCATTTTTATTACCCTACCCTTTCTAATCAACCATGACTACCCATTAAATGTAAAATGGATCCAAGACATTTTTTACAGTATTTTAACCTGGATTTTGTCAGAAGAAAGAAGTTGAATCAAGTCACTGTTTAGTGAAGGCTTTTCAGAAGTCAGGTCTTCCAACAAATGCCACCACTAGCAAGTTTTTGCACTGGTAGCTGCAAACTGTACACATACAAGCTTTTGTGAAATCAAGACCCAAATAACTTCAGAAATACAGACTGTAACATCCACTGAACTACTGATGTATCACACAATGCTGAATACATTTTAAGATGCTCTTATTTTCTACCAGCATTGTATGAAAATAACATGCACTGTTCAAAATGTGAAAGTACAGCAGAATCATGGGTTTCTTCAGAAGATTAGTGGCATTGCAGTATATTACCAAATCCATGTTCCCGCCAGATCAAACATACCACACTTTAGACTGGCATTTAATACAGATATTTGTAGCCTGCAGGAATAATAAATGAAACTAATTAAGTTTAATAATTCAAGAGAACTTGGCATGCCTGATTGCTACATAAAGGCTAATTATCTTTCTCCTTTTTTTCCAAATCTCTCCCCGCTTCCGCCAAATTAATCTGGAAACTTCAAAAATGTGAAAGTATTAAGAAAAATAATAGTAATGGTAAACCCTTTCAACACAGAGAAAAAACACTGTAACAGATCTACAGCTGATGCAAACTTCACTAAAATCCTATATACTTTTTAAAAGAGTAAATGTCTGTTTTTACAAGTAGTCAGCTTGGTCATAAAGGAGACTTATTTTGTTGTACATCCTCTCATCACAGAAACAGGACCCAAAAAGCAACCTTAGATAGACCTTACTAAATCCAAGTTATCAGCTACACTGCAGCAGAGACCTCAAACATTGCACTATCTGTACCAATTGGTTCTTGTGTGTTGGCGTGCAGGAACTTTATTTAAAGATCTACTTTATTCAGCAGTGGAATGTTTAGGAGTGTTAATAGACTGCTGTCTTCTTCCCCCACATTTTCCAGTCAGGGCTACTATCAACACACACATTTCAATCAACTATTTAAAATCTGTAATAGTATCTTAGACTGACAGAAAAGCAATTCATCAGTTAAGGGAAGATAAAACTGAGAGCAGGTTTTATCAGAAGCACTGGACTCAAGAGGGGAAGTGGATGTATAAAGAGTTTGCCCTGGATGGAGGTTATTCAGTGTGAAGCACTCCAGGTTAGCAGGTACCCATACAGAAAGCAATATGCAGGGTGTTCCATTCTAACAAAGAATGTACCACCAAACCAAAACCCAATCCCAGCTGCATCTATTAATTTTCTTCCAAAATCCACTTCCAGCCGATCGTCTTTTGCCAAGGTGAAGAGTTAAAGAAAATACTTTTTAACAGGTGATTAATTTCCTTCACAATACAGTGAAAATCTTTAGAGCCAGAGGTTGACTTAGATTACCTTGCTAAATAATAAAGAGAACAGGTTTTTAATTAGGTCGCCTAAAGCTTATTCTTCCTTCGTTATTTATGATTCTTTGTTTGCACAGTGTAATTACTACCAGCAACATATAAATATCATAAAAAAATCCCTACACCCATATATATGTAGGTATATGGAGAGAACAACATGTCAGTAAGAAGCTTCCTCCACCTGCACAAGCATTTCTACCTAACAGTAACTGCAAAAAGAGACCTGACGTGTGCAAACATCAGCTGTGTTCTTCTTCAGATCCCTCTTTTCCTGAGACATCTGCAGGATTCATCTAACAGGCAGGCTGCTGGGCAATATAACTATTACCATGGCATTTTTTCTTATTGTGGATGTCCATTTGACATTCACAGTTTGACTGGACACTCTTCAAGGGAAGGCTATTTTCTCTGGTACAGTGCCTAGCCCTGACCAGCAGTGATGGTTTCTCAGCAGCATCATTAAAACCATCACTCTTTGCTTGTAAAATATGTGCAACATTTGCTTGATAGAATAACACTGAACAAGGCTGGCTCCCACATTGGTATTTGAAATTACTGGAGCTGGTAGGTTACATGTGTACCTAGTGTGGGATGTGCAGAGAGCTGCATAAAGGCTGTGAATTATTTACACATTTACCATTATTCATTTCAGATGAGCTGCCTTTGCTCACTAAGTCCCAAGTCTCCTCATTTACTATGACCATTGGGGAGACTGTGTTAAGGCAGCAAACATCAACCCAACGTGTCAGACTTGCATCTCACCAAGGGCTGGAGGTACAGCAGCACTGAGGAGCAAGCTGGGGGAAACTGCTGTGACATGGAAGAGGTACCAAAGTCAAGCAGCTCTTGAATGTTGAGCTGTTATTATTTTCAGGCAAAGATAGCTACTGAACACAGGCAGATAGAATATAAGCCTACATACCACTAAAAACAATTTACTTACCAGGCTAAAAGGACTGTTTTTCAAGTCTTCAGTTATTGTAACCATTGCTTATCCCAAAACCTGCTTATCCCAAAAGACTTTCCACAACATATGGTTTTGTGACAGTCTTTGGGACAGGTTTTGTTGGTTTATGTATTTCACCAGTGCAGGTTTGTTCCTTTACCTCATCGAAGCCCAGAGAGAGCATTTAAGGCCAATAATTACGTACACACAGCACATCCTCCTTCTGCTGTATACTATGCTTTTTCAAAGTTTAACAAGCCTCTGAAAATAAAATGAGCATTCCTGTTCAGTTGCATCTGGGTGTAATGAAGTTCGGGGTTTTTTTCCCCTAGGACTGAATTAATTCACTCTAGCACCCTTTTTATGTAGATATCCTGCCACCTCTATTTGGGCACAGAGAAAAAAATAGGAGTTGCTATGGACTGAGTTACCTCCATCCCCTATGCTCTGCTCAGGAGTTGGGTATGAGCTGAGGCAGGAATGAAGTTGGGCTTGAGGGGGGTAGAGAAAAGGTGATGTTCTAATATTCTACTTTATTTCTCTCCACTTAAATCTATTTTACTTGGCAATAAATTACCTTTCCCCAAGCTGACTCTGTTTTGCCTATGATAGTAATTGGTAAGTGATCTTCCTGTCATTACCTCCACCCATAAACTTCCCCATGCTATTTTCTCCATCTCTTCCGATTGAGAAGAGATTTTTTGTTTTTGTGACCTCATTCATTTACATTGTAGCAGTCCAAAAAGCCTTGTCATTGACCAAGCAATGCCCTTGTATTCAAAGAGATCAGGAGGAGCAACTCCAGTCAGTGATCTTATAATCTAATTTAACAGGGAAATTTGTACTGGTTTTCTGTCTCTGGTTTGGGAAAAAAAAAAAAAAAGAAAAAAAAGAAAAAAAAGAAAAAAAA
>VXAY01004181.1:53257-108400 GCA_013399855.1 Oxyruncus cristatus
AAAAAAAAAAAGAAAAAAAAAAAGAAAGCTTGTTAGGTTTAGGGATGGCCTTACATGCATGTACTTTGCATGCACAAATCCAAAAATCTGACGCCAGTACATCAAAAAGAAAGACCAAGGGAAAAAAAAAATAAAAAAGAAGAAGAAAGAAAGAAACAACCCATAATTGCTTTTTGCTCTAAAGCACATGAAAGGGGGAGTAGAAGGAACACAGGCAGGCTATTTGAGTCGCTTATAAACATATGGTACAACAGCTTCCCAGCAGGAGTGCATAGGTTCAGTTTTCTGCTCAGATACACTGGCTACTGCAGGAGGAAGGACGCTGCTAAGGGCCATTTCTTTGCAGCATGAGTGGGGAGAGCAACTCAGGATAATCAACCCCACAGCACATGGCTACGGTGAAAAATACTCTTAGTGGCTCTTCTGCCACACTCACCACACACCCGTGCCCAGGGACCCACACAACATTCTCATGGTTCTGGTTATTTACAATTGAAGTCAAGACCTCTGAAGCCACAGGTACAGGAATAAAATAGTACAGATTTATGCCTGCTTTGATGCAGTGCTCTCTCTTTTGTTCAGATCAGCAGGTTTTGGTTAACTGTGAGTAAAACTGGACAATAGAGAGGTCAGTAGCAGGACAGACACTGTCTCTCGGGGAATTGCTAGAGATCCCCCAGTTCACTCATGAGATCTTTCTCCCCGTTGGGTTTATGATTAAATAACCTAATTCCCAAATGATTCTTGTTACGCTGTTACCTGTCTCTGATACAAACTTTCACTGCTTGAAGTGGGTCAGATCTTTATGCAAAAGGTTTTCTGTTTCTATGGGAAATTATTCAGCAGAAGTTTGGATTATCAACAGAATTCATGGTACACTCAGATTTTCCCTTGCCAATTCTATAATAACAAGATCCCTTGCCCTTCTTATGATAACAGGATCCCTCGCCCTTCTTTTGGTAGCTTGGTTCACTTGGCTAGTGGCTCCTCAAACAGTTGAATTTTGTATTCCTAGAAATACCGTATTTTAGTCTTCTGCAAAATATGCCATCTCCCCAGAAAATGGAATGTATTTGTGAGACAGCAACAAGAGCCTTCTCTACTTAAGCTGAACATGCTAGAGCATAAATTCTTGTTACACCGACTTACAACCACGTATTGCAGGCACACTTCAAAAGAACAGACATGGAGACAGTTAACACATAACTGTATGACCCACTGAGATACTCCCTGTTTTATTTTGCTCATAAGTGGCCCTGATACAGAGCTTGTGATGACCCGTTGTGGCGGTGCATCCCCCCCTCTTTCTTCCTCGCCGAGCAGAGATAAGCAACACAAAAGTTTGCACGTGCACACACACAGCCTAAGAACAGGAAAGACATACTTACACCACTGAGCTCTGTGGACACTCAATGCACAGTATGTTGTTGCCTACCAACATTGAGTCATGTGCCTGCAGTGCTCCCGGCAATGCTTATAATTGCCCTTAGTTGATTTACATGTCGCATTTTAAGCGCTAGAGATGAGCGGTGAAGTTGCCTGCAGGTCTGAATCCTTTTGAAAACATTGTATATCATGGTAGGGGAGGTAGATGAAACAGTTCTCTGACAATATAACAGCAGGGAGAAAGTTCCCTCCAGTACTTCCGCAGCCTCTATTCCATACATCAATGACTAATTTGTACTACTATAACTTCACTTAGGCCCATACAGTCGCACTGGGAGGAAGAATTATGCCATTGTGTCTATACAAAGGCTTATTCCCTGTTTATTGCAAAAATAAGTGCCTTTTAAATATATAGGTGAATTCAGCTTAGGCATGAGGATCAGCCAGCAATAACAGGACAGATTCTAATAGTGTTACTGGTATGTTTTTGACAGTCTGTTACTTCAGTGGGGCTATTGTATGAAGTGTGTGCTGCTTGGTACAAGTAAGATCACCCAGAACCTAACCCTGTGTTAGTGATTCACCCAGGAAATTCTGTGAAGCAGCATCCTTTAAAATGCCAAAGGTATATTCACAAGTAAACACATATGCAGAGTTATAGGTATGATCCTACCTAATACTGGCATAAAGGTTTCACCCACTATTCTGGGTATATCCTTTGTAATATTTCGTTAACTTCAAACACATGCTGAAGCCTCAAAGAAATTAGTGAGAACTAAATGCCACCCTTTGAGTAGATGCTTCTGTCCAGCAAGTCCATTGGATCAGACGTCTAGTATTTACCAAAATGCATGTTATTACTTATCAACTCACCAGGAAAAAAAAATTAAATTCCTTCAATAACTCTTCATGCAAATTTTAATCACTTTTTCAATGTCAAACCTTTAATTAGGCCGTTCCTGGGAAGCAGTGTGAACAGGCCATTAGCAATGCAGTCATAGAACAAAACTCTATTAGGAAAATGACATTTTGACTTTAGCGGACTCAGACATTCACCAGCGCAGTTAATCTGACTCTTATATTCTAGGTAAAAACAAAAAAGTACTGCAACAGGGTTCTGAATGCCCTTGACTGTTTGTCAGAACTGTAATTTCTATATATGTATGCAATAAAACTGTACAGAAACATCAAAAAGAAAGTATAAGTTTACAAAAAAGAAAACCTCACATTATTTCATTTTGGCTACTGTCATGAAACTTCTGTCAGAAGCAGCACTTCCTCCATTTGCATTCACCACAGGGAAACAGACATTTCCTCATTTTATTTAGGGGAGCACTGGGGCAGCTTGAGGAACAACAAGCTTGCAACACTGAAACACTGAGCAAGCAGATGAACCATGATAACAATTGCTTACATTAATTACAAAATTGACAGATTATAGAGATATATCTATCTATCTATCTATGGACTCAATACATACATTAGTTTGTAGTACCTAATAATACATCTAACCAGTATTAGAAATAATGCTGTTCTCCTTGGTATTTGGAACCACAATCCTCTCACATTGTTCAAAAACACTTGTGCAGTCTCCAGAGTTCAAGCTGTACTGCAGAGAATTCAAGAAAATACACCATCCTACGGCCATGGCAAAGCAAGAAATATGGCAAACAAGGAGAACAAAGAGGAAAAGAAAAAATACCATTGTATTCAAGTTATAAAAGGGTGAACAGAAAATAGATTTTAAACAGTAAGTGGAAAAAGCAAGAAAATATAGCTAGAGACTATAAGAGTTCAGTGGCTAGACCCTGATGACTTGAAGAGAGTTTCTTTGAAAAGCCTGAATTGAAACAAAAGCTTCTCCATTTGTACTAGTAATGGAACAATAATCAAGCCTCTGGGCAAAATATGAGAGCAAGGCACATCAGAGCTGAAGTGCAAGATGTGAAAATTTTATGCTCAATCTTAGAAGTGAAATGTTTTTATCTGAGGAGGTTATTGTAAACAGTTTTATTTTAGGAGCTGCCCTTTGAGAAGCTACTACACAAAAACACACACAGAAGAAAGCAAGATGCTTTTCTCTATTTGAACTTTGCCTTAACAGAAAAAATGCTGTTTGCTATTTATAAAAATGTCTGAGAGCCAACAGCTCTTAAAGCATATACCTACATTTAAATGCTTTTATACTTTCAAAAATCCAACATAATCAAGTGATGCTTGTATGAAACTTATGAAGAGCTGCTGAATCTCTCACTGTAAAGCTGCAAGTACAGCCCATGAAAGCTCATCTTTGCTTTATATATTCAAATATATGGATGAGTTCAACTCCAGTTTTAATGCCCATAGTCAAAGCAGTCTATGAATCTCTCACGCACAAGAACAAACAGTCTCCATAAATCTTCCATCTCTTCAATAAGCAATAAAATGCATCTTAATTGTTAATACTTACTATTTAAAATGGCAGTGTGGAAATTGCCAGGTGGCAGAAGTGCAGAGATACCAGACAACAGGGTGCAGTGAACTTTATGAGAGATGGCGATTGTCAATTTTAGGAATATTAAATTTCACAAGCATCAGTGCTCTGCTGTGACTTTGAGGCTAGCTGGAACAACGAACTAGCTCTTGCTAAAGATGGCAATACAGAAGGTTAACCCAAGTTCATCTTAGCTATTTATATGACACCAGTGTAGAAGTTACTCATACTCAGCTCTGATACTCAGCAGTCAACCAAAACCTAAATCACTAGTAGAAAAGATAAACTCTCCTCATTTAATGATAATTTTAAGCTCACAAAACAGATTTCCAGAGTCCCGCTCCCCCCCTGCTTCCAACATGTGATAGCAACTCACCAACGTGGTACTGGGCTCTGCAACACGAGCTGAGGCACAGGTCCAGGGACACACTTCCACAGCAAGGTTCACAGCTGCTCCCACCAGGCACAAGCCCAGCTCTCCTCAGGAAACACCACCTGGGGAGCATCAGTGATAATTACCCCATCTCCACCCAGCCTTTTCTCCACATCCCTGCCCTCACCCACAGTGGCTCACTCGTCCTGCTCTTGGCACATTTCCTTCACCCTATCAACACCGTTCTGCTGTCAAGAAGCCCAGAAAATGTAACAGACTGAAGGGAGTTGAGCAAAAGACCAAGCAGAGCCCGGTCAGGCTGTCCTGAGGTTAAACCTCAACCCGCAAAAACACATGGATACTTCCTCCCAACTCCAAGAGGTCTGGCTGCTTTTGTCCTCTCTGTGTTCCTGACTTGAAGCTGTTCCCCAAGCACCGCTGATGATGGGTAGTACCCAGCCACAGCAGCCAGCTCTGACCCCTACCTGTCACTGAATGAACAGCCCTCGACCCCAAATCAGACCCAAAAGGGAGCAGAAACAGATACCTGTTGATCTGAGCTCTGGTCCCCAAGGGACTTGTCATTTTCTCAACAGGATAAGATCCAGCAACTACAGCTCTGCTTGGAGAGGTCTCCTCCACCTCTGTACCTGTTACTTAGGGACTGGCGCTCTGCAGAGGGTTTGCTGACACTGGATACTACCAAAGATTTAATAACAGCACCCAGGAAACCTTGCTGCTACACCTAGGGCGGTGCTGGTGCTCTGCCCTTGACAGTTCTCCTCACAGAAATGTCTCAGTTGCTCTATCACAAGGAGACAGCACCAAATTCAGTGACGTACTCAGCATGTACAGAGCCTGGACCAAATGCAATTTTACTGACACGCATGAAGTTACATCAGAACTGATTCACCCCAGTAAGTTAGATTTTATCTCACTGTCTGCATCATTGTTGCCCTTCAAAAGTGTGTGTGAGCAGTCACCCCACAAGGACAGATTCACTGCGTGTTCTAACTCAAGCCCCAGAATATGCTGCCATGATCAGGAAGAGCAGGCTCTCAGGCCCAAGTTCAGCTGGCGCCTTGGGAGGTTGCAAATATTTTGTTGAGGTGGTCAATACAGCACCATGGCATGCCTAGAGAGGAAGGCAAAGCCTCCACCCTGACACAGAAAAGCAGAGAGAGCATTTCAGCTATTCCTGAATATGAGCTGTAAAAGATAGCCCCTGGGTTAGATATGTAGCTCCTATATCGTGCATAGTGTGAATCAGTGACCCAAAGGATCTAAGTGATTTTGGTGGGAATGCTAACTAACTAACTTTTTTTTTTTGTTTGTTTGTTTTTTTTGTTTGTTTGTTTTGTTTAAGAGGAGAAAGATTGACTTTCTGGAAGCTCTATTCTTGATGGTGAGGTTTTGGGTGCCCTTGGCTCCTTGTGATCAGTGGGACATTCAGCAGGAAGCACTCTTCGAGTTTCATCGATATTTTCAAGGGTAGGAGAGAACTTCACTCCTTTCGAGTACCACTCAGACAAAGATGAAAAGCCTGTGAGGGTGCCAATTATATAACCTGGCTGAGCTGCCTTGTCAGTGAAGAGCTTTGCAGGATGCATTCTGGCTTCACAAGATGGAAATTCAGTTTTTATTCAAGCCCTTTGATTTGGTGAATTCGCTGTTTAATCCATGTAGCCACTGTGATCAGTCAGAAGCAGTAACTGAAAGGGAGGTAGCTCAAATTAATTCTATCAGGATTTTGCAGTGTTTACTATTCTGTATCTTTTGGGCAGCAAGCCAGTAAGGCAAGAATTCAAGACAAGAGTTGATGTGTTCTGCACTGGAGACAACATATTCTTACACTACTTGACAGAGCCTTAAGCTGAGATGCTGGACAGGCCCCAGGTGGGTTCCCACAGTGCAGTGGGTACATCAGATCTGGCCTGGAAGTTGCACAGCCACGTTTGTGCTGAATTAAATCCAGATCAGTAAAACCTGTCTCCTGGCTTATTACTGTGGGCAAGGTACCAACTCATATACAGCCACACCGTTTTCCAGTCTAAACTGGCCTGTATGCAGCTGACTGTGTTACTTGGAGACAGCATTTCTCCTCTCCCCAGTCTGTGGGTAAGTGTATTATGTTAGAGTACCTTGGACTGCCAGGCCTTTGGGACAGGGACAGTTTTTGGCTTAGGTCTGGGTGATACATTCCATCTTGTGGTCTCACTCTTCAACATGAATGCACATGTGTTCCTGCATTTGAGTAGCAGCAGCTCTTCCTTTTCTAGCAGGAGGACAGAGCAATAAAAGTGCTGCTCTGATAGAAAGAGTAAAACATATCAGCAAAATGTACCTGGAGGAAAACCAATGCTGAGATTATTAGCCAAGCTGTATACAAGCTTAAAAAAATGTATCAGTCTAGACCTGGAAATTTACGTTCAAAGCCACAAATTCAGCGTTAATTTATTATGCAGTTGATTTCCAGCACCACTGAGCTTAATGAGGTTTGTTATTCTCTTAAATGGCTTTTCCCCTCAGAGCACCTTGTTTCATTAGACCATTTGACAGAGGTGTGGGTGAATGAGGTGTGTAAACACAACACAGCCACACCAGCTACCCCTTTGTTTGGCACACCAAAGTACTAATTCCTCTTACAGACTATGGGTGCACATGTACTGCACTCCATGTATGAGGATATGCCTGTTCTGAGGCTGTGGAGGCAAGGAGAGGTAGTGAGGTTTCTCTGCTGAAAGCTAAAAAGAAACTGCAGGGAATTTCACAGACTCCTTGAGAGAAGCCTTTGGCTTGCTAATGGTCTCGAGTGTGTTCAGAGTTCAAAACTGAAACTATCTTCCTTGCACTGGCAGTGTTGATGTTATTGCTTTGGGAAATGACAGATGTAAACAGAACTGTCTATAATTAATAACACTTTAATTCATAGCAGGACTAAGTGGACCTGACAAAAACAAGGCCTTGAGACTCTCTGTTTCCTATAAAGTGCCAACACAGAAAAAAAATACAAGGAAGGTGAAAGATCAAGCTCCATTTCATAGAAGTGAAACCAAGGCATGGAAGCAGCATGTGATCCTGGCAACAACCCCAGGAGTGAGCCCGAGCCCCGCTTGTTCATTCAACACCTGACTGAAACTCCTTTTCTGATGGTTCTCCCAGTGTCCTACCCCAGTGTCCCCAAACTACGTGCTGTTCTTCTCCATGTCCATCTCTCTGCTGAGAAATGCTTCCACTCCAGAGCTAATCAGAACATTAATTTTCTATCAACTTTAATTTTTTAAAATGAGACTTCTTTCCCATTCTGATCAGCAAGTTGAGGGTAAATGTTGTAATCCTTAGTCAAATAATGCATCCATTAAGCAGACATTTTGCACTTTTTCATAATGCAATCATAGACTACACAACTGACTGACCTCCATATTCCCACTGTTTACAATCATCCAATTTTCAGATATTATGATGTTTTTTCCCAAGGAAAACTTAAAAGCAATTTCAGCAGCTATTAGGCATTGTCAGTGAAACTCCATTTATGGTGAAAAAATAAACCCCACAAAACTGTCAAAGAAAAGAAGAAAGTCAATGTATACATAACCAGACAGCATCAGGAATAACAAAAGTAGTGTTAAATGACATGAGTTTTCCATAGATACCTGTTCTGTAACATGTATAGAATAGAAATCTTGTTGAAAATAAAATTAATGTACAGAACAAGGACTGAAAAAATTAATAAAAGCTGTGGGACTTGAAAAGAAATGGTTTCTTTCTCTGTCGCTTTCATTTGTGTGTGTATTCATGACTGTGTGTAAATCTAAGCACACAGCCAAGCCTGGAGGCAACGTTGATTCAGAAACACAGAATAAAAATTAAAGAATCAATGACCTGTTGAAATAAATGGCAAAGCTCCCTTGACTTCAGCAGAGATGGAATTTTGCCCCAGATATTTGGGCCAAATTTATCAACAGCCAGAAGGTAATAAATCTGACCTTTGAAAACCAGTGAAGAGTAAAAGGAAAACGGACTTTGGATCGTCCACCTGCTTTGTAAAATTTTCCTGAAAATGTAACAGACAATGCTCAAAACTTGCTTCCCTACCCCCACCTCGTCATAAGATGGTGATGCCTCTTTCTCCACTACCTTAGGGATGGTGTAAACTCATTACGTAGATGTGTTGGTCTAGAACTAGATGGAGTAATTGCGCATCTTCATGTGATACAGGGCAGATCAGAATTGCTTTCAAGATGTGCCAGATGACCCTCACGCTTATTTTGTGTTAAGAGTGTGCAGTGGAGGAGAACAGTACAGACTAGTTCATGTGCTATGTGCGTCTATGGCACCATGTACAGACTTCCACGTGGAGACAAGCCTATGCTGGTTACCCTGACTCCATCCTTGAAGGTTCTCACTTTCTCACACTTCCCCTTGCAGCTGCTGTGCTGAAACAGAGACAAACCACAGTCTCTCATTTCCAACTGGAGGCACTGAGAGAAAGAGAGACCACAACTCACCAGCTTTCTTGTATACAAACTGGTTTCAGAGCCCAGGTTATAGAGAACATCGATGCCGTGTAGTGTGCAATGAACCTGCCAAAGAAATCTGTTGTTCTCCCTGGGTGGCCCACCAACACCTGCATGACAATGGTGTCCTTACAATTTATGTCTCTGTAGCTGCTCTGGACAACGCAGTGAAAAACGATCTGGATGTCAGCAGCAGCTCCCTCAGAGACCACAAGGCCTGGACAATTTCACTGATGTGACCTGTGCATACTGTCAAAGGGCTGTGTTTGGAATTGGTCTCAGAGGTCACACCCCACAGGTGTGAGGTTGTGAGGCTGCCCAGGGACAGCCATCCTCTTTAACCTGGGAATGGTTTCCTCAAGGGTCCAGTGAGGATGAGGATGGTGATGGTACGTCATCAGCTCCCCACTGACCCTGTATAGTGTCCCTGCATGTCTAAAGGTTTTGCACTTACTGCTGGTGGTTCTGTGGCCCCTGGCCAAGCTTGTCCACTGCACCCAGACCCTCCGGGGCAGAGCAGCTGTGGCAGGATGGCATAGCAAAGGCTACTCCCTCTCTGTGGCATCGAGGAAAACAGGGTGCACCAGGTCAGGCACTGGCTTGTTACAGAAAGCTGCCTGATCTCACAAATTAACCTTCTTTCTATTGGCATGAGCCCAGCTCTTCTCTCTCCTTGTTGCTGTAAAGCAGCAGCCACCAGACAGGTAGGATTAAACAATGCCACTATAATAACAACAGTCTTCAGGCAGAGTGGAAATCCTGGCAGAACAAAGCCCCAGCTAAAGGTGGAATAATGCATGCCTGGGACAACCCCTACTGTTCTAATTTTTCTGGTATTTATGTTTAATTAGCTAGTGATTCAGAATGGCTCTGGGAGTAAATCCCTCCTGGATGAATCCCAAGGTCACTTCCATAGCTGCAGGACAGAGAAATGCACTGAAGCCTGGCCAGCTGATAATCTTTTGCTTTGCTTATACCAATTGAATCCTTTTTTTCTCTTGGATGAACTTATCTGGGAGCCAGTTAGACTGTAGGCCCCTGTTAAATAATGATGATTATGTTCTTTTTGCTCACTGTCGACAAAGAATTATAGCCCCTCATTTAGAGCTCATTTCAAAACCATAAGATTCTGTAATTGAAAGTGGCTGAAGCTAATTTGATAACCCAGTTCTGAACACAGCGGACTAACTACTTTCCCTTTGTCCTTTCAACAGTAATGGCCTTGTCAGGAAAGTCTTCTGTGCTACTTTTAAGAGAGCAATTATGACAGAGGTTGAAAACTATTGTCCTGTGACAGACTGCAATTTCGACATAGCCTTCAGGTTCCCAGCAAGGCCAAGGGCATGGCAGTAGGGTCAAATGCCCTTCAGGCAGAGCTGCCCTCTGAAACACCCACCCAGTGCTCAGTCTCTTGGGTGACTGAGTCCCCAAGATGCAGAGCTCTGTCCAGGAGAACATCTGACACTTCCTCAGATGATGTGGATATTTGCTGGGCTCTCCAGGTGTCTCTTTGCCCCTCCTTCCCGGCAGCTCCCCTGGATACACAAGACCATCGATCCTTGTGGTTAAAATCCTATACCAGGAGACCCTGGAGGCTCTTCTCCCTTAGAGCAGCCCCTGCTGACCGCACTAGTGGTGCAGGACACGCTGACTCCCGGCTTCTGCTTAAGAGGTGGGTACATTTCTACAGCGCAGATGGGCAGGACATGAACTTTGCTTACCCCAGTGAACAGCCCCATGGAGATGAGTGGGATACCCTGGCAATGCTTCCTGCCCTCAGCAAGGTCAAAGCAGCCTAAACAGGCAATACAACACAAGACAGAAAATAAAGCCTAAATGGGACACCTACCTCGTGCTCTGTCTGCCAAGCTGCTGTCCCTCAGACTGCTTGGCTCTTGTGATTGACAGCCCTGACCCTTAAACACATTTACTGGGCCACAACCAGCAGTGCAAGGAGCCCCTTTTCCCTCCAATTCCTGACTGTCTCCTGTTCACACCTGCACCTGGGCACTCTGTGATCCAAGGAGAGGAGAGCAGTTTTCCTTAGCCTCCTTTGCTGTGGTCACTGAGGGAAACTCAATGACTGCAAGATGAATATTTTTGCTATCTTAGTAAATTTTTCCTGGTGTATTTTGGATTCTGGGCCTTTCCCATGGTAAATGGAGGAAATGTAAATAACATGGCAAACATTTCTCTAGCCATAGCCTAGAGCTGTGTTCAGAACTGCTCTGGCTGTTGTAGTAATTAGCATAAACAAATTGCTAAATTGTGTGCTGTGATAAAATGATGGATTGCAGCATGGAAGAAATCATTACCTCATTGATTAGCACCACATGCCTTCAAAAATCACTATCTAAGCAAATTCTGAGGATTGTGGGAGCTGTGTAAATGTTACAACTGCTGCCTTCCATAAGCAAAAATCAGGAAATATTAATATATAAATCACCAAAATTAAATTTTAACTATTAAAATTGGTTCTCAAATGGCTTCTAACTTTTACTGTAGCTGTTCATGTGGGGCTCATGTTCTGTGTCTCCTTGTACTTCCCTGTACTCATGGGGAGAAGGCTGTAACAGTGTCTGCTTGAGGCAGGGTCTGATAGTTCAGCATGCAGTACCATAATGTCTTTTTGCAGAATAGTTTTGCTTTGAGTGTAGTGGGAATTTGGCTTTTTTTTTTTCTTTCTTTTCTTTTCTTATTTTTTTTTCAAAGGAAATGTTTCTCTGCACTTACATACTGAAGGGATCTTCTGCCCAAAATCTGTATGGTTCACTGGCAGCATCTGCTTCAAGGTATTCCCTCATGGTGGCTTTAATAATCAAAGCAGCCTGTTACTGCCAGAGCTAATAGCAGCACGCTTCACTTTTTATTCAGCACAAGTACTCGGTATTTTATAAAATTACTCATTTAAATGGGCTTCCTTTTATTAGGATTAGCAGGCCAATCCCATCCCTCCTCCCCACATCTCCCTTCTCTTGTTTTAAGTAAGATGAGACACTCAAATTGAATATTAATACATCATTGTAACAGAAATGTGTGTGTTGATAGTGGCTAGCTGCCGTGAAACTGGGACACAGAAGCCCTCCCCTTAGCTCTGTGTCAGTGCATATCCCACACCTAATCTCAGAGGATTCCCAAATTCATTATCAGTAGAACAGAAAATCAATACCAGGCTGTTATTTATCTTACTGACTTGGGTACTGCCACAGCACAGAAAAGTGCACCTACAGGCCTTGATGTGGTGAGCTGCCAGAAAATACAGCCTCCGATGGTGGGAGGATAAATCCAGCTTCAGGGACACCAGAGGCTCAGTCCAGGCTGCAGAAATGCTCAGCTGGATCCCTCTCCACCTCTAATCACACTCAGCATTCCTGACCAGTGTGATTCAGAGAACAACTCCATGTGAAAAAGCACAAGTTACCACAGCCCGGAGCTGGGGAGGTCCCCCTTCACTCTCACACTTCCCTTTGCCTTTCTCTGCTGGCATTTCTATCTCTTCCCTCGTGATGCACAGAAACACTCTGTGCCAGCTCCTGCACTTGCCTGTGCTTTTCTTTATTTCTGACACCATTCCACATTTGAAATGTGCTGGTCTCTTCCACCAGCTGTTAGCCCAGTAGGGCTGAGGGTTTAGCTATCCTGATTATTTTACAGATCCCACAGCCAGGTCATTTAATCTGTTTCTGGGTTCTACAGTGGACTGAATGGGAAGAAGAGAAAGAGATCTGAAAAACATTTGCATCTGTTTTTCCAGAGGTGAATATCAGAGTTTCCCTCTGTTTCACTGAGAGATTAAATCATGGACATGAAAACTAGTGACCAGTGATTTCAGGGTCTGCATCTGTAAATGAAAGAGAGTTTCAATAAGAGGGTAATTTATTTCACCAAATTAAACCCTCTGATTTGTGGTATGAATCCATTCAGTAAGATGCCCTTTTAATAAGTGAAAGAATACCTTTCAGAATTGAAAGATTTGCAGTTGTGATCTTCAGTTCCCACTTCAATTCTGCTGCAAGGCAGTTCTTGGAAATCAGAGAAAAAGCATTCTTCTCCAAAGAGAGTCCATTTTATGAGTGTCTGGTGGCATACTTATCTGCTCACTGTCTCTCTCCCAAAATCTAGCATCTCACTGGAATTCTTTTTTTTAAACTAATTAGGCAATTTCATACCTAGTTCCAGGAGTACCTCTCAGGACAGCATTAATTTTAATGGCATCTTAAAATGACAAATTCAAGATATGCCACTAACAGTGAATATATGGAGTTAATAGATTTTCTTTTTGCTGCTCTTGCTTGGCACTACATTTGTCATAGCAGTGGTCCTGTTTTGGCACCATTCTCATCCATCCCTTATCCACTGATTTTTATATCACAACATATCTTTCACTAGCAGTATCATTTCTGCGTTATCATATGGGTCATGTCACATACTTAACAAACCCTTCATAAACATTTACACTGGCAGCTGTCTGTTAAACATCAAATGTTCTTTTCTGGAGGAGTCTGCAGTTTCACCCACTCTTGTGGTAAATCATCTCCCAGAAACAGTCTTAGAAATATCCCTCACAAATTTAAGTGTCCTAATTTCCATGAACAGCCTTTACCTAACCAGGCATAGGAAATGGTCCCCATTCTTTGTCAGCCATAAGGAATGTGCAGGCTGCAGCCAGCCCCTCCACGAGATAGCCCCCATCAGACCAGCCTGACTAGCACAAGTCCCTCTTTTCCTATTTTTGGTAGAATCTTCCCTTTTTTGCATTTCTTCAGGGAGTCTGGACCACTTGACATTATTTGTGTCTGTTTGAAGAATTAATGCTGTTTCGCAGTGACACAAAGCAGCACAGTACTACTAAAATTTGTCTTCCACTCTCCTTTGGCTGGGAAAGCTGGTTTCTAAGACTAGGCTTGTGAGTTCTTAATACAAATGGAGTTTGCACCTAGAAGCTATGAAAGAGCAGAAACAAAGTTTCCTGACATTAGTCCTAGAATAATGTAGACATTAAAGCTCTGAAATCCAGGAAGAATCATTACACTTTCCAGCTATGCTTGAGTGATTTGAGTATTTAGAAACTTTTTTCTGGTACTTCACTGCTGGTAGTAGCCAGAACAGCACAAGTCTGCAGAGTTAAAGCTACTTGCCATGCTCTCCAGCACACTGTAACTATTTGCTTATCTGCTAAACCACAACTCCTTCTAGAGCCATCTGGAACTGGATCAATTGAAGAAAAGGACACAAGCCACGGATAAGTCATTACAGTACAAAACAATTGCTTGGTTGTTTTGCTTAGCATTGTTTCTCACTGGAGCCTGGTAATAAAGTCCACGACTCCAGATCGTATCCTGTCCACCTGGGGCAAGGAGTAGGTATGAACAAGGATGGAGGCTGCAAAAGGGCCCATATTTTCTTCTTGCTGCTCAAAGTGCACGGGAACAGTAAAGAGAAGAAGAAAAGCTGACTTGGCTGGTCTGGAGGATCAGCTAAGGGAAATTGTCCTAGAAATCCTTGGAAAAAACAGAGTGGAGGACTTTTATGTACGGAGAGAAAGCACCTCTGTAGCTTCGGTGAGAGGGGGAAGAAAAGAGGTGACCTGGTTGCAGAAAACGGGAGGAATGCAAAGCAGTAAGGCTTGCACTGCTGTGCAGGTTTCCCTTCCCTGGACTGTTCGCAGCCATCACCTTCCCTTCCCAGCCATCCCCTGACAGCAGCTGCCAGGAGCCAGGTAATGCCTACAGCAAAGAGGAGTTCAGGACATGGCATCCTCCTTAGGAAAAG
This sequence comes from Oxyruncus cristatus, assembly GCA_013399855.1. Taxonomy (NCBI): domain Eukaryota; kingdom Metazoa; phylum Chordata; class Aves; order Passeriformes; family Cotingidae; genus Oxyruncus; species Oxyruncus cristatus. Next base: position 67,779 of record VXAY01004181.1, read on the forward strand.
CACTGTAAATTTGTGGGGTATTAAACAATATAGTTGATGAAAATCCTCATTCCATTAAAAGCAATGCCAAAACTACCTCTTATTTGAGTGGAGCAAGTATTTTTCCCTTCCCACCGTCTCTCTGGTCCCTTTGTCAGCCATTCTATTTTTCTGAAGCGCTTTCAAACACTTTCAGAGGAAATTAACTGATTTCATCTCTCCTAGTTCTAACATTTCTGCAATATAATTGTATTCTTTGTCCTAAAAGGGGACTCTGACAGTATACTTTTCAGGTTTTCCATCTTGCACAGTTCATTTTTGTAAGAATCAATAAAGGTCATGCTATTTAAAAATGTAGAGCCCGAGCAGAGTGCAGAAAAGACCACAGAACTGCTCAGTGTTGCCACAGAGATGCATGTGTTTGGTTTTTTTCAGCAGCAGATGGTACAGCTGACATCTGCAAAAGCAAAGGGCACAGCTGGGTTACATCTCAGGTTATGGAAAGCAACAACATCTACTATCTGTCACCTGTTTTGACTACATAATTCATCTTTCTCTGAGAACAAAGTGCTTCCCCTATGCATAAAAAACAACTGTGTGTTTCCCATTTATGATAAAAGTGATGCCACGTACCCCAGTATGAGGACACAGAAAATTAAGGGCCTACAGCAGTAACAGCCAGGGATGACATTCATAACAAAAATCAAATCTACCAGCCTCTAAGGTATTTTCTGCATTCTGAGATTAAAACCATTTTCATGAAAGATGCTAACCTAAAAGCAACAATCAGCGTTTTGACAAAAAATGCAAGGCCATTTGCCATGGGGGTGTGTATGTTTCAGTACTGCACAATTCCTTAAAGCAATGGCCACGTTTCCACTGAAGATGTTGGCCAATGTGGTTTTGGCATAGCTGGAGCACTGCAGTGGCAGTGAGAGCTGGGAAAATGGGTGCCCAGGTGGCACACATCCAGGTGGCACCAGCAAAGTGCCACCACCGCTCTCCCTCCCCAGCTGGCTGCAGGTACAGACAGTCATTTGACCCAAATGGAGAGGAAAATTGCTTTCAGTCACAGAGAGTTAGCAAGCAAACCCAAGGAAAGGATACAGCAAGTTTCCAACCACTGAGCAGAAACTGGTGAATTTTAGATCACACTAATAGTGTCTTTCTGGCTTTACTGCCCAGCACTGCTGAAAAGGGCTTTTTATAACTCTATTGTGATTCAGTCTGAGCCAAGTGCTTCCCAACCTGGATTCTACCTCAGGTATTCTACTTGTGCACGTTACTTGAATGTACTGACCCAATATACACCAACACAGATAAGGAACATCTACAGAGAGGGGTATTCCTGAATGCAGGGCAAACAGTTGATGCTGTCAGATTCTCTAATCTCTGCACCAGTTCTGTGCATTCAGAGCAGCTGATAATGCAATTTGGCGTTGCCCTGGAAGCAGGCAGAGGGCATGCACTTTCAGAGGAATAGACGGCATGACTGCAAGAGCACCCCAAAGTTCAGTCCCACCCCCTTATTTGTACTGTATTAAAGATACTCTGTGTGCTTTCTGTCAGGACTTTTCTGCACACTGGTGATAATGTTGCCTTGTTCAGAGGGGTCAGCAAGAACAGTACAGAGTATTTTCCAATTAAATGGTCAGAATTACTTAGCTGAGTCCTTTTTTTAAAAAAAAAAAAAAAAAAAGTTGCTTAACATTTCAGCAAAACCAGATCTCTTTGGTTTGATTCAGGGTTGCATCTAAAAACAAAAAGGGCAAGAGTGTGAATGGCATCCTGTCCTTGGAGTGGGAAATAAACCCAAAAGTGGGGTTACGTCTTTCTTAACTATCTCCAGATTTTAACTCCTGATGTCACAGCTCAGCACTGAGTTGCTCACACCCTCTGCCTGTTTTTTTGGCTTTTCTATCTGGTGGATACAGAGTCTCGGTGACATAGCACCTCCCAGCTTGATGGGAAACTGCAGGTCTGTGCAAAGCAATGAGATTAGATACAAGCAGTGAAATACAAATATCTCACACTAAGGCAGTCCAATCATTATCTTGTTATCATTTATATGGAGATAATATTAGTAACTATCAAAAGCGTAATACTACACTATCAGTATTACTATTAGACAATATTAGGATACTGTTAGACAATAGTTCTCTGTCCCCTAAATCTGAGAGGCAGTTGATACCCAGCTCCTGGAGGCTACTATTGATTAGGAGAAATGACAAGGGACAACAAAGCAGGGTTTTCATGCACTGCTCATGCCTGGGGATGTCCTTGGCCTCTAGAAATTGGGAAAGCAAGACCTCTGTTACTATAGCATTGAAATCTGGGCTGGGGCATCCTGGGCACCTTTCTCAAGCTGAAATTATGCGACTGGCCTGTAACATCAAAGGAAATATGGATCTTTATTAAAAAGGCACTTTAATTACCATTGGGAGCATCTAAAAGCCGAAGGGGCAATACATGCATTTTAGTGGCCCAGTGACTTTGGAGCCAGCACTGTCTCCAGCAGGACCAGGAGGAAGGGCTGCAGGACTGCAGTAAGACCCTCCAGGACAGAGTAATACCCTAAATTTTCAGGGACACATCAGTGGAGTGACTGGCACTGCAGTCCTTTGAACTGCAGAGTACCCTCTAGTTGTTCTTCCTGTTTTCCCTGATGGATGGAGAAACTTCTCCAAAGCAACTGAGACTGTGCAGTAGATGGATGATGTCTTACAGGGTGGGATAAAAGCAGGAAGCAATAAACTGGATGACTGGATTAATACTATCATTACATAATAGCAATATGTATTTAAGAGCCTCATTTTGCCAGGCTCCAAGCCTCTCATTTTGTGCTCCTGATTCACTCTCTCCATATTACAAGCCTGTACCTTACCTTGTGCTATCCTGTCAGACGTTCTTGAACATTCCTTTTCCTGCTGGCTAAGGATGAAGAATAATGGGCAACTAACTGTAAGTACCCAGTGTGATGCTATCAGATGCAGCATGGATTTAGCAATAAGCATTATGTGCCATCAGCATTCATTCTGTTTGGAGGGCCCTTTCTGCCTTTGTGTGCACTTCTGCAAGCAGTCGGCCAGCAGGGCCATGGCAGGAAGGCACGGGAGGCTTGACCCCACATTTGTTAGAACAGCTTCCTACTAAACTCATTAGGAGAACAGGAGGGGAACAGGGACAGTCAAAAGCACATTCAGGCACCACAGAGAAGCTTTCCTCAGCCTTGTCCTCACCCTGGTGGGACACAGGAGTGGGGTCCTGTGTCTGAGGAACACTAAAGGCCATCCTCCAGCTGAAATCAGTGCAAGCTACGATGGTTCCTGTTCTCTACCTCTCCCTAAAACCTCCAGTGATCCTATCCTGAGGAGAAATGTCCCTAGTGCTTTCAGATGTTTGCCTTCTAAACAGTTTTAACTGGACTTGAGATGACCATCATCCTTCCTCCTAGTCTTCCTGGAAAAGGCAGGGAGGTACTCCTGACTCTGAGAGCCACATAACCATAATAAATGCATTTGCTGGAAGAAATTAAACAACAACAGGTGTCCTTCAGAGCCCTCAATGACTGTTAAAGGAATTTACATTTGTGAATAAACAGCAGTAGAAATTGTCTGACAGCTTCTCATTATTAAAATTAAGACCCTGCTTAATCCTGCTGATGTCAGTGGGACCCAAGATGACCTGCTAAGTGCTGGTCACAAAAGTGAATGTTGCCTAAGGGAAGTATTAATGGAAGCAGCCCATCAAAAAAAAAAAAAAATATATAGAATAAAAATATATTGGAGCTGTCTTTGTGGCTATTGAAGTCAATGGCAAAATCCCACAGCTTTCAGTGAAGCAATGAAGCAGAACTTCTATAGATTGTCTACAAGTGCCCTGTGCAATCGCAGTTTTAGGGACTTACACTGGGAGAAGTTTGGTTCTGTACAGTCAGATGTGCTCCACCAAACAGTGCCTGAAGCGGAAGCTGCACATGCACCTGGAGAAAATTCCTGATCTGCTCCATGACCTTCCTCTCACCTTGACAGAACCTTTTTTCCCCTCTGCCTGCAAAATGGGGATGGCTGTGCTCATCTGTACTTCTTATATGCTTTTAAGTTTTAATACACTTGTAAAGTTTTTTCCTAGTGTTGTTGTTAAACTACCCAATTTGAGGAATAAGATATCCCACAATGCCATAATTTGAGTGAGACCTTAAATTCAAACCCCGATCACTTAGCAGAGAGCATACACCGTATATGCTCAATGAGGCTTACTGCCAGAAATGTTAAGATAGGGAAGGTTTTAGGCTGACTAGCTTTCCTTTTTTTCCCCTTCTATATTCTTTTGTTACTCAAAAGTCAAGGATTCATAGGAAAACAATGCATTTGCAGCAGATTTGTCAAAATGTAAAACTATTGATTTCTGAAGAAGCTTGTCCACAGTGTAAAAGTAAGTCAAAGTTAAAATCAATAGGGATAATAGGACTTCTCCAGCTCTATAAATGTTACAATAAAAGAGCCTTTAATGCATAAAAATCCTGTACATCAAGTGGCAAAAATAGTTTAAAATCACTTTTTACTTAAACTTTAAAATGTAAGGTGAATGTCCATTATCTGCCACCCTAAAGTTTGAACAGTAGAGCACATTATTTTCCGAGATTATTTTCCAGATATATTTCCAGACCACAGAAAGGGAATGGGTGGTCAGCCCCATAGTTGGTCTGAGAGCTCAGGTGTGGTAAGCAGGAAGGGATAAGACAAAAGTTCATCTTCCAGGTGCTGTCTGTCTTACCAACAACCTTACATTCAGCCAGAACTGTCTTGTGAGAGAAGGTCAGCAGCTATCCCCCTTGGGTCTGAGAATAGATGGTTTAAATACTTATGATGGGCCTTCAGACAGTTATGCTATTCACGAGAAGTTGCTCAAAGAAGACTTTTCAATTGCTTTTGTGGGAGGAAGCATTTGGCAACCAGACAGAGAGAAACAGATTTTTTTTTTAGGAGATGCTTTATCCCCGAAGTGCAACTGTTTTATCACACATTTCTTTCAGCCTCTCAAGGTTGAAAAGTTTTTGGCAGCAATAACTGTAGAGCTTGCAAAAGACATGGTTTCCAGCACACTGTGTCAGATGAACCTAATGAGACAGATCCTTGGCAGCTGTAAGTGGGTACAACTCCATTGACAATGGGACAGCAAGACTGATTTACACTGCAGAAGATAAGACCCAATAAGTTTTAAACTTGGAAGGTACAGTTATAGCTCTGAACACAGTCTAATCCCTCATGCTTTACTCTATTTCAGGACTGTGTTTGATGCCACTTCCATGAACTGTGGTAATGGGATATTATACCATTACAATAGTTTTGGTTGGCTTCTTCTTTCTGCTCATATTTATTTTTGGAAGTATTCCTGTAATTGCATGCAAATAGATTTCTTTTACAATTCTTCATACAAAATGACTTTTTAATGGTATTTTCATTGCATCTTCTCCAACTGATGATAGACCTGAGAACGGGAAACTTTGTTTACTTTACACTTTCTTGACTTGGGGCTGGCAATGATTCTGGTGCCCAAAGGACTGGGCATATCCAAAAGTTGGGACCATCAGCATGATTTGTATAAGTGCAAGTGTACTATTATGAATGAAAACAACAGTTTCTCAGTTGCATGGAAACTGTGCTGCCATAAGTAGCACAGAAAAATATTTACCTCCACAGTAAATGAAGTTTTACAGACTGTGTCGTACTGGGCATGATCTCATGTGACTATTGCTTCATTTCTACCTGATAGATGGAGAGCCTAAATATTTTATTTAGTATACTTGACACCCACACTCAGGAGCACTCATACACGGATGAGCAAGACTGGGCATTTCCCACACAGGCACATTTGTGCCCATTTGCATGCAGACCAAAGCAGGATTTGACACTGCAGCTTTGTGCTCACTTCTGCTTTGAAGATGTACACAAACAGTCACAAACAATCCTAAACTGAGAGGCAGGGATAGCACATGCAGAGGTATTACACACACAGTAAGAGATCTGGGGACAAGCTGTACAGGTTCAATCATGCTGAGTTACTCCCTGGCAATATATTCCCAGGAAAAGTGGGCTCCAGGGCCTAATCTCTTTGCTTGAGAAGGCAGGTCTCCCATTCTCATGGCTTTTCCTTAGTAGCAAGGAATAATCAGGTCCTGAGTGTTAAGCAGAAATCAAAAAATCTATTTTTCATATTCATTAAAATTCAACAGTGTGTAGGCTTGCTAAAGAGTCATTAAGTGCTCTTTACATAAAATTTAATTTAACTAATTTCTTAAAAAAATCCTCCATACAGAGCTTTCAAAATGTTTACTGGTGCAATAAACCATTACAGGGATTGTATTATGTCATTTGCCTCCAGACAAAATAGACATTTTAGAGCATTTTGATTTTTGCTGTCTAATAAATGAAATGCTACAATTCTAAACTTAATATCTGCCATCACCATTATTTTTCTTCGCTTTACATCTTCCTAGAGGTTTGCCATGACACAAAAAGATAAATTGTTGTAATATTTTCTGCACACAGGGCAACATTTACTTTTTCTTCCAAGTTTGTCTTTTGGGATGACTTACTGTAGGTTGCCTTTTTTTTTTTATTTTCTCAAGCATATTTAGTTTAGAAAAGCTTGACCTCTAATTATAGCTGAGAAATGTTCTGCAATAAATGAGAGGTGTAGATTTTTTGATAGAATCCCACTGAATGTGAATGGACCCTGTCCTTGAAGAGCCTAACACACTTGACATTTCTTAGTTCATTTAATGCATTGATGCTTTTGAATTTGAGCTACTTTATAGTTTTTCCTGGAGCTGTGATTATATATATAAATGAAAACTTGCCAATGTCTTATACTATAGTATAAATACTCCACACCATCACCGAGGATATTTTTAATTGATGCACTTGAAAACCGTGGCAGCTCTTTCTGGACTGGACACTTTGGCAGCTCATCCTTGGTTTATAATTGACCAAAGTGCTCAAGTTTACAACCAATTGCTGAGTCTGCAGTTTGTACCAAAAGTCCTTGGAGCCTCTGAGATTGTGTCCATCTTGTGCAACATGGATGCTAAAGCATGGACACATCCTCATGCTCCCTTTGGAAAGGACCCCATCAGTTATCATTCATCCCTCATTTCACTCCATCCCTTAGTTGCCATTGCCAGCACCAGTGTTAAAAGATATTTCAGCTGAGATAACTGGCCTCTGTCAGCACCAAAACACAGAAGGCCTCTTTGACCTTAAACTAGGGTTAGAGAAGCAGACTGTAAAAAAGTCCATTTCATGATCTTATTTTCTCCTCTCAGTCTTGCCATCTAAATGCCAGCAAAAATGAATGCATTACCTCAGATGTGGTTCCTTTGTCTCTCTATAAAGACCTATTGCTATGGAGCTGTTTAACCATTCTAGCTGCATTCATTCATTCATCACACATTATGTCACTTATCTCTTAGATCCTTGAAGCATTACAATTTTAAGACTCATATTGTATGAGCTGTAAATATATTTGATGCAGTTTCCCTGCTACTGAAAAGAAAACTAAGAGCTTGGAAATGGAAAAACACTAAGCCCAAGCACTCTTTATACAAAGGATATCATACTATACCAATGATACTCTGGAAAAAAAAATTGCAAAAGTTAACTGAGTTATAGTGTGTGCCCACTAGGTACATAGAATTTAAGAGTCTTCCTTTACAAGGAATGCCATATTTCAAAGCATTAGATAAATAAAGGTAGTATGTGCTACATTCTTAAAACCTAATTCATATCTAGTGCAGTCTGTTTACAACATCCCTTGCTGAAAGTTCCCCCACGAAGATTTAAGACTGCTGTGCTCAGAGCAGCAAGAGCCTCCTGGTTACCCAGGATGCCAGCCTGACAGGGGTTACACCAGGCTTTTTGCAGTCCCACCTGGGCTTGCAAAATGCTCCACAGGAATATGCAAATCCTTCTTCCTGATCTAATAGGAAGGGATCTTGCCCAGTCTCACAGACACTGCATTGCTCTTTCTCCAGAGCTGTGGTGTGGCAGCAGTGCCATTGGAGCAGAAATGTACCATGATCAACAGTAAACCACAAGAAATCCTGAAGCACAACAATTAGTTACCAGATTAGAGCCATTCTTGAACTTTCTCTTCAGCCATTCGCCTTTCCAGAAAACTTCAGCTCTTAAATGCTGTCAGAGTACACACCAAAAAAGTTTCTCTTTCTGTAACATGCTGTAGTCCTGAAATTGATACTAAAAATCATTCATTATTATCAGCTTCAGAGCAGCCACATCAGAATTTTACAACTTCAACAGAATCTAACCCTTCTTAATTAAATGTCCCACTGCTCACCCGTAACAGTGTTAGCTCTCTCAGCAATCTTTTAATTCAAAATGGATTGTCTGTCTCCATATTTCGGGATTAGCTTGACTACACACATCAACACTATCAATGCATAATCACGGCTTATGAAGCCAATTTGCTAAAAAGTGACTTTACACAAACAGTCAATGTTTGCATGTCTCGGTATCTGGTATGTGCTCAGCTGTGCTGGAAGTGTGTTCTGAATAAATGCAGGAAGGAGAGAGCAAGAGCAGCAGCCACTGAGTCATGCAAGCCCCGTGCTTGCACAAAACCTCCCTGATTGGCTCCCTGATGACGTACACCTCGAGTTTCCACTGATTGTATCTGCTTCTGCATTCGAATCAGAATATGCAACCTCAACACTCATATCTAGAAGCATTTTGATAGGACCTCTAGGAAAGGGTATACACAACTTATTAAAAATAGGAGTCTCTTGTGGGAACTGTCTGGGTCAAAAGAAACCTAGGGATGTTCCTGTTTCTTCACCCTGGGAAGCTCACCACCCCCGCTCTGTCAGACACAGCACCATCAGTTAGGATGGGTTTTAGAGGTTTATCTTAACCAAAGGTCCCTGTGAACACTGCAGGCACAGTTTCCCCCTTAGATCAAAGACATGTCCTGAAAAGCTTGGCATGTTCACTGCACTGGCTATATCCACACTTTACAGTATCTGAAAGAGCTGCTCTTCACTTTGCCTCCTTGTCAGTATCTTCAAGGAGACTAAATAAAAATTAAAACAAGAATAATTTTCTTCAAAGCTCCACTTGGAGGATCTCATCTGTGGTGTTTGGCTCTCAGTGGCTGAGCTAGTACAGAAAAAATTATACCAGAGCCAAGGTCTATCTTATTTCTAAGAGAGAGGAACCTTTGTATTGCAGTGGTATAATGAACAGAAGAAAATATATACAGAAGAAATTAACTTGAGCCCATGGAGTTTCCTTTATTTTATTCAAGACTTGATTTAACTCACTGTTTTCTCAATACACTATGGTACTCTTCTTGTATCTAGTTTTGCTTTGATTTTTTTTTTTTTTAAAAACCCCTTCCACTGTCAGTCTTGGAAGCATAAGAAATGTGACTAAGCAGAATGTTAAGAAAATGATGCAGTGAAGTATTTGGAGACAAGAATGTACCTTGGTATGAATAGCTGGGATTAGCCTCAAGTCATGTGATAGGAAAATGCGTGCAAATAACAAACTCATCGTCATTTGCTTTTTCCCCTTTAGTCATATCACTAAAAATTCATTAGTATGGGGTTTGCTGAGAAGGCCAACACTCTTCCCAAAAAAGGGAGCAAAGGTGTCAAGATTAGCCAGTTTCTATTATTTCTGCTTGATTTAATAGATTAAGGGCTGATGATCATGCAGTGCATCACAACAGGGCTCCATTTTTTCTATTTCTGCAGCTAAGAGCTGACATTTAGAGTCTGCTGAAGTACAGGACCCAGCTCCCATCTACTGTAAACTGGTACAAGTCCACTGACTACAGTGGAAAGTACTGCTTCTTACCACTGAAGCACTGGCTATAGAAGTCATGATAGATGCTTGTTGGAATCCTCACCTTTTATTTCCAAACACTGGGCTAGTGATGACTGATCTTTTCATCTCATCAGTACCAGACAGCTTTGTGTAAAGTGGATGCTTTCACTTTTTTTGCCCCTCAGGTTTTTCTAGCTTTGAAAGTCTCCCTTAGGGATAGCAATATATCATCAGGGCTACCAAATCTCTTTGAGGAGTAGCAGCACTCTTGGCTCCGGATTTAGGATTCCACCAGGTCAGTCAGACTTTAGTTTAAGAAACTTAATAGAACAAATATTAGTTATTAATGAGTTTCACCCTGGAGAACCCCACTGCAAATCTGGTGCCAGGGCCTGGATGGATCATTAATCAGGCATCTTCATTGTAACACTGAAAACTACTGCTGGAGTGGAAACACAGAAGAAAAGGATATGCCGTGCAACATTCCTCACTTTCAGTAATGTTATTTACCAGCTCATTATGCCACCAAAACACCATCCAGATGTTATTGCAGCCCTTTCAGAGCTTTATACATATGTCTCTATGCAGAGAAACTCAAGCTGAATACGTAACAGCAATTATAAGAGACATCTGCAGCACTCCTTATTCCAACTGAAAATTCTTCAGCTGTTCTGTCTTGGGTTTGTTCATGATCTTTAAACATGATTTGGCAAAATAATTACAATCAGTGTTGAAATGCACTGTCTTTTATTTGTTTGAAGGTATACATTGCTTCATTGGATTTCATTTCTGTGTTAATAAGTGTTTGTGATATTCATTCAGATTTTGTATTTCACGCCTTAGTATTAATCTTTATTTTGTCTGTCCTTGATCAGGAATCCCAGAGTCAAAAGATTCTCAGATCTCAGCAGCACAGCCTCCTCGTGCTTGTCATATGTATTAGACAGACACCTGAGAAGCACAAAATGCTCCTCTCTAGGAGAAAGCTGATGGTGAAGTTGCTTCTCCCTTCTGCTCATCATTAGGGCTTTTCTCAGGGGACAGGGACTCCTTCAGTACATTTCAAACTCACTTCGTATATTTGAATCTCATGCATACTCCCAGAACAACATCAAAGCAATCCTTTGGGTCAAAGATACAGAGCCATGCACAGACCCCTCCCATGAAGTCTGGAGGTAGCTGTGAAATCCCACAGCCTCTGGGGAACAGCTTTCAGTGCTGAAGTGATGCTGCCCATGTGCTGGAGTCGCACAGCCACCCGAAACCCATCGAGAGCAACAGCACAAACATGGCCCTCATCCATCCCACCTCAGCACAGTCAGGTGCCCATGTGACACTGCTACTCAGTACTGTTTACACTGTTTGCTGAGGTAAAAGTAAGTTATAAAGCAACAGGCTGGAGAGAAGGCAGATGAGTTCAGGAAAACTTCACTGGATCTTGCTTCAGGCATCAATTAGTGAAGGGAATGTAAAAGACACAAATCCCCCTTCTTCCTTCAGTAGAAAAATGCACACTGTACTCCAAAAGAGGATACAAACTTTTCACCACACCAAGGCCTTAATTGATAACATAAAATATTCCTGAACAAGGTAAACTGACACCTGTCTGCCCTAGATGGATGCTGGGGAGAATCTAGTTGCAGAGAATCATTACATAAGTTGTGAGAAGATGTAAACTTCTGCACCTGCATTTATTCTGACCAAGGACTTCAGATTTCAGAGCCACCAGGCAACACTGGGAAGGGGCTTTATCACAATTTAACTTGACATGAGCCATTGAGAGAGGTGAGTAGGTTGTTCTGCCTTCTGTTTACTTCACTGGAATGACAACTTTACTGTTGGGAATGTCTTGATGATGACAAGGGGATCATCGAGCAAATAGCCCTATGAGGAGATGGTCACATACACAGATATCAAAGAACAGGGCCCTCAACTAGAACATGTTTTAAAATACTCTCTAAAAAAGACACTCACAGACTACATCTTGAGGATAGCAATACCTTTCCCCTGCCCAGTTTCTTCAATAGCCTTTACCTTTCACTCTTGCTACCCTGGTCTCAGCTACACAGGTACATCAGGTTGGGTTTGTCCTCCCTGACATTTTCCCCTTTGGAGCCACGACATTTTTTAGAGGACTTGCAACAGAATTATAAAGAATAACAACGGGGTCTAAATGCAACAGTGGGAGCAACACAGAACAAAGGAACATGACTTCTGCACCTAGCCTAAGTGAAGGCTGGTCTTTGCAGCAGTCATCCAATCACCTACACACTGGCAACTAGGCTTCAGTCTGGATTCTGGATTATTTTTGGTTGCATCCTCAGCTATGGCAGTTTCTAGATACTCTTTGTTCCATTTTCCCCCCTCACCTAAGCTCTCCCATCTGCAGGTATGAGCTCAAGAACAAAATACAGCTTAGTCAGAGAAAATCCTTCCACAGAACAAACCCCTCTCACTCCTGAACAGGGAAATTGTCTGTTCTGTCTTCAGCAAAGCACAGCTGTCATCCTAAAAAGAGCCTGATATCAAATCTACAGGCAGAACATGCAGTGTAACAAGCAGCTACAAAAACTTTATTAAGTCTCTAGGAGCTTACAGTCTAACACAAATACATACCTGACCCACTGTTCTTGATGTCCAGGGTTCAAAATGTTGTCTCTGGGAAAGTCCATGGAGGATAATAAGAGCTGAAAGGAAATCACAACCCATAGAAACATTTCCAAAAGCAGTTTGTTGTTGTTGAAAGCAGCTGCAGGTATTTTCAGGTGCTTTTTTGGTGTGTCGGTGGTGGTAGGGCCAATGTGCTGTAAATCACAGAATGAGATTAACTAATTAGCTAATTGGAATGAGATTAGCAAACATATATTTTCTTTACAAGCACAGGGCCATGGAAGCAGGCAGTGCCTCTATGCTCCTGAAGCCTTGCAAAAAATCACAGTCTGTAGGGAGTTACTTTTCTAAAAGCATGAAGAATAATTGTTTTGATCAGAATCTGTAAAAATGAGTTTTTCTTTTCATGCCATCATTCCTTTTAACAAGACACTCACTACTCCTTGTCTCAGCAGACAAAGCTGTGGATTCACCAGACGTGACCTTCTGGGAGTGGCTGCATTTACTTCTCTACCTGTTGTACAGGTAGTAAGAACGGGGGAGCCTCCCTGCTGCTTTACAGAAAATAGCACTCATCATTCAAAAGAAAGTCCTACTACACCTATATTAAACTATTTTAATAGCACTTAACAGGCAGGGGGGAACAGAGATAGCAGGTAATACCCTTAGCTAGGATGAGCCTGACCACTTGTAGTGTGAAACTTCATGACTGAAAAACACAACTCGAGTGATGGCTCTGGGGACAAGCAGCAACATATCTTTATACTGTCCAGTCGTTCTGACCCTATTGACAAGTGAGTGATATTATCTGGTGGTGATCACACTTTCTTCTGGACAAATCTGAGCATTCGAATGAGCATTAAGGTAATTTGATACACATTGATTGAGGATGAGGCTAGAGACAGTCATCTAGTTTCTCTGTGCTTCAGCTTCCCGTTTGTGAAATGGATATCGTATTACTTCAGGGGTGATGCAAGGACAAGTAAATTTATATTTGCAATGGTCTTCAGAACTGTTAGTGATGGGAATAGGAATAACTCCAATACAGCTGTGACCCTGACCAGGACAGTTCACAGTGCAGCCTTCCCCGTAACAGCACATGCAGTATGTACTTTGAAGTGCCCTGTGCTCAGGGTATAGGTCACATTCCTGTAAACCCCACCAGAATACAGAATATATATCTAACAGTTCCTCTTTATACATGTTTCTCACTGTGTCTTAATGCTGTGTATAAAACTACACCTGAGAGCTGCAGATATAGGCAACTCCAAAAATCACAGCCACCTTTGTTGAATGTCACAAAATGATCTTGAATTTAATCTCTGGTGCTGCCTTAATCCACCAAATCATCACAGTTCACTTCATTGCACACTGGGGTTCTCCATCTAGACAGGTTTTTTTATTAAAATTAGACTCCATTTCAAGGTAGTTGTAGAAAAATAGGTCCATATTTACAGACTGGTTTACTCATTCTCACGAAGATCTGACAACACAATTTACCTCCTGATCTCCTGAAATAATATTTAGCATCCAACTAACCCATCTGACTGAAAAGGTTAAATAAATCAACAAATAAACACATAAACGTAGCCCTGTTATTAGGTCATTGCTATTCTATTAGGTCAAACATACCAGCTACAGAGTATTTTCACATCGCATGAAGACCCTTAGCTTACACTTAGATCCACATGGAATGAATCAAGAATTAATTCCTGCAAATAATTGAGCAACTCTAATACAGGAGTGATTTCAGCGACTTCAGAGGAGCCGTCTGTCCTCAGCTGCACCAGCCGATGCATCAACTCACTGCAGTTACTTATGGTTGTGAAACTGCTGTATAAAAGGCTCCAGAGAAAAATATCCCAGCACAAACCTCAGTTATTTCAAAAGTAGCACTGTAAATCAGCAAGGCCATCTACGCTGGATTTTAGGCTGAGCAGAACCTCAGCTTTGTGTTAGTTCATTAACGCAGGGAACAACTGGAGTGTGACTGCTCTGTGTATTTACTACACCGGTTGGAAAAGCATCTTATATACCACAGATAACCTTGCTCTGTAGCCAGGCTTTCTAATAACCAGTTTTGCTTTGCGAGGATATATGAGAGCTATAAACAATGATAATACCTGCAGGATCATCTTTTATTATTTTTCCTTCTTAGCAAAGCAAATTCAAGCATATGAGTATATACATGAGGCAATAAAAAGGGGGAACAGAATATAGGAGGCTTTTATGAATGAAATTAATAAATTAATCTAAATCTATGGCACATTGTTATGCTGATGTATGCAGATTTTTTGGCTCAGTTACGATGCCACCAGGTTACTTACTGGTTCCACACTGGGGTATTGTTCTCCACCAGGCATCACTGATTTTCTTGGGTAAGTGTTGCAAGCCAAACACAAGCAGCTGCAGTGCTGCTCACATGTAGCTACTCCGGAGCACAGATTTTGTTTTGAACTCCTTTCCCAACAGTCTCTCATCACCACAGCACTCACCTGTTGGGTATCACGATCGGAGCCACCTCCAAACATCGCAGCAACAGAAGAAAAATTCAGCTTTGTGTTGGTGCCAGCAAGAGAACGGCAGGGGGTGGGTGGGGTGAGGTGTCTCTTTGGGAGATCCATGGATTTCAAAGCCTTTTGGATAGAAGTCAGGATGTGGCAGAGGGGATGAGCAAGGGAATCAAGTATCAGTGAAAAGAGAGTGAGGGGAGACACCAGGGGCTTTAGGAAGCTGTTGGGAAAGAAGGGCTGGGAAGGGTGAGTGAGATTTTTGAGTGGGGCTGTGGAAGGGTTTGGAAATGAGAGTTTCTGAATCCTCCCTTCCTTGCTGTCCCAGGTATGGGACATTTCATGCCATCATAGTCCTACATCCAGCCTTGCACCAGCATCCTCTGCAGTGAGACTGGGGAAAGGACACAGCCAGGAGGGGACAAAAACCCAGAGATTTCTGTTCCTGCTTCCAGGAAGAATGGGGAAAAGGATGAAGCCAGCATGGGGAGCACCCATTCCTCCCACTCCTCCCTCCTCACCTGGCAGAGGGGTGGGCTCTTCCCATTCCTCCCCATGACCCGTTCTCCACAGCTGTGGATGAGGAGAGGTGTCCCCTGCAGCCTGCCAGGCCTGGCTCCAGCCTCGTCTGCCCAAGCTTTGGACCAGTTCTGTTCCCAGTTCCATCTTGAAACACTATATTCCGAACTACATAACTGAACTCATGCCTAATTTGGCCTAACCTCATCAATGATTAAACAATAAAACTTATTACTGCTCTTCTATCTAATCCAGAAGGTATCGTAATGAAATAGCGCATCTGGAAGAAACGCAAACAATTGAGCAGTTGCAGACAGAGGTCCAGAGGAGGGATGAAAGCCCAAGCAGGGCGTTTAATGAGCACCTGGGTTACCACTTCAAAGAGCTTCATTCTTCCAGGCTTCTCAGCTCCCTCGGCATCTGGCAGACAAGGACACTGTTCCCAGTTGCCAAATGCTGGTTGTGAGCACAAAGCACAAATGAGCGCAAGTGATGGATTAGAGGAGCTGAGGTGCTGGATCCTTCCCATCTGCAGGTAACCACCACCCCAGCACTTTGAACTGTGATGGTTTGGGAGCAGAGAGCTGGCCCTTCCTTTGGGACAGCTCAGCTGTGACCCAGCAAAGCCAGGAGTGGGATTCAGCTCTTGGTAGCTACCAGCGCACATCGACAGCGCTGCCATCGAGGTCCACACAGGAGCTGCTCTGGTGTAGCTGGGAATATTTGGTGAAAAGGAATTACCAGTGAAAACACTACACCTGTGGAGAATGCTTTCCTCCTTTTTCTGCCAGATTTTCTTGGCATGCTGTACCTCCTGACTTTTCTCTCAGGCATTTTGGAGAGTTGGTCATTTAAGGACAAGGAGGAAAAATCAGTAATGTGCTATTTGGCAAGGCTCTGAAGCTTGCCTTCATTTAACACCTTCCAATAGCTGAACCAAATACAAGAAAGTTTTCATTAAAATGTTGCCAAAACACAATTCATTCTTTTAAAATATCATGCCCATGTTAAAAAGAAAATTGATGCAGAATTGCTAGTGAAATCTCTACATCTCAAATGGAAAACTAACATGCCTTTTCCAAATTTTCTAGAAATTTGGAGGAGGTTGAATAAAAATTCCTGGAACAAAATCCCTCTTCAAATCTGTTAGTCTCTATAGCATTCAGACCACAGGCTCTCTCATCACCAGCTATCATTAGATGCAGCCCAGGCAGCAAATATTATTTGCATAGTTGGCATCAACAAAATATGAACCTTTTCCTCTAGATCACTGTCATGCAAAGCCACTGCAGAGCATAAGACTGCTTCCTTACACATCTGGTTTGTTTTGGTTCAGTTTCATCCTATTATTTCCCACAATCACATGCTATAATTATCTGATCTATAATTTATGCTGTTATTCAGAGCAGCATAAATAGTTTACTTTATTGCTACAGGAGCACAGCATGTCCAGATAACATCAATATTTTATTTATCTCTGTTTCTGTCTGTATTTGGTTATCGAGGTGCTTATTAAGTACAGAATTATTATAATACCTGAGAATAAATAGCAACTGAAAGGAAGCAAAAATAAGACTGGAAATGTGTCTGAAATAGTGTCTGCTCTTTCTGCCTTCTCCTGCCTGTCAAGTATCTTAAAAAAAGAGCATTTTCAGGGGATTTCCAAAGAGCTAAACCCACCCCCATGATACCAGGGAGTGGATGAGTTATTCTCATTAGTGTTGTCTCTCACATTTCCAGAAACTGTAATGGCTTTGTCTTAACTGGCAGGTCTGAATTTAACCACTTGCATTTTCAGGGTTCTTAAAAGCAAATGAAATCCTTCAGGGTGTTGTTTTTAATCACCAATTTAAATTCCATCATCTTGACAGTGATATAAAGTGACACCCAAAATTCAAGCAAGACAGATGGTTTGAGCTGAAAGGAACTTCGTACAAATAGACTTGTTTACAAGAAGGGAAACAACTTCGTAATTTATTAAAAAGTGACTCGGGTAATTAAACAAAAATTGGAAAATTCTGTGTTGGTTCAATTTTATCTTAATACAGCGAGAGCATTAACAACCCCAGCCTTCTGACACATTACATAGTGATGGTGGCCTCTGAAGCATTTAGCTTTTAATGTGGATTCCAAGTTAAGCGGGCTAATTGCATGCAGAAAGTAGCAGAAAATTTCAGAAAGTTTATGAGCCTGATCCTGCATTGCTCATGCATCATGAGCTTGAGCAGACCCAATTCCATGTGCAATTCTATTATACAAATTGTTCAACCACATTTACTTCGGACTATATAGACGGAAAAAGAAAGATTATTGTCTGACAGAGGGGAGAAGGAAGACATAACCAGCACCATCAACTTGCTATTCAGTTGTTCAGTTGTTGTCTCATCAACACAAAAAAATTAAAGTATGTGAGCAAAAATGCCGGTGCAGAACATAAACATACGATTATGTTACAACCATGTGCCCTTGCTCAAAAATCATGTAACTTTTCCCTTTTGCATACGGACATATCTTCTGAAACCTAATGATACTCCTACAGAGATAGCAATGAGTGATTTCAACAAAACCCTTTTCCTGCAGCTGCTCAAATTTTGTCAGGTTTTATGAGAGAATCTACAGGGATTTTTCACTGCTACAGCTATTGGAGAAGCAAGGGAGGAAAAGGTGCAGATCCAACACGGACATAATGACAAATTATCCTGACCATTTCGAGTCGCTTGCTCAGCCATGGAGTTGGTTGAAATTCTGAGCAATTCAGTTATTTTTTTAAAATCTAAATAGCCAGTAAAGAAATGAAAAAAAAAAATCCACTCTTACAATAATTTTCACTGATTCTTTTCCCCTCCACATGATTTTCACAGGCTTCCCCAAAGCCCAGTCACTTCCCTTGCTCTCCAGGTGCTGTGATACATTCTCACAGCTCTCCTGTAGCGGTACATCATCTTTCATTCCACTATACAACCACCATAAAGGCAGCATCCCTTAGTGGGACTGCTGTCATGATGTGACATAAATAATTATAAGGACTGCTCAGAACAGAAATTTCAACTCTCACAGCCCCTCACCTTTCTCTTCAAGAAATAAATGCGGTTCTGAAGAAAATGGACTGATATGATTTATATGCAATCTTACGTATTTGATTTTTTTTTTTTTGCATTTTACCCATATTTTCCAATATTAAATTGTGGTGTTACTATAGCCTATATAATATAAGGTGCTTAAAGAATGAATGAGTACCAAAGGGAACCATTTTCTGGGACATATATATAGGCTTGTGCAGGTAGCCCATCATTACCACAGTTAGCATCACACGGTTCCCATCCCACTAGAATATTCAAGAACAAAGTACCGTAGGCAGCAAAATAGCCATCCTGCCAGCAGGCCATTAGTTAGCTCATGCCAGACACTACATACATTATTTGTGGCAGGGTTCTACTTTGAGAATAATGATAAAAAAGCTTGTGACGGGAACAAGCCTCAAATGGTCCATCAGTAGGAACTGTATGGCTTCTGCAAATACTTCGGTCAGCCAGCCTGATGTGCTGGATTATACCTGGCACCATTATCCCTGGATAAAATACTGAGGTCTTGTGCAAAATGATGTGATTTATTTGAAGAGAGGTAATGTTCAACTTCTCTAATGTCAGAAAGCTTCAGAGCAGGGGGCCTCCTTGAACCTTCACAACCAAGAGCTACACCTTGCCTGGGAGTGGAGTAATTAAAATTGGTCTTACCTGTAGCCTGGACATACTCAGGACCCCCAACTATGAACCAATCCTTTGCACACTAGGTCCTACAGAAATAAATAGAGAGCAGAGAGACACAAGTCTGTTCTGCCTGGATTCAATTCAGAACCAGGAATGCTGGTGCAAAATCATCCTGGTAGAAATCAGTCATTTAGGCTGGGAAGTTGTCTGGTTGCATCCATAGAGTCCCCCCCCACATACATGGACATACTCTGCACACAGAAACACAAGCACAAGCTAAAAACTGAAATCTAAAGTTGTCAATGCTGGAAAAGGGGTAGGGAAATGCTTTATAGGCTCCTAAAATTATTACAGGGACATGTTCCATTACAGAAAACTGAGAAAGGTGTAGAAAAGTAAAACCTGAGCTTCTCACTTAGAGGATTTTTTCAGTTGTCCAAGCAGAACTCTGCCTCTGCACAAACAATGGTGTTCAGAAGCAACAACAACTGCCACACAATTGATGGGCTCAAGAATAACAAGCTGACACGTGGATTTGGCATCCCCACAGCCAGAGCCCAAAGATTTATTGCTCTGGAGTGGTGCACGTCAGTTTTCTTTATCACTGGAGTCCCTCAGCAGATTTATACATGATGACGTTAATTGAAAAGGAATAAAGCCACACATTCTCCTAACAACTGGGGCTCTCTCAGCATCTCCCTGTCCAGCCTGACTGGCAGCCCAGCAGCCACTGCTCTCATCGGGGGCAGGCACCTGGAAAAGAGAATAGCTCTACAGAGAAACAGGGTCACAGATGGGCTCTTTGTTGAAGGATGCTCTAACCCAAATGCCAGCTATGTCCAAGGAATCTATTAATCTTCTGCAACACAGAGTCCATTAAATGCATCTCTTCCCTTGCTTCTCATGACCCAAATGGTTTACGATGTCTTCTTTATGGGCCTATGAGAAGATGGGCTTCCCTCTTCTTACTTATTTCACCCTGCAGAGAAAGAAGAGAGCCCTTCCCCTGCTTTACAGCTGATCCCCGGGGTGGGACACACAACTTCACTCTGCTCCCTTCAAAGCCACAGAGATTCACCCAGGGGAAGAGCCAAGGCAGCTCCATCACTGCTGAAAACCCCACTGGAAAGCCCAGACTCAGGACCTGCCTGGCTACGGGCTGGGCTCACAGGCTCTCCTGGAAGAGCCTGCTTTCCCAGCTCCTCTGTAAATTCCTGACTTTGAGACTGAGCAGCTGCTCACGGCTTCTGAGAGGTTTTTTCAAGGTTATTGTGTCCTGACGGATACCTGCAAGTCCTGCCACTGACTCAGCCTTCCTCCCCCAGCGCCAGGGACTGGCCACCTCCCTGCAGAGAGGAACAGAAAATGCCATCCCAGGCAAAGGTAGTTTTATAAGGAGAGAAACCTTGTTATTTCTTCTACAGATCTTATTGGTTTTTTGTTGTTTCTATTAGCTTTTATGAGTTTAATAAACATGCCCAATTTTAAAAAGTAAAGTATTTTCCCAGCCTTGGAAATTGGATTTTCCATCTAGTCCAAACACAACAACTGTTTTAAACTGCTCCAACAGAATCAACAGAAATCACTGAAACTACACTTTTGAGTATTTTGTATTATTTCACTGTGAGTAACACATACATGATTTGGAATACAGTCACTAAATAAATTGTGCTCATTGTTGTATAAACCCAGCAAAAGAGCAAAAACCAGCAGAGAAAGAACATCTTTACCTATGTGATGGCTTTACTTAAAGTGTTTTCTGCTCAGCTGCTCATTGACTAAATCCTAAATATAGTGATTCGATTTGTTAATGCATTAAATCTCTTTTGTGATGGTAAAAGTCAGACTTAAAAATAGCAAGACTAACACAGTGACTTGATGAGACTTTATGTAAAATGAGCTGAAAGTGTTAATGGTGCCCCTGTCTCAGAAACACGTAAATGATGGCAAAGAAAGGAGATCGTGACCAGGTATAATCTAGTTTCCCTTGCAGTTTTCCTTTGGAGCTCACCAATCTCACAATTATTGGAGCACAGTGGTGGTTCAAAGTCACCTTTGTTAAACCAGCCAAGCTTCACTATATGCATGTCCCTGCAGCCCCTGTTCTGCACCAACGTCTGGCTGAATTAAAAGAGGTGTGAACCCTTCTGAAAAGCTGGAAGGTCTTCGCAAGGACTGGAAGTGTTACTTGATTACAAGTAAGATGGCAGTTGAGAAAAAAAATCAAGTTAATTTAAGGATTGCAGGACCTAAAGGCAGTCCAGTTGTTCAGAGGGCTCCAGCAAATGAGGCCAGGTACAGCCAGCTGCATAATTACTCACACTGGGCTAAATGTGGACATGAACACTGGGTCACTATTGAAAGGCAACTCCGCTGACTCTCAGTAGATAAAGGAATGAAATAGCAAATTAATAAACCCCTGCATTTCTTTTTGAAAATGCAGTACATATTTAAATACCTTTCCAGTAATCCCAGAATTTAGAAATAAATGGATTTTCATTTAGCCTCTGTGGAATCCTACTTCATCCAGCCTATTCCAAAACAAATCTGAATCAGTTTACAGCTGCAAGCCCCAAGAAAAGTATTGTGGAGTCTTTGATAGAAATTGAACTGCCTTTCCTGATGATGCCCACATTACTGCACTGGGGTAAGCTGTAATGAGATATGGGCAGTGAGATGAAGGCCTTCCCCTCTCCTCAGTTCATGTTCAAATTATTATTATAAAACCATTTTCCAGAAAAGCCATACTTATTTGGCCCAGGCTCTAGGGCAAAAATTCTCTATCTGATGTTTAAATAATGACAACCAATTTGCAGGATACGGGTAATCTTAGATCAATTGCCCACAAGCTGTTTAAAAAAATATTAAAAACCCTTCTCTGCACACTCCTCAGCAGAATGTGAGCTGGCTGCAAAGCAGAGGGAAAGCTGCAGAGCAGGGAGAGAATGGAGAATCAGAGCAACAGGCTTTATGACACTGTGCAACCAGCAGCTGCAATCCAAAAGAAAAGGCTGTTTGAAAGTCAACTGCCAATGAGAACATTTGTCTTCACACCTGTGAGCTATACTCAGTAACTAGCTTTCTCCCACTATTTTCTTCTTTGTTCTTTTGTTTTTATCTTCTGGCCAAAATGTTCAGGTTTTGGGTCAACAGGACTTTTCTTCCTCAGTAAAACAGGACATGGTGTGGGATATTAGGAAGAAATTTTTTTACGGAGAGAGTGATCAGACATTGGAATGGGTTGCCCAGGGAGGTGGTGGATTCACCATCCCTGGAGGTGTTTAAGGTGAGACTGGATGTGTCATCAGTGCCATGGTCTAGTAACCACGGTAGTGTTGGAGCAAGGGTTGGACTTGATGATCTTGGAGGTCTATTCCAACCCGGTTGATTCTGTGATTCTATGAAAAGTGGCTCTGAAGCACACCCTGCCTGGCAGGGCTCAGCTGCCCTGTCAGGCACCGGGACTGGCAATAACCACCCCTGCAGGGAACAGGTCAAGCAGCACCGGTGGGTCTGTAAGGTGGGACGCTGTTGATTGCTTGGGAGATAATCCTTGCACAAGACAAAGAACCCCAGGAGGTCAGAAGACACTGCTGTGTCCCAGCTGCACCCACCCAGTGCAGCCCCCCTCCTCCAGCCCTGTGGGGTGCTGTCTCCCACAGGCAGCACTGGCAGGACCAAGATGCTCATAAGAATGTCTTGAAGAAATAACAATAATCTTTCTCCAGAACTGTAAAACTGCCCAACAGGGTTCCACCACAGAGACACAATTCTCTGTAAAAATCTATATGGCATCCAAGTAATCTCTACAGAGCTCTCCTCTCTTCAAGTTCATTTCAATTTACAGGCCGGATACTTACAGATTAAAAAAAAAAAAAAAAAAAAAGCACAGTTATTTGATTTTGCCTCATAAGCAAGAGTTAGTTACAGAAATACTTGGTATTTTTAGTACAATCTAGGATATTGAAATGGGGCTACACAAAACATCTCATTTTCTAACTTCTGTTTCTCAGCATGAAGATTAACTCTGTCCCTCACTCTTGCTCTCCGTTTCTGAGCCCCTGGGACATCACTGAATCAACTGGAAACTGAGCACTTCTGTTTTTTAATTTCTGATCACAACCAGTCAACTTAAGCTTCTGAATTTCAAAATATTCCAGGAACAAACACATCATTCCATATTCACAAAAGGTGAAGATAAAGCGGGATTATACACTAACTACTGCTGCCATCCACCAACACAGCTGACTAACAGCCTTCTATCATAAAACCACATTTCAAGGACTTGATCAGACCTCAGCTGCAAGAAGGAAAATTCTAAACAAACCTGCTGATTTCAGTGACACTTCAGTGACTGAGGGTGAGCAAGATGTGAGCGTGGAGCTGTCTCCTTTTGCTGGCCCATAGCTTTCTTCCATCACTAGCACATACAACATGGAGCGATGTCAGGAAAGGTGCCCCTGCAAAAGCCTTTTTAATTCTTGCTGCATGTCCTGGCCAGTCAGGCCTTTTATTTGGGGAATATAAGAGCCCCGAGCACAGAGCTGTAGGATTCCCTCCAGCAATAATTCAGCCTTGCTGGAGACAACCAACTTAATGCAATCTTAATGTGATAAACTGCTAACTTGATTGGATTCAATGAGATGTAAATTATTAGATTCAATAAGTACACAGAGACCATTTCACCTTACATTCTGCTCAGAAGGATTCTGCCTGCAGTCTCTCCATCATTCCTGTTAATTATATGCAATGCATCACAGAGATGGGAACAGTTTGGGACTCGAGTTGTCCTCTGACTCCTCACAAGCCTCCATAGCATTCCCTTCTGTACAGAAATAATGTGTCTTTTATTAATAAGCTTTTTCAGAATAGCTGCAATCACTTATGGACGTAAGTTGATCTTCAGCACAGCCAAATTTAAACTAAAAAAAACTCTGTTCATGCAGATTTCCGCAAAATTCCCATATGCTGAAGCCAGATAATATCTTCTCATGTGGATTCATTCTTAAGTAACCAAAAACTTTGTGGCAACAAGCAGATTTTTATAGCTTCTCATTCACTGAAATATTCTTTAAAATCTATTCTGCTGAGCACAGAAGCCAGTGCTACCACTCCAAAAAGGGGGGAAAAATGGTGGAACATTATGAAAATACGTACAAAGAGATTCACAAAAATATGAGTCCAAACCATGTCTCTGGCCTTGTAAAACTCAAGTGGGGTTTACATTGCCCTGTAGTGCATAAATATTTTGAAAAGATTTCTTTGTATAATCTTTTTCAGATTCTGACTCAGGCAAGTGATGCTTCTTAATTTTATTTAGCTGGCATATTTCTAATCAAAGAAAAGTACTGGTTTGCACTTTGTGACACTCACTTTCTCCTCACCTTAAATGTCCCTGTCTGCTGTTTGGCAGGTTTTTTACCACACAGTATTTCCAGACATTTCCAATTTACCAAGATGTAATTCATAATTACCACCCTTTTTGACAGTTAACCTTTGCTGTGAGGAAGGCACCCTTTCCACTTTACAGATGTTGCTTTTTGAAGTGAACAAGTTCCACAGACTTTTCTTCTTCAATATATAGTCCTTCATGTCGAAAGACTTGGAGAAAATAACTTGAAATATGTAACACATAATCTTTTGGCTCTATCAGGAACATCTTACTGTACTGCTTAGAAGGGATCACAGGTATTCCTCCACTTCAGGAATCTCTGAAAGGAATTCTTTAAACAAAATACTCCTACTTGAATTTGTTCATTAGTTTTATACTGAGTAAGGCTCTGTCAAAATAAAGATTCTGATGGATGTTTTCAAAGGGTCCGTTTAAGAGCTCAAAACCAAATCGAAATAGTTAATTTCTGATTTCACATCAAATGTTGACTCTTTCTTTTTGCCTTAGAGGAGTGTTCCAGAGATCCCAAGTGATGTTAAGACTGTTGCCCTATAATTCCTCAAATACAGACACTCAGCATGCCATTCTTCATGTCCTCTAGATATTACTGTGTGTTTCTAAGACAAATGGTAACCAAGCAATTGCCTGCGCAGCACAAGGATCTTGGGAGAGCATCCAGTGAACAGAGCAAGGGATTTCCAGTTCACCTATAAGTCAGTAGCCCTCAGAGGAGAGGCACAAAGCCTGAGCAACCCCACCTGCAAGCCTGCAGCAGCCAGCCCCCTCGCACCCACATTAGAGCTTCTCATTTTCCTAGGCTGATTTTCTCCTGGCTTGGCATGGATCCAACCTGACCAGGGTTTGCCATCATGAAAGCCAGATTTTCAGAGTCCCAGCTGACACCACACCAGGGACACCACCACCACCACCACCACAGCTGCCATGGACTAGCCCTGCAAATGTTTTAGAGCCTGATGAGAAGGTGGATTTGTCTCTTCCCTCTGCTAAGAATCCAGCTCAGGTGTGAGAGGCGGCTGCTGGTTTGATCAGCTGGCCCTAGATTACAGGGGTTTGACATATGGTCCTTCTCCCGCAGTTTTCAAACTGATGCCTGAGGCACTGATGCCTCCCACTTTGAAACTACCATCTCCCTTTCTCCTCTTTCAACTTAGCACAGAGTTTTTTGGCATTTTAATGTGCAGTTGCTAAGCAGTGGCATGGCTAAGAAGTAATATCAGTGGTACCTTTAAAATGGCACTTCTGGACATGTAAGAGCTGCTCACGCTCCTCCTTCTGCTCAGACTAGAGCTGAGTTACATGCTCCCTGCAATTCTCAAAAATGCAACCTGCTGTCTGGCTTTGTGGGTATTCTTCACCTAATTTGTTTTCCTACACTCACCGACAGGTTAATTATTTCTACTTACTACTGGTAAATAATGACCAATTGCATTCCTGATTAGAAAATCCCTTTGGGATACAAAGCCATAAATGCTGCAGTATGGACATACAGATAATTAGAGGCTAGTTCAACACAAAATCCACTGAAATCTAGACAGAAGAGAGGAGGAGGTATAGTGAGTAATTGCTGCCCAAAAATACACATGCAACTTCTGCAGGAAACTTGTTGAAGTATCTCTAAAGTATTTGTGGTGTTAGATTTGGGGGAAAAAAGGGCAGAAAAACAAAGAGATTGGGAAATCCATCCAGCTCTCAACCAGGACCTCTACAGCTATCATCTTGCCTTGATGGTGAAGGAAAAGGTGAACATTTTAAGGACAACCTGAACTGAGGGAGAAGCATTTTGGGGTGTGAGGTAGCTTCAGAAAGAGGTCACACCTAAGAGAGCCCTTAGCTAGCAGTATTTTTACAGGCTCTGCTTCCAGAAAGATTAAATTCTCATCCAGAACTGTGTATTTCCTTCCCGAGTCCATGATCCCATGTGCTACTCTGAAAGGTCAGATAAAAGCATCGTTTTCCCCACAAATTGTTAATAGTCAACCTCAGAAACCCAAAAGGAAGGCCCAAACCTCATTCTGCTCTGTTAATACAAATAGGGGCTTTTATTTCTCGCTGACTTATGTGTACTTAGCCGTATTATCACCAGGTATTAATGCATAGCCTAAAGGACCAGATTTGAGCCCAGCTTTAATTAGTTTACTGTAATGAGGTAAACCACATTTCACCTTTCCAGGGAAGTAATTATTTGCACTTTTCTTGCTTTTCAGTACTTGCACCACCTTCTTCATTTGCAGTGGAGGTGAAGCTACTGCCTGTTTTATCAGAAATTCATCAAAACCAGTACAAACAGTGTACACAGAAATGATGAGAAAACGCTCCTGAAAATGACAATGGACAATGGACCAGAGGTGAGAAAAGGGACAAACCCAGTGACAAGACAAACTGCTTTTAAGACATTTCACCTCATTAGTGTCCGGATTTGGCAGTGAAGAGGCCAGTCCATCCAGGGGGAGTGAAACAGGTCTGCAGCAGAGCTCATGAAAACTAAACAAAAATGTGGACTTCAAAGTTGTTTTTGCTTCACAGGGAATGAAACAGGGCAGTTCCCCATACTTGGGGATTATGTATCAAGCTCTTTTTATACCAGGATCCAGAGTACAGGAATACTTCCCATTTTCTGAATGCAACAACAGGAAGGATCCCCAGGCTGAGTCTTCTCCCCATCACTTTCCCTGAACTTGGAAAGCTTACAAGAGTTTAAAAACAAAATAGAGTAAGAAGCTCAGACCTTCAAAAAATATTTGGGTATCAATATAGTACATTCAAGACAGTTAGGAATGATGTCTGCTTAAGGGGAAATGTTTGGTTTTTACAAAAGAATAGGAAAATAAAATATTTATTTTTTAAAAGGGGGCAGTTTTCTTTGAACATGGTTTAGACCCTGCATTCACAAAATGCTAGTCCCTGCCGATGCTAAGCAGCTCCTGCCCTCAAGGGAGCAAACAGAACATGGCTGCTCTATTAAAAGGGATTTTTGTCTCCATATGAAACAAGGACCTGTTTTCAAACCAGGGGGCTGTTACCTAAGTGATTCTGAAAATCTCAGTTGTTCGTCTCCTCCATAGATACCTAAATATCTTTTAAAATTTTGCGCTAAATAAAATTGAGTAAGACCCCCTCTGGCTCAGTATACTCTGTCTGAGCTCTTCCTGGAGATTTGCATTTTTCTTTCTTTCAGAAAGTGTATTGATGCTGCAAAAATTCAACTCAGGTTTTTAAACCACATCAGCTATAAAAAAGGATAATATTAAGCAAGGGAGAGCCATGAAATAAGAATGATCAAATACTTCCATGCCTTATCATCAATAAAACTGTAAAGCCAGCCACACCAGTTCACTTCAGGGCATCTGCTCACATTTAATTGAATGATTGTTTTAATTTTTCATTGTTTAAAACCACTCAACCACTTATCTAAAGCCAGCTCTGCTCTTAGAGTCGAGCATAAAAACTTCTTGCTCAGCTCCACTGAAAGGTCCCTATTTTTTTATCAGGAATCCTGGACCCTGTGATAGCTGCACAAGTAGAACAGTCAGCCCAGACCCTGAAGTTTCTCAGGCAGAATTCTCTATGTGGGATCAGATCCTCAGACATCTGCAGTCCCCCCCACACACACACTATAAATATAACCCTGGCACAGCCTGCAGGGGCTCAGACCCCACGGGAAAGCCCATGAGAAACAGCCAGAAACAGCAGTTGGAAAAGGAGACAGATTTCAGGTCAGCGTCCCTGGGCTTCACGAAGTGACTCAAAATAACCTCAGAACGTCTTTTGAACCAAGGCTTAGATGCGTATTTTAAGTCCTGATGATTGAATCCAGGAAGGTGAGACATTCAGGTGATCTCAGTTTGTGGCAAGACGAGAAAGGCAATGGAAAGTAAGTCCATAATTCCTGCATACGTGCCAAAAAAATTTCTGCTGTCTTTAGGAAAGAGGAGGTCAGATTCTGAGGAGTGCTGGATTTTTCTCCATTGGTATTATGGACATAGATCAGTGTAGCACATTTAAAATCCAGACTAAATTTATTTTTCCAGGGCAGCTTTTCCTGCAGCATTCATGCCCAGCAAACCTGATCTCCAGACTAAGAGTTGTACATATAATGACCATATAATTTGTCAAATCAAAAGGTCTGAACTTTCCCAAGTTTTTAAATAATCCCCTACTGTTTTGTTTATCTTCTTTGTTTAATTTACTTTTTAAGAACAGCTCAATTTTGGAATGTAAACACCGTGTCAAAGTAAAAGCTAGAATGCTTGAGAAAAATAATTCAGCTTATTCAAAGCAAATGTCTCCAGTTTTCCTCCCAAAGCATTTGCTGAACATCATCTGAATTCACAGAAAGCTGTGAATCTGCTGAAACTGCTGCTGTTGGGTTTGGGACTTTTTTTTTTCTTTAATAGAACTTAGCATTCACTGAAATCAACTTTCCATTATGAGATTGGCTCTATTTTGGGATGGCTTCTAGAATCACAAGACGTTAAACAACAAACATAAGATTCTTTAGTCCTCTGGACTGTAAGTCTTTCCTAGTCCCTCAGCTCATCTGTGCAAGCTAATCTTTGCTGCTCTACAGTACATAAAGTTATTTTTTCTTTTAAATGAAGCTGAGAATCTTATGTAATTGAATGATTCCAGCATCAAATATTGTGATACAACCTCAATTTGGGAGACTTGCAATTGCAGATGTCTTAGGGCTAAAACCTATCATTTCCCTGAGTCTGGATTGAGTGTGTAGAATTGCTGTGGGCTTTCCTCAGTACAGCAGATGGTAAAGGCTCAAGGGAATCAATTCCAGGTCCCTGATTCTCCTTCCCATCCATGCCCTATACTACATTAAATAGTCCACTGTTTTGCCACTGGCAAGAAAAATACTAATGACAGAGAGGAACCAACTCCTCTCATGTCACGTTCTCGTGCATGGCACTCACCTCATACTCAGCAAAGACGTGAGCAGTAGTGCAGTGGCCACATTCTCCTGCAGATGCTCACCCCAGCCTTCCTTCCAACACAGAAATTTGCTGGTGTCAACCTACAAACAAAATCAGATGCTTGCCCTTCCCCATCCCTGTGTAGCACAGACACATTGGAATCACAGGCATCAGCCCACCTGAGATGACAGCAGGGGCTGAGACCACCAAATTACACCAGATGGATTGCAAAACTGAGGAGAGCTCCAAATTCATAAAATTATGAAATCCCTGGGGCCCAGTGCAAGGCTAATTGTCTACTTTAAGTCTTTGAGTGCAATTACCAGCACTAATGGTTACAGGGACAGATTCCAAACAAGCACTATTTAAAACTCAGAACTGGAGGGTTTGGGACAAAGCTAAAGCCAACAGAGAATCTCTAGAAAAGAAGAAAACAAAACTGTGATTACAACTGGGCCATGCTCACTTGAAATTATAAATTATGTGAAAGTTATACCAGGACACTGAGAAGGAACAATCTGGATTTATTTTTTTTTTGCAAATGCTGTCGTGGTTGATATCCAGACATTAGATCTAGTTTTATTACAGCCATAAAAGAAGTGAGTCAACAGCTTAGTCACATCAGGCAGGATATGCTTCAAGCACAGCCTGAATGAAAGAATGAAGTTAAACACTGAGAAATACAAGGTAATTAGAAAAAGAACCCTAATAGTTTCTGCCCTAAAACAGCAAGAGGTAACATACAGGATAGTCTTTGAGTAAGACTGCACGACACCCTGGGAGGCAGGAGGGTACGGCTTTAAAGGAAAAAAGCTGGATTTATCAGCATGTATATCAGGACAGCAGTTTATCAGCTGTCACTACCAACAGGTCTTCTGGTTTTCAAGGGTATCAGGTATCTTCATCTTGTAAAAGAAATGCAAAGAAAGATATGAAATCTGGTTCTTGTCCTACCTCTGCTGCCTGTTGACTCCATTTGTGCCGATTATCTAATTACTAAAGGCAGATGCTGCCAGTGTGAAAGCTGTAGAATAAATAAGAGAAACAGGTGAGCAGGCTCTGGTAACTTCAACGTGCCCCATGAGTATGGAGTGACCTTTCAAGAGTGATCCAGAAGAGAGTACCCTGGAGCATTATTTATTTATTTTAAACTGAGCCTGTAACTAAGCACCGTGCCCACAGGAAGAGGAGAGAAAATACGGTGAGCGGGATGGGGAAAAGCAAGGCAGGAAACTTTTGCAGACATGTCAAAAATATTGTGTCACTGCAGGACTAGAAATAAGTCTCTCACAGACAGCATGGCAGATTTATGCCACTCTAGGCTTGACTCCAGGAGGCTGGAAAGCTGGAGTGAGTTTTTCAGGATGTCATTTTATTTCAATGTAGGTACGCAGCAAAGACGCAACACTGAAGAAGTTTAATGACACTACATTCCCCAGGGAAACATTAAATATATAGACACGGTCACATATGCCTCCTATCTGATGGCAAGGACTAGCTTTTTCTATTGTAATAGAAAATATGAATGAGATTTTTGTTTTTTGAGGAATACACTGAAGAGCACCTCTCACAGTCAGTGGGGTGGGAGCAGGGGACTGCAGATCTACTCTGGAACCCCTGGAGGCCATCAGAAGGCTGGATGTTGCTGACGTTTCTGTGGGCAGTTAACAAGGCCCCTGCACATCTGGTTTGCACCACGTGCAAAAGATGACATTAACTTCTCCTTTGGGATCCACAGATGCAATGGATTTTTTTGTACATAAGAAAGGATCAATATGAGGAAAAGTGAATATGCCACCAGAGGGCAGTGAATGAAATGGGTTGGGTTTTTATTGTATTGGGTTTGTAAGAGACAAAGCACATGGATAAAACAACCAAACCAGCTTCATTCTACACAACTGTACTTACAGACACAGCTCATGGCCTGATTCATTGATGGTTTGGTGATTCACTATCAGTTTGAGGCTGGCATGGCTTGGTGAGAGCCAGAGAAGCTGTGCTGATACAAAATCTCTCCAAGGAAGTGTCTACTCAGTGCTGTTGTGTTGGGAACTGCACACGGGTGAGGCAGGGAAACAATGACCTCGGGGAGAAACCTTTGTCTAAATACACGCAAAGCCAAAAGCTTCCAGCAGAGGGAAAGCCTCCTCAGACACCTTCCATATTATCTCAGGCACGCAGCCAGGCACCCATGTGGGCAGGGCTGTGGAACACACCACCATCAACCCCAAGGGCTGTTCTGCCCCTGGGTTCTCTTTGTGTCAGTGGAACATGCACTACAATCACTGCTCCAACTCTCCAGTCCTCCCTTGCTGTCAAAGCATCCTGCACCCAAAGGAATATCTTTGGATATGTGTGAGAAGGTGGGGCTGCTGCTGCAGTTCTGCAGCTTTATTCTGCTTTGTCCTCGGTGTGCAATTACCCGAAACACAGAGTCATAAGACACAATTTACAATCCCTGCAGCTTTTTGGCATCCCTCTGTATTGGCTTACAGAGAGAATTGGTAGTAGGATGCAGCAGATAGAGAGAGCACTCTAATTACAGATTTACATTAAGACGAAGGTTTAAAAGCTAATAGGACATTATTAGAATAATGATCCCTAGATGTTCTCCCAGCTGAACATCTGCCATTACTAATTAAAAACAAGTTAAAGTCAACCTGTTTAAAGAGAAATCAATATTTACAGAAACCAGACACCATCCTGATGTTAGACGTGGTGCTGACCTACAAGTACCTTCCCACATGCCACACCAAATCAAGGATCTTAAAAAGCACATTGGTTGTAAATCGGTGCCTGCGCAAAAACCCCCTTTGCAAAACCGACTCAGAAATCTGACTCATGTACAACTTATTTGTCACTTTCATTAGTCAGCTGCCCAACAGCTTTAAATAATTGCCACACAAAATGATATGTTACCCACTTTCTGACATTGGGGTGTCATTTTTTCCAAAAGCGGGTTAGAAATTGCATTTCCAGTGGCAGATGAAAATAATCTTTTGGCAGTCTCTGTCTCCTCTCTATGCATCCCTGATTGCTATTGAACAGTGTCATTTTGTGGACAGAATCTGCATCAATCTAACTACGTGGGAATGTAAGAGTCAGTTCTAGAAGTAAAGGCATACAGTTACAGACAGAAAGCAATTAGGCAAAAAGTTACAATAGCAAATAGCTTTGAAATCCATTAGCCACCTCAAAGTGAAAAACAAATGCTTATCGCATCAGTCATCCTACAACCACCACAAAACAGAACAAACCTCTGAAAATGAGGAAACACTTGTCCTTCTGATCCAAGGTGTATTTTAATATCTACCACCAGTATCATGCGAGAGAAGTTCAGAAATATGTGAGTTGATTCAAGGACTAAAAGGAGAGCACCCAACCCACAACTGCAGACAACTCCTTGCTAGCACAGTACTCCACCAATGCTTGCATGCATCCACAGGAACTTAACAAAATTAACAGGGGTGTAACCTGCATCATCTGACCCAGATGACATTGGCTGTTACAAAGGAAAAAAAAAAAAAAGAAAAAGGTTGAAGTCCTCCTGATGGCTTGCCTTTCTGTTCTCACATAAACCCAAATCTACTGAAAAAATTAAAGCCAAGTCTGACTCTGGAATTTAATTTTGCCATTGATCCGACAAAGCCCTTGCATATCAACCATCAGGAGCAGGCTCATGACTATGAACCCGAGACCTCATACTGGAAATGCTGGCCACAGACAGCTTCCACTGACTACAGGGGAAGATCAGTGGCCCCTTTGGAAACTACTGTGCTGTTTGTGACGTGTCTGGAAGAAAAGCTCTGTGGTCAGTAAGTGCTCTAGTGTTCCCAGGCCAACAGCAGTGGAAGAGAAGAGTCAATGGCAGAGGAGTCTCTGCTTTTATAGCAGTGCCCAAGTTGTACTTCAGGGGCCAATAGCAAGCACTGTGTGACCCTGCATTTGTGATTTCCATAGGCTGTATTATTAGAGACTTCAGTTTGGTGTATGTTTGTGCAGTGTGGGAGCAATAAAGAGCAAAGGCAAGAAATAAAGAGCCTCCGGGTGCTGACATAAAATTAAATCCTGACTTCTCTTTCAAGTTCAAGGTAAGAAAATCACAGCTGTATGTCTTTGTCAAAAGTGTGCCCAAGCACTAATATCATCAAGGACAGAAACTTTTACCATGTAATCTTACCACACACTGTATATCATCCAAAACCTTTCTGGAGTTAGGTGCAAAACAAACTACTAACCCTCTCTAAAACATGCCAGCAAGCAGGATTTGGCCCCATTTAAGTAACTTTAGATTACCGCTGTCTGATCCCCAGGGAGACCAAAGCTCCCTTCAGGGCAATATCTGATTAGAGAAGAAACAGTTGTTGGCCTCTAGGAAACTGCAAATAATTTTTTGTTCAAACCCACAGGGATTTTTGCAAGGCCTGCTGAGCCAATTTAAACGGGGGGAGGGTGGGGGGGTGTGGAATCTGAGAACCCTGCAATGATATTCTCTGCAGTTTTCTAAAACCCAAATCCTGCTCATCCTACTCAGTGAAGCAATCTTACTGAAGTTAATGGAATGGGTCCCCACCTAGAAGACAGGCTTACTGCAGCCCTGCTGCTGCACAGAGAATTGCTCACGGTCTCAGCTGAGTGGAACCACATCGGTTAGTTTGCAGTTACATCCCTCTCCCTGCTAATACTGACACGTTCCATTTTCTCTGTTTGTTTTCTCCCTTTTTTTTTTTTTCTCTTTTTTCTTCCTCTCTTCAGTGATGAGTTCCAAAATCTCTGCCTCCTGCCATGGGCAGAGGTAGGTGAACTGCAGAATAAACATAAGGATATCAGAGAGCTGCACCTGCCTGTAAAATGACATGAATTTAATCAAAACCATTTCTAGTCCCAGGGCTCAGACACACAACTGGTCTTGTTGCTCTTCCCCTAGGCAACTGCTGGTGGTGCCTCTAGTGTAGGCTTGGACATATGTTTGACATCACCAGCAGAGCTGTAGGGGGACTGTATTATTTGATTTCTGATTATGTAGAGCTTCCTTCATTTTGTGCTCTCATTGACCCCATGGATTACAGTAAAGCTGTGGCTAACCTGAGACAGATCCTGCTTATGCCTCTCTTATGCCAAGGTAAATTAAGAGAAATTGTGGCACAGTTAGTGGAATTACATGGGAGTAAGACCGAGTAAAAAGCTCATTAACATTTTTAATGGCACTACTTTTTGATTAAGCACTAACTCCTTTTATATAGAGCAATAACAACAACAAAAAAGTCAAGCCTGAAGCAGGAAAATACATGTCCACTGACAGAGAAATTACTCTTGCTGAAAATTCAAAATAAGATTTTTTTTAAATCACAGAAATAAGGCCAAATTAATAGTGGCTTTTATAGCCACTTAAAACATCCACCTGCAGGGAGGTATTTTTGCTGTATCTGCTAAGTGTGGTACCTAAAAATACCCACAATACCTAGAAAGTGAGAAAAAACGGGTCTTTTGCTTCTGATCAGTTTTTAACGGTTACATCTAATTCAAAGTGAATCAGCCAAGAAAAGAGGAGTTCAAGGAAGCCAGAACCTTTAATCTAGTTAATTAATAGGGGAGATAGCATGTGAAAGCCTTATGTAAAATGAGAAAGTAATCTTATTCTGCTCAGGCCGGCTGCTCATTTGGTAGACGGGCAGAAGTTAACAAGGGACCTTGCAATTTATTTAATTGGCCACAAAATCAGAGTCTGCACCAGCCTTTTGTCCGTAGAGCTGCCCTTTTTTTATGCCTCCCCACGGAAAAGGAAGGTGATGCTGCGAGACCCCTCTTCATTTCCAGCGGGCTGTCAGAAACCGGCCGCCCACGGGTCAGGGGGAAAGCCGCGTTCAGCAGCCGCGCCCCGCAGCTGCAGGGGTTGTCACTGTGAGTGCCCGTGACAAGCACGGCAGTGGCAGAGCCTCCACTCCTCACAAGACACTCTCTGTAGGCGCCTCGTCACAGCCAGTGCCGGCTGCTCCATCCAGGAACCCCTCCCAGCCCCCATGAAGGGGCGCATTGATGTGTCTGGCGCTCGCCACGTTCCGGTGGCGCGAAGGCACTAACTAGCAAATACTGGAAGAACGATGTATTTTCTTAAGGTGAAGAAAAGATCCAGATCTAAATCATTTAGCTCACCTTGAGATATGCAGGGAGGGTTGAAGCAAACCAGCCAAATGTGGCATTTGCATGGAAACACTAAACTGCAGGACAAAGCTCGTAACTTTGTGACTTGATCCTGAAATGAGGCCTATAATGAGGTTTAGGATAGCAAATATGAATGCATTGTTACGCTGTAATAATACTTGGAGGGGGTTGCAATAATTGGTACAATGATTTTAAAATGATCTAACCTGTTTTCACCCTTTTCCTTGGTATTCACAGGCTGGACTTGATTTTTGCTCAGTAATGGAGTAAGGAAGTATCACCCCCATTTGTCAGCATTCCACTGTGAGGCCACACCTTTTCTACAGAAAACCACTTGGAATTTCCAGCCCAAGAAAACTCAAATATTCACATACTTTGTTATTCAACTTTTAAAAATCCCAGTAGAGGAAATACAGAGTCTCTGTGAAATAAATCTCATGTGCTTTCTTTTCACCTTGGGGAGAGG
Source organism: Oxyruncus cristatus (assembly GCA_013399855.1). Lineage (NCBI taxonomy): Eukaryota > Metazoa > Chordata > Aves > Passeriformes > Cotingidae > Oxyruncus > Oxyruncus cristatus. Next base: position 103,915 of record VXAY01004181.1, read on the forward strand.
CTAAATTAGCCTCCATCTTCAGAAATATTTGTCAAGTAATTACATTTTAATCCTAACTTATTTATGCCTAAATCCAGCAAAAGGACTTAAGCATACGCTGATGCTTAACATATGAATTAGCCCACTAATTCCACAGTTAAATATCGTACAAGTACATCATAAAAGTTCCTATCTGATCCTTTTCACTTCCTTATCTTGCAAAAAGAGTTTGATTTTTATTGGGAGTAATGGATTAATTTTATCTGAAACACCACCTATATGCTGACTATTGCAAAAATAGTACTAATTTGTCATAACCTCTGCAAACTGGACAGGTCAAATGAGTTTATCTCAGTGCACATTTCTGTCAGATGTTTTCAATGTAACCTGAAAAGAGTATGATGGAAAGTCAGGTGTATCACCTACCAACTAAACACAAACAAAACACAGTTTGTTTTGTAACTCTTCTTTAAAACAACAGATGCTAGGTTAAATCTCATGTTCAGGCATTTATCACATCTGTTTTCTGTTCCCTTGGAAAGTATACTCACAATCGTGCTCAAATTAATTACAATGAGATTTGTCAGTTGAAACCTAAAAGGGAGTTCAGGGAATAAACAAAGAAGGAAACATTTGGTGTTTAAAGGCTTTAAACTTGTTTTCAAATGGTTCAAATAGGCAAAGCTTCATTACCGACGCTGTTTGAGACCTGTTGCAAACTTCATGGGTCTCCAAGGAAATATGAGGTCAAAGGAAGAAGAGATGAAGAGGAGTCTACAGGGCTGTGGAGCCTGAAGGTGAAGGCTATGGACCTGCAGCACAAGCTGGAGAAGCCATGATGACTCTGTATTCTGGCCCCACAGCCTTCCCTGGCAATCACCACCAGCACAAGAAAAACTTCTCACCTTAAAAATGAATAAATCTTCACTGTTCTCTTGTAAAAGTGGAGCCTGCCTATGCACAGACACTGAGGAGGCTCCAGCAAAGAACTTTCATAATCACATTTTTTCCTTAATGGCTTTTATGAGAACACAGAAAGGTCTCCCTCCCCTTCCAAACCTGGAGAGACCTGCAGAGTGCTATTGACAAAGACAGTCCTTTAACTCAGGAGGAGTAGAATTTGACTCAATTACTCTGCAACCTAACAGTAAGGAAAGATAAAAATACTGCTTTGAAGAGAAGGGTTTCCTTGCAGCAATATTATATACAAGCATCTAATAAGATATAATCTAAGACTTGTCATTCTTATAGGTGTCATTTTCTCTGTAGCAGTTCTGAGTTTAATTCCTGCACCACTGCTACACAGGTAAGACAGCCTTGATCAGGCCATAAACCAGTTCTCTTGCCAATGTCCCTGGCCTCTTGTAACTGTTAACCCCCGTATCTATCTTTGGCCAGATGATAGCTATTCCTTTGAGAGACTTGTCTACCTTCACACCGCCTCTCCCAAGTACACACTCCATGCATCAGTCTTCCAGTTCCACCTTTGCTATCTTCCAGGAATGTTACTCACACCTGTATTGCAACAACACAACATTTAGTTCTTCCCGACTCCTTCAGTCAACGACTCTTGTCTCTTTAAGTCACCACTGCTTTGCTCCACAGCCCAAGTGCATGGGTGTGTGTGTGACCAATGTCATCTTCCTTCCCCCAGGATCACTGCCCAGCATTTTCTAGGGAGGCTCAGTTCCTCTGAAAAACAGAAAGATAACCAAGTTCAAGTGCCTCTAGAATTTTAAAGCAAAGTACATCCACCTCGTATTGCTATGTAGCGTGTCATGCAAAGAATAAACTGCTCTTTGGAAAGGAATAAACATCATTCATTGTCTGAGCATGTGGCTGTTTATGAGATGAGCTTCAGAAACCATCCTCCTCAAGGCTCCCGAGGCTTTCTGCCTGTTGATTCAGCAGCAGAGCAGTGCTATTCTCACCGTGGCCCTGATGCTGCACATAAATGTCATCCCCTTAGAAAACAGCGAGAAGTTTAAAAATAAACAGCTTTAAGTAGAAGCAAGCACTGTGGTTAGTCTGAATTGGCTTTATTGAAATAACTGTCCAGGGCTCTGTTACTGCACAATTCAGAGGGCAGAACAACCAAATTCATTTCATTTAAGCCAAAAATTGCTTTGATGTTGTTTGAAGGACAAAAGCCCCTCAAAACACAATTTAGACACAGAACCCAAGAGCAATCTTCACCTTTACTTTGGGCCCTTGATTCTGGTATTACAAAGTATTTCATTGATTTGAATTCAGGGAAGCAAAAGTAAACCAGACGTGGAAACCTGGTCCATCCTGCCTTAGAAGCTCTTTGCACAGGGCAAGCAGAAAAGTTCCTCAAGAAGCTTTAATCAAGCTAACCCAGGTACCAGGAGAAGATTTACTTTCTGTGGCCACTCCACTTGCAGGGCAGGCCAGAGGGAAGTGTTAGTGAATGTGAGCAAATTTTCCAGTTTTTCCCCTTAGAACGGGAAAACATCACGTGCAGCAGAACCTCTTGTGAGGCTCTAGTGAGCGCTCCAGGTGGGGAGATGGGAAAATATTCTCTTACTATCAACAGTTCTTCTCAGCACACGAGCATCTACCTGAACTGTGCCCTGGAGACAACTCTAGCTCTGAGGAAGCAAATGCTGCTATAACAGAAACCTCTCAAGGGAAGCCCTATTGCTCAGGAAGTTTAAAACTAGGCCAGTCTGAATACTGGCAACAGCACAACAGAAAATGGATGGCAGAGGCTCTTCCTAAGCCTCCAGATTTTATGGAATTTCACTGTTGTTGACTGGGAAGTTGAGAGACTCATGATGCTGCAAACAGGACTAGATGTGAGGCTTTTCAAGCAACTATTGCCAAGGTACTGCTCCACTGCAATCTCCTTCTTTGGTGTTTTGTTTTGCTGATAAACTTCACTTAGCTATGAAACTGCGAGTCACACTTTCAGCCCCGCTGATGTACTTATTCCCCCCAAGAAAAGGTTCCAGGAATCATCACTTCTCTTTTGGAAGGCAATAAAAGATCTCTTTCCTCATCGGGTCTGTTGCAGAAACATGAGGAGAAATTACACTTTTTAAAATAACAAGAAAAAAAAACCCCTAAAGGTTAAATAGCTGGGGAAAAAAACAGGCAAAGTTGGCTTCACAGGACTTTGTACTAGATAACTACACACACCTCACTGCTTTATAAAATTCTGTTGGTTGTTTGAATTATTGGTTTTAAAAAAACTCTTTTTAAAAGGAATACATCTGCTTAAAAGCTGTACTAGTAGACTCTAGTCTACTAGGCTACAGTCATGAAGACATCAATTGAAAAACAGAGGAAAAACATGTTTTTTCCAGCAGGTTTAACCTGGGAAAATGGACAGCGGTTTCAGTGTAGTTCAAGAAGACCTTTTCTACCAAAGATTTAATCACATAAATAACCTTGCTGACTCTCCCAGCAAAGTAAGCTACTCAAGTCCTTGAAAGACCAGAGCCTTGCTTTCTCCTAGTTGTGCTTCCAAAGAGAAGCTAAACTCCTTTTCAAACAATACCATGGAAACCCAAAGATACAGAAGTCCTTGCTTAGTCACCTGGTGGTCTGTTACAGCACCTGTTCCAATGGTGCCTTCCCACCTGTAACACACTTTTTATGTTATATTAGTACAGCAGCTGGGTGTTTTCGGAGAGCAAGGACCACGTCTTTACTTAGTTTTGTAACCCACCCACCGTACCTTGTACGTATCCCATCAGACATGCCTCACTGAGCAACCTCACGTGCCCTGCAAACTTACATCCCCCTTGGCCTTCTCTGGCAGCCACGGAAACTCAGGGGGTTCTTCCTGCTCCCAGTGCTGATTTGTGGGGCTCAGCCATACACACTTTGGGTGAAAAAACATCTCGTTTTCTGCTCGAGGCATGCACTGTAATCTAGCCTCTATTTTATCACTAAACCATGACCTCCTGACCATATCAATGTGCTGACATCTGTCCAGCCCACTGATCAGCAGCACAAAGCACAGGGCTCACCACCTTATTAGTTTCACACGAGGTTCTGTACAGAAATACACAAGCCTTAAGGAACGGGTGGAGAAGGCTTTCAAAATTTTGATTTCCCTTCAGCGTTGCCCTGCGGGAGCTGCACCCACACCTGCCGCTTGGGGCACAGGCTGGAGCACAGCGTATGTCCGTCCTGGAAGGCGTGTGTCCCTGCTCCAGCAGGGTGTATGTCCCTCCTGGTGCATGCCCTGTGTCCCTGCCGGGGCACGGTGTGACCTCGCTGGCCGCCCCGTCCCTCACCCCGCAGCACTGCAGATACAAACGCCCACTGGGGGATGTACCCCTGCCTCCCAAGCCGGCTTGAACCACGACCCAGGGCTGCCAGGCGCGTAACCCCCCCGGCAACCCCCGCCTCTGCTCATCTTTCATTGACTCCTGCACCAACTTGGAGGAAAACCCGCTTTTTCCTGCTCGTGGCTGTGGGGCGAGCCCGCTGCCCCCCGGGAGGCGGCGGCTGTCCGAGGATGCTCACCGGGGGA
>VXAY01004181.1:108793-175181 GCA_013399855.1 Oxyruncus cristatus
GTGTGCCCGGCGGGATGGACGCGGGCGCTTCGGGCAGCATCTCTCTCCCCGAGCGGCATCTCCCCTCCCGGCGCGTTGCCGTCCCTGCCTGCCATCCCACTACTGCTGCTGCTGCGGCCGCTTTCCCACCCGGCCTCGGGCACCCTGACTTTGAACTTGACAACACAGAGTCAGCCTGTCGTGAAGTTTCTTGTCATTAGCCATTTGGCCGTGTGAGTGCCAGAGCGGTACCGAGACGGCCAGGTCTGGTCCCCACCGATCGCGTGCCGGGCCAGCAGTAAGCACAAGTGTAGCTGCCGAGTTTTTCTGGTGCAAATCTCCGCCTTATTCCCTGGGGCAGCGCTGGCTTTAGGAGCAACATGCCACCAGTACAGAACTTGGCTGGGGAAGGAGCACGCTGTCGGAATGTTAGCAGACAGTTGTCATATTCGTGAGCCCATCACTGTGGCTGGTGGAGCAGGACAGTACTTACAAAGTCCAGTCTTGGGGTCAGTGCACTGCAATGCTGACACTGAGCCCCCTGAATACAGGTACAGGGCGTGGAAGGAAGTCCCAGCTCACAGGCACCAGCCTCCAGACTGTGTAACTCCGAGAGAAATTTCCTACATATAAAGGGGACAAAGACAATACAGAGATGCTGGAGATGAGAAAAGCTAGAGACACCCCAAATAGGGAAGGAAAGGATGTCTCAGGCTTGGGTTTGAACACCTGTGAGAGGCTGCTGCCAGCGCACAGGTACCCACAGCTCAAAACGTGCAGATGCTACACGAGCAGCACATCAGCAGTACTGTCTCAGCCAAGAGAAGGACCGAGCAGGTGCCTCCTCCCCAGGGGGCTGCCTGTGGCTGCCAGCGAGACACCTTGGCACTCAGGACCACGGAGAGCTGTTGTAGTTACAGGCTGGGCTCCAGTGGGCAGAGCTTAATGCCTCCAACCTGAGAGTAACTTAAAGTTGATCCTAAGGAGGGGCAGAGTGAGTCGGGGAAAAGTTAGAGCAGTCTCCTGCAGCAAGATGAACAGGTATTTTAGAGATGCCAAACAAGAGTTTGGTTGTTTCTATGTACAGCTACATTTAAAGTGCCATGTGGAACAGCAAGCAACAATGATAGTTAATAGTCTACAATTTCTAAGTGTTTTGTTCACCTTAATTCCTTCTTCAAGCAATTAATTCATAATTTTAGAAAAATTTTTAATCAGACATGGAGAGAAGCCTGCCTCTGAACAGCACACATGCAATTATCACTCTGCGTATGAGTTGATGTTGTGTTGTTTTGGGTTTTTTTCCCTTCCTGGCTTATAATTAAAATTTGAATATTAGCTAATAGTTCAGAGAACTGGAAAGCTAAGTCCTGAATTTGCCCACAGAGAATGTAGAGCATAGACAAGTGTCTGTGCTCCACAGCATTGATGAATCTCAGCCCTGACCCAAAGAGACCCAGCCAGCAGGGATGAGGTGGTAGCTTCCTCTTCATTGATCCCTTAGGGGCTGCTTAGACGTCCATATGACAAGCTCTGATTTTAACACCAGTTCCCTAAGAAACGACCAAGACTCTCTCAAGATTATCAGGTGAAGAAGTTGTCATGAAGCAGTCTGTGGCTAAGCTTGCCTTTGTATGTCTCTCAAACAGGGGAAAGTCTTATATGCACAGATAAGACAAAAAATTTAATGAGCGTTCTGCACATACTTGCACCAGCTCCCTAAGGATACTGCATTGTAATTACAGACCTAATGCTGTCATTCTACGAACATGGTTAAAATCAGCACACGATCCAAATTAGCAATGGTGACATGCATTTCTCAAGGGATCAGACATCAGTTGATTAGAGCAGTGGCACCCGTGACAGTGCTCCACAGAACTAGCCAAAGCATTTGGTGGTGCAACACTGCAGAGTTCAGTGGGCTTATATCAGGTATGGATGCGCTCAGTGCACATGATCTGAGGATAGCACTGGCACTAACACCCAAACTCACTGCACATGTACAGTACATTGAATAAATGCACAGTATGCTGAGTGCATGAGAAATTCATGATTCTCACCCTGAGACTGCACAGAGATGAGAACAAGCTAAATATGTTTAGGGGAAGACTCACACAGCCAGGCTTCATCGGGGATAGGTTACAGGGCAAGAGAAGTGCTAAAGAGCTTCTCATGTTTTATTTTGGGGCTGCTCTTCAATTTTCTAACATTAGAAAATTGTAAAGGTAGCAGACTTTACTGGCTATTAGAAAAAGAGCCCTGAAGGATGTGGGATCTTAATTAGCTTTGTGTGGTGCCAAGAATTTAAGAGAAACACTGTTGAGGATCTGACCTCAAAGACAGCACTGGTGCAGTGTTTTGCTGAAATGGAAACAGTTAACTCATTGCCACAAATCTTGGAGAAAGAGTAATAAGAGGAGAAACCAGTTAACTGTTTCTGCCTTTCCTGCTGTAGTGTCTGAAGGAAATTTCACTAACTCAACAACTCCACGTTGAGGCCAAGCGATGCCAGGCCTGACTGTGCATGCAGAGGAATCATCCTTCCCCTCCCGCCCGTGTATAACCCAGGCACCTCAGCAGAGCTCGTTCTCGGCACTAGCTCCTTCTCCCTCTCTGTTCAAACAGGCATTAGAAAGTCTGTAAAAGACAGAGAGGAGAGAGAGCAAAGTGGACTCCCTTCAGCCCTGCTCTGGCATTAGCACATAGAGGCAAGGGCCAGGCTGTGCCCTGCAAAGAGGGGCAACCACAGAGGCAGCACTACACCACCCTGTGTGGCTGGTACCATGCACGAAGGTGGCTACAGCTCTGCTAGGGGGGATTGTGCCTTCGATCAGCTGGGGCAGGAAGCTGCTTCTTTTCCCTCTAAGCAGAGGCTGACAACACAGAGACAGTTTTTCAAAACTTGTTATGAGTGCATATGTGCAAAGATGTCCCACAAGTGTGCAGTCGTGCTACCAGGAGTGGTGTGCCTCAGGAGCAGGATGCATGGAATAAGGAGAAACTGCCGGTACAAGGGTGAGGAGGAGAGCAAGGCAGAGGCACTGGAAGTAGGGTCATTCTCCTATTTAGAGGGGAGGGTTTCTCATTTATGGAGGGCTGCTCATTTATGCAGCCCCTGCTTTACTAACCCTGCACTCCCCTTGTCTATCAGTCAGGGAGAACCTTTGAAGCACCTGCAGTTAATTGGGAAGCAAGTGAGGGACTGCAAAAAGTCTTAATGGAAGTGTTTCTTGCTTTATAGTGAGAGAAAATGCTAAAGAGATGATATGGGGGAGGGAATAAGTTGCTCTGTTTCAGTCCAAGACAGAGCTGGTAAAGGTGAGACAGCAAAGAGCAACAGGTACCACTTGGTCTGTCCCTTTGTCAGTGAGAGCTGCACAAAGCAGCTGCACAAAATTGCTCCTGCTGTGGCCAGGCCACTGAACACAACCAGAAAGGTCAGGCACACAAGCAATACTGCTTGCTGCAGACACCTGGCTTTGACCTTAATTCCTGCTTCATCAGAAGATGCAGCAGCAACAGACTTGCCTTGCAGGCAGCCGCCTTTTCCATCAGGATCAGTGTATTGCTGCTGAAAGGACAGAGCGGCAGCATTTCCTAGACAAGAGTCTGGCCTGATCAATGTTCCCAGGGCTCATCTCCTTCTGACAATGTAAGAGGCAGAGTGAAATCTGGCTTTCCTAGTGTGGGATCGCTGATTCCCCTTTGCTCCCCAGTCAGTCGCCTACCTGGGAGGCGCCTTGGCTTCTGGGGTCATTGCATCCCAGTGACACAAGGCACAGGCACGTACCCAGCACCCTTACAGCATCCCCAGGACAGGATGCCTCAGGGAAGAGCCACTCCAAACTTTGGGAGCCTGGTCCACAGCTGTTTCTTTTATTTGTACTTTGGGCTTTTACATAAAACTGGTCATAGATTCAGGACTTCACAAGCTTGGGAAAGCAGCTGGGACACACGTGGGCGCTCACAGCTGGAGGGTACAAACAGGTCATGTTTGTGTCAGACCAGCTGCTGAAGAAGGTGTTGTGGAGATGGGGACAACCCAGGTTATTCAAAGCCCAGCCATGCACAGAGTGCACTCAGAGGGCTCCATGCAGAGGGAGAGAAGCTGTAGTCCTGACCTGGAGGAACATGTAAGCTCAGCAGGGGTGCCTAACTGTTTTAACATACTGTGAAGAGAGTTATGGACCTTGCCCTAACAGATGACAGACTGGCCAGATGCTTCCCAGGGTGTTGGATTGACACATGGATGCACTGTGCCCATGCAAACTGCAGTACAGCCACGGGAAAGCTGAAACAATGGGGAACTGGTCCTTCTGGAGCCTTGTCCTTGTATAAAGTCTGGAATAAGGAGGCTTGGTGGGAGGCGTGCATGCCAGGATCATCATCCTGGCAAGGCAGGTCCTGTTAGTGGGCTGAGCACCCCTGATCTCGGAGACCACCACCACGCAGCAGCCCAGCTGTGTTCCCTCCGCTCCTTGGCACGAGGTGGGGGGACGAGACCCAAGGAGTGTTGCCAGCTCTGTGCTTACAGCTGCAACCCAGTTAGTACCACGAGCAGGAAGGGAGACAGGTAGCAACGTTTGTTGATGGCTCACATGGCCTGTAATACCCAGTAAATACCAAAGCAGGCAGAGGGTAGGTGTCCATACAGCACACAGCAGTATAGAAGTGTCTGACTCGTTTTGGATTCCTGCCATCTGCTGCCTAGTGTATTCTTCTGCAATCACAGTACAGGCTCCTGATTAAAGACAGCATTTCTAGCACCTGGATAAATAGCCTTTCTCATAACAGCACACCTGAACAATAGAAGTGCTAAAGGAAGATATGAAAATATGAGGGGGAGAATTGTTACATGCACAGTTATGACCTTGAAAAAACAGCACTCTTCAGCTGTCGCTCATTAGGTAGAGTTCACACAATGAATAAGAACCAAACCCTCCTGAGACCTGATTCAGCCACCCTTTTATTCAAAGACCATACTTTCTCTGACTTAAAATCTGAATTGGATGCAAGGCCAGTACATTGCATCCTACTTAAAGGAGAAAAAATAAATTGCCAGAACTTTAGCTCAGCTATTGGAGCAACTGAAGGGCACTACAGCACATTTACAGTAGTAGTACTGGACAGAGGGGAACAAAACTACAGCTAACATGCTTAAAATGAATCATTTCCTATTGTAAAATGAATGCTTGTTCTGTAAGGAAAGAAGAATCATTTTGAAAAATAATAAATTCATTCTGTTCCTATACAGAACTGGTGACAGCAAGGTCTGCAGATGGGAGTGATTTAGTTTGGTCAGTACATCTGGAGACTGTGGCCACTAAAGTCTTGCAGCCTGAAAGGCAGCATGTGGATGCACCCATGCTAATGCATGGATTGTGGAGAAGTTGATTCCACATTTTGGATGCCACTACAGAGTACAACTGCTAGCTTTGGTTTGCTTCTGCCACGTCAGTAGGAAACAACGCTGTCAGGGCTGTAATGATAATGAGGTGCCATTTTTGGGAGGCTCAGTAGACTATGAAGTGCACAACCTTGCATGGCAGGCTGCTAAAATGGATTGGGAAGGAAAAACTCCAGAGGAGATTTTTCCTTGAAATGACAACGACACAAAAGAGAGAGCACAGCCAGTTTTCACGGTAGGTGGGTAATGCTGAGCCCCCAGTTGTGAAGAAGTCAAAACATTCAGAAACACTAGGCAGTCTAATATCCTGCTGTTCTTCATCCACCCCCTTGTTTAGTTCTCTCCTCCTCATCCTCTTTCTGTTCCCTTCCATAAAATGGGGGTGAATCAGCAGAAACAAGCCAGCAGGAGAAGGCCTTCATCCGCATACGTCAAAACAGTTTGCTGTAGGCAAACAACCAACACGGAGATGTCCTGATGAGATGCCCTCTCTGCTTTCACAGACCAAGTGCAAAGCAATCCCTCTCCACAAAAACTTTCACCTTCTGTTTCAGGTAATCTTTTTTGGAGCCTATGGTCTCTTTTCCCATTAGCTTTGAGACACCAGAAAAGGAAACGAAGCCAAAATTAACTCTTCAAGCACAGGAGACCTTACACACAAATCAGTTTTCATTCTGCAGAATACAGATAAGTACATAAGGATCCTAAACCCCAGTGTCTGGAGTGCTGTTGGTGCTGTTCTCAGAGACATCAGGACACCAGTATGGTTGTGCAGAGAGAATGAAGTAGAGGCAGCCAAGTAGGACCAGAATTAGCGGTACAAAAAATGACAAAATAGAGTTCTATCCCTTTACCCGTGGAAGAGGAGAGAAGCTTGCCTACTGAAACACTGAACATCTTTTTTCACTGAAATTGTTCCCTTCTACCACCTGAAACAGAGAGTCCTTGCAATGTACAGTCATTTAACTTCTCCCTCTTTTCAATCATATGGACCATTGGCTCCACGGACAGGTGCACCAGAGGTTGCTTTGGGTTTCAAGACAAATTACCTGTCAGTCTGTTACATCAGACTAGGATATTTCTCAGATGTTTGTTCCCTCCAAGAGTGTTTTCTTCAATGTCCAGACTAGCACATCAAAGAGTGATATATCTGGTGTGGATGCAGTATATTCTCTGTGGGGGGAATAAAGCCAAACTGCAATGGTTTTACATCGTCTGTAATTTCCTGCATATTGTGTAAAATTGGCATAGTCTCTGAGAAAGCTTGGCCATGGGGTTTGCAAGCATGAGCTCCTATTGCATTAGCTAATGCTTTAGGAAGACATAAAGACTGGTTTATTTTAGCAAAACTACAATCAGAGGTAAAATCCTCTTAATTATTCATGTTCCGTAAAGAATTCATGCCAGTGCCCTCATGAAATCACATCCTCTCTCCATCCAAGTCATCCCATGAAACACCTTTGGCACCTGCCTCAGTGCTTTGGCATTTGGTATCAAAAGGGTAGAATGGTTTTGTCACCCTGGAGCTCAAGTTACTCAGCTTGAGACCTCTTACACTGTGCTGACAGCTCACATGTAGAAGCCACAGACACCTGCCAAATGAGACACCCGAATTGCCTGGAAAATATCTGTCTGTCCAAACATGTTGCATGAATAACCAAATTCCTTTTATGATTTCTGCATTATTTTGCAGATTGCTTTTTCTCTTCCCAGCATCAATTTCCATTGGAAAGCTTTACTGCTCTGGTAGCGAGATGCAAGGCTAGATTTTGAGATATGCATTTTAGACATTTTTATCCTTGTGTGAGTGCCTCTGAAAAAGGCTTTGGGGAGGCAGGGGGGAATTCCTGAGAGTCATTAGAGACGTTCTGTGCTGTAGGCCCAGCTCAGGAAAGGCAGACGAGGAGGGTGAAGATGGCAAGAGGAGAATCAGATCCCTGTCACATTCACACATATGTGTCACCAGCGAGCACAAACCAGACCTTCCTGTGTCTTAGCCCAGTGTTCTTTCTGGGTTGTTCTCATACTGCAGAAATAGCCCTATTTTATAAAGACTATGGAAAAACCATACTCCAGTGGTCTAGGAAAGCCAAAATCAGCGCAGTGTAATTACACCTTTCTGCCAGACAAAGCTACTGCACTCCAGCCTCAGTGGCTGGCAAGGCTCAAAGTGAATACCAGCCACTGCCATCTCCAGGCCATTACTGCATCTGTGGCCTCCAACAGTGAGGAAGTGCTTTCGCTGGATTAAAATCCTTCTCTGGCCTCCATGACCCACTGATGGCTAATGCCAGCCACGGAGCAGAGTACTTCATTCACTGCATCCTTCCCCAGAGCCATCTCAGCCAATAAATGCTGTTAGTGAGAAAAATGGCCCCAGAGGCCAGGTTTCCTGGTCAGAATCTGACCTCTGGCACTAACTCATTCATTCACTTGTGACTTGTAAGTGCAAGGCCATGCTGTGTTTTCTCTGGCAGTAGCTAACCCAGTCTCCTGCATATAAAAGGGAGTTCAGCTTGTCCTGGGCAGGAGCTTGGCCATCCTCTACCTCCATCCTCTGCCAAAGAGGTTCTCTTTGACCCTCAGAACTGGTGTGGTCTGTCCCTGCACGTGGGATTTCTAAGCACAAACCACATGAGAGCGTTCCTACAAGATGTGAAACCTGCTCCAGTAGCACTCCTACATCCATGCCTGCTGTAGTTTTTATGATGCTCATTTTTTTTGCTTAAATCCCTCTCTATCCCGTAGGAGGTAATGCAGGCACCAGCAGAAGGGGCTGACAGCTCTTCCCTCCTGGGGGTGTCTCGCTGTGAGCTGTTCGACAGCACTCAGACAATTGAACAGCAAATAAATCCATTTATTTTCAAAAATCAATCCTCACAGGAACTCCCAGGGAAGCAAAAACTTGTATTGCACTAATTATATTCTATAAAGTATCTCTTTATGCTTCACAACAGTTTAAGGAAGGATCTCAGGATACGATAAAAAAAGAGAGGAACAAATTGAGGCACAGTTCACAGAGGCTGTCCACATCTGTTCTAGTGCTGAGTTTGATCCATATTGGCTGTAAGAGGAAAATGTGGACCTGCCCTATCATTTTTAAGGGCAAGCAGCATCCAGGGGTCATTTTCAAAGGTCACATAACCAGCTATAACATAACATCAGTAATAAACAAGTACTTAAATTGCCACAGCAATTCTGGGTTTCTTTTTAAATAATTCCTGTTACGTAGCACTTTCATCAGAAATCACCCCTTGTCAGCAGCTTCCCCAGAGAGCTCCCACACAAAGTAAGGGCTAAATGCCATCCTCATCTCCATCTGGTAACTGTTGGCGAGCAGGTGCATTAGTAACCGTGGTCAGATCTGGCTGCCGGACACGGAACCTATTTACATTTGAGTATTGCCTCCTAGTTTAGAGGAAATCATCTATTCCCATCAAGCCAAAACATCCCTTTTTCTCACCGTATATTTTTAGCGTGTTGTACTTCCATTCTCAGAGTTTCTAAATCTAAGACCGAGGTGTTACTAAGGTATTTTCTGAAGCAACTTAAAATTTCCCATTTGTCAGCTGTCTCTCGGTGCCAGTCAGGTGACTAACGCCAGGCCTGCAGAGGAGTTTCATACATTGCACGATTATTTGTGGGGATCCTAGCAACAACTGTATGGGGTAAAAGGTATCCATTATATTCCGTGACCTCATGTTTATCACGCTCAGTGAGCGACACTCGTGGCTACTTCATTTAGGTGGTTTATGATGCTGAACTGCTGAACCACGCAGCCGGCCCTGTCCCCAACACAGTGGCACTGCTGCTCGTGTTGTAATGGCTATTTCACTGCACAGGCTGCTGTGTTCGTGCAGTGTGCTCTCAATTAAAAAAAAAAAAAAAAAAACAACAAACCAGAAAGGCCAGAAATACGCCTATTTCTTCTTTACACAGATACAATCGCTCCTGCTTAAGCTCACACGCAGTGATAATAGTCAGTGAAAGGAGCTCTTCAAATCCCCTGCAAAGGCCGGTGTTAGACGCTGTTTGAGCCATGAGTGTAATCCATGGAATAAGAAGCTGGGAAAAAACTGTGCCCTTAGGTCACAGGCACTGCTTTGAGGAGGCACAGAAGATTGCCTGGGCTCAGCAGCCACGGCAGCATGGCTTTGGTAGGGGAAGTAAACCCAAATCCACGTGAGAACCAAAGTCAGTCCTAAAGGGAGATCCCTCTCAGACACATAGGACCTCCAGTGGCATGAATTTCAGTGCTGCAGTTTGTACTCAGAAGCTGATAAAGTTAGGGGAGATGTCAAAGGAGACATGTAAGTGTCCTGTGATGAAGCCTGGCTGAGTTAGAAGGTTGCTGTATTTTGAGCAGTGTGGGCCAAAGGTATTTGGGTATCAGAGACCTTCAGACACTGTGCCTCAAAGGCATCCTCAGGCCTGAAGGGCAAGAATTGAGACTGCCATTTGGTACAGTTGCTTCTAATCATCTGCCAGCGGCACCTCAAGGCTTCAGCCAGCTAGTCCCTAATCAAGCCCTGGTTCTCAACCAGATATTTATAAATTCAGAATACTGCACTGCAGCAAGCAACGCTGGCATAAATTCCCATCTGTCATCCCCTAATCATCTCCCAGCACAGTGATCAATCTCTTTCAAATTCAAATGATCTTAACCACTTAGTATCTAGGAAAAACACTACAAGAAATGGGCAGTGTTCTGTCCAGGACAATTTAGGGGTGCTGACCTATCCAACAGTGGTAGCTCCACGTACGTTAGAGACAGATACTTTTCTATCTCCATCGTCACCATCTCTGCCATAGTCCTTATCACAGACTACACTATTAGTGCAAGAATTAGGGTCAGCCAGGTTAAAATACGGTTACAAATATTCTTCCATCACCTTTCACCCACAGTAGGTAATTTTTGCCCACAGGAGAGCAGGACTTATGGAGACACTGGCACAAGGACACAGTTGTTCACACAGAGCCATGTGCCCACCCATTTTCCATTTTATTGAGTTTTAGGCAGTGTTTGAGGACACACCAAGGACTAACTCAACACTGGCTAGGAAAGGGGTGAAGGACTGAGACATTCATAGCTCATCTACACTTTCCATATACAGTATGCAGCAGGAAAAACACAGACCCTGTGCTAAGACACTGTAACACTGGCAACTTTCTGCTGCACCCCAGTATGTATCTATTTTCACAAAGTAAATGATGTTACTGTATTTCATATCATCCAGCCAGAAGAAGCTCAAATGTGATCTCAGGGAAAGCATTTCCAGTACAAGATACAGTAACCCTTGCAGAAAAAATGGGATAGAGCTAGTGTGTACTTTGTCAGATCAATTTTCTAATCCAGCTCACCAAGCAAGGCTTTGCTGGCCTTAGATGAATAACTTGCATTTCAGCAGATGCTGTTACTGCCGTGGCTGGAAACCCTGAGAGGCAGGGGCAGAGGGTACAGAGGAAAGGACTGCTCATAAATTTGCTCCTGTAGCAAAACTGAGTGGGGTTAGTAGAAAATGTGGGGAGCAGGGCTGCTGTGCCTCGACACAGCCTGGCTTCAGCATCCCTGCAGGAGCTGCTCTGACAGTCAGGCCAGAGTTACCAGCAGGGACCAGTGTCTTCAGACATCCCCCTTGCTGCACACTGGCTCCAGCTGCTGCCACTGGAATGAGTCAAATCCAGAGGATTTAAAGAGAAGATGCGCCCCATGGGTCACATCCAATATCTGAAGCCGAGCCAGTCAGTCTGTCTGGCCAAAACCAGCAGTAGCTGCGGAGCCATGATAAACATTCCAGCTCGAGGATTTCCTTGACAGTACATCACTCACTGCACCTCCAGGGCTCATCAGCAAGCACAACAGAGGCATTCCGTAAGCAAGTAAGTGAAAAATGACACAGCAGTTCTGGCTATATCACCTCTTGTCTCCCACGTCTGCTCTGAGCTGAAATCAATGCAGTTGCATTCCCATTAATGGAGGACAGAATCAGGAAAATTCCCCTGAAGGCAATTTGAGACAATACCTTGGAAAGATCACGCTGCCTTTTTTTTTTTTTTTTTTAATATAGGGAAGGAGTCAGTTGATTGTCATGTTTGGTTTAGTTTTGTTCCAAGATACAAAATTAATACATTAAGTTAATATAAAAATAGGTGAGGGCTGCTAGTCAAGATCATTCACTCTGCTGCAGTTCATTTCCCTGGTGGCAGAAATCTGCTCCCAGACAGCAGGCTTTGAAAGCATTTATAAAGGAGGAGGCTTTTTTCAGTGCCAAGTAAAACAGTTTTTTTAAAAATGAGCATTTTCAATTGTAGGACATGTGTCCTAAGTTATCATTACCTTAATGTCAGCAACTTCCTTTCTCTCTGATTTAAAGGAATCCTTACAAGTATTGTTGATTTGTTTTGGGAAATCCATCAAAGCTGGCAAAAATGTTTGAAGCACTGAATGCACAGAAGAGGTGATTTATAGAACACTTAGGAAAGTATCAACTACAAACATTTGGCAGCCTCTTGTACAGTAAACCAGAGCTCTGATTTTTAAGCACTACTTCAGATACTGTTCTAGCCAAGCAATACCAGCTTCTGATGGGAACAGCGTTGCCTGTCTCATTCCAGCCATACTGATAGTAGGAATAATAGAATTATTTTTTTTTTTCTCGCTTCAAGACTACACAGTAAGTTCTAGTAAACAAGAGCAAGTAGTTAAAATTTGGCTGCCCCACAGTGCACCAGGAAAGCTCTCAAGGATTGCAAGGGCTGTTTATACTCATGGGGAGCTCTGCCTGGCCAGGGGCTGTAGGTCTGATCCCTTGTAGCGCTGGTTCAAGAAGCCGTTAAAATGTATCTAAGTTTAACCAAAGCTTTAGAAAACTGAGGCGAACCAGACAGTGAAAGAGCAGAGAAAAGACACTTTAGCACTTCACCACAATATTATTTAACTGTCAGGCAGTACATCTAGGTGACAGGTCTGTATCGTGGCCAGAGAGTTGCAAACAGACGCTTTTTGGGAAATTCGGGGATGTTTACGCTCATGCTGAATCAGAACATCCATCACGTCTGATGTGACCAGCAGGATCTCATTTAAGGCTAGATTATATCACTTTAGAGGAAAAATGCCTTCCACCTGAAGGACTTCTAAAGAGCAGCTCCCGGGTAAGCAGGCAGGTCTTTGTGGAACTGACTGTCGCAGTGGTGGGAAGGGAGATGCTTCCCCAGACCCCATCTGTAGGAGAGCACATCAGACAGGAATGACTGAATTACAGAAGAATCCCAGGAAGAGCTGAGGACATTTTTTTCCCTGAAAGTCCTTCTCTCGATTGGGATCCCACTCAGTCAATAGAGAATTACCTAATCCAGGTGGCTTTGATTTCAGTTCTGAAACAGGTGCCACAAGCTGGGATGAGGGACAAAATGTGTTTCCCTTCAGAGCCCACCCCACCCTACTCATTTTTCTCTGGTTAAACAAAAAAGTGAAAAAAGCAAGGTGAGAAATAAGAGAAAATGTGCATGTGAGCTATTAGCTTTTTTCTCCTGCTACCCCTGCCTTTGTGTGCATGGACAGGAGTCCCAGCACCTCCTGCTCAGGATGTGTGTTCCACGGCTGAGAGCAGGGCCACACGCTCCTCCCATTGCAACAGTTTCTCTGAGGGACCCAACTGTGGTGTTTTCCTTTTGGTTTCTTGAACTTTAATAAAGGGGATCATGCTGCCAAGTGCTTGAACAGCTCCAAACAAGTGCTCAGAAAAGCTAATTTTACATCTTAATAGCCTAACTTTATGTTTCTTTCTCCACAGCAAACATCTTGACAGTCATCATCCTCTCACAGCTTGTAGCCCGCAGGCAGAAGTCCTCCTATAACTATCTTCTAGCTCTAGCTGCTGCTGACATCCTGGTTCTCTTCTTCATCGTCTTTGTTGACTTCCTCATGGAAGACTTCATCTTAAACAAACAGATGCCTCAGGTACTGGACAAAATAATTGAGGTCTTGGAATTTTCTTCCATCCACACCTCCATCTGGATTACGGTTCCACTAACCATTGATAGGTACATAGCTGTGTGCCACCCGCTGAAGTATCACACAGTCTCCTACCCTGCTCGTACTCGAAAAGTCATAGTAAGTGTCTATGTCACCTGCTTTTTGACCAGCATTCCCTACTACTGGTGGCCCAATATTTGGATTGAAGACTACATAAGCACATCACTGCATCACGTCCTCGTCTGGGTCCACTGCTTTACTGTTTACTTAGTGCCCTGCTCCATCTTCTTCATCCTGAACTCCATCATTGTGTACAAGCTGCGGCGAAAGAGCAATTTCCGACTGCGAGGGTACTCCACAGGGAAAACAACAGCCATTTTGTTTACTATAACCTCTATTTTTGCCATACTTTGGGCACCAAGAATAATCATGATATTGTATCACCTCTACGTGTCGCCTATAAACAACAGCTGGGTGGTACATATCGTGTCGGACATCGCCAATATGCTTGCACTGCTGAACACTGCAATTAATTTCTTCCTCTACTGTTTTATTAGCAAAAGATTTCGCACAATGGCAGCTGCCACACTGAAAGCCTTCTTTAAGTGTCAGAAGCAACCTGTGCAATTCTATACAAACCATAACTTTTCCATAACAAGCAGCCCGTGGATTTCCCCAGCCAACTCTCACTGCATCAAAATGCTTGTTTACCAGTATGATAAGAATGGAAAGCCTATAAAAATATCACCATGAAAAGGGCAATAGTTGGAGTTTCTGGGTGCAAGTTCTTTTCAAGTGGTTACATCTTCGGGATGTAATTTGCCGAAATGGCTGTTTTGAAGAGTGGTCATTTGATTTCATTTCCCTGGGAGACCAAGGGCAGAGCAGACTGTCAGGAAGGAACAGGAGCTCTTGATTTTAGAAGGAAAAGTGAGAAGGCAAATGCCTCCATCTCTTATATAGCATTTTGAATATGCTTCAGAGTTCAAATCTTAGTGTTCAGTCGCCCCCAAATGTTTTGCATCCCAGCACCAGTGCAGTCCAAAGTCATTGGAGGGGCGAAGCCACAGCAGTGTTTAATTACAACCTTTTGAAACACAACGACGAAACCTTACTCGACTGTGTAGTTTACCGTCAACAAAGTGCTTCTGGATGCTTCTGTGTACTGTGGAAGGTGCCATTTCTGATGTGTGCACTTGCCAAAAATTATGTGTTGAATCTGACACAAAATGCCACCACACACAGTTTTGCTGTCAAGACCTCGTTGCAGGAGGCAGCCTGGGAGACACAAGTGGTGACACAAAAGAGCCCTTTTGTGGCTCACTTGAACAAGGCTCAAGGACCGATACAGTACCTGTTGCAGCTTTGGCATGGAAAGCAACCTACAAGCTGCCAATACTCATGTGTTTTGTTATTTAAGAATGGGACTGAGATAGGGGAGCTTGAGGGAGGGAGGGAAGCTTATAGAGCCAAGAACAAATGCAGCATCTTTTCCCAGCTATTTCAGTTATGGTGTCTAAGGACTTTCAAGTTTGAAACCAAGTCCTGCCTGATGCAGAGCTCCCACCCAAGCTGCTTCTGTGAGGTTTGGAGTGACCAGAGCCTTCAAGTTCCTTCTTAATCAGTACAGATTCTCATTTATCCTCCATGTTCAGGCCTTTAGGGATTAACATATAAAAACCTCAACCCAAGATTTTCTCCTGATGGATAATGCCATTCTATTGCAGATTTGCCATTTAATTGTTAAAAAAAATTATGAAAGAAATTCATTAAATACCGAACAGCAGTAAAAACATAAAAGCCTTAGTCTAAGCTGATCTAAGTATTACACTTACTTAAAGTAGGTTAGCTCCTTTTCCTTCACACTCAAAGACAGCATCCCATCAATGCTGAGTGTAGAAAATAGGCAGAGATTTACAGGAAGGCTGAAAATGCACTTCTTTAAATTTCTTTCACTTTCAAATCTTTGCATGTGGTCTCTTGGAGCCACATACCACAACCTTTTTGTTCTATATTGGGCACTTAATGCAGCCTCACTCACGCGAGAGCAGTGAAGGTACATGGTGAACACAAGCACAACGTGGTCAGTGGACACAGCAGCTCCTCAGTAACTGCAGATAAGCAGTACCTTGGTGCTAGCACTGCATTTGTGCCTGTGCCCATCTCCAATGCCAGCAGAGAGCTTGTGGTGCATCAGGGACTAACACAGGTCCTTTCAGAAGGGATCCAACCAATCCCACTATGGTGCGATCTGAGGGCTGAAAGCATCTCTAGAAAACCCATGGATGGCTCAGCTTTGGTGCATTTTCCCTAAGAAACGACAAAAGTCTTGCTGAGGACAACAGCCTGGTTCCCTTCTGCCACACAGGGTGGGTTTGCACAACACCTCGTACTGCCATCCTGCAAGAGCTAAACCCCCCACAGCCGAGCACAGGAGGGAAGTGCAGCAGAGGGCACAAGGTGTGAAAACAGAGTCCCCAGGCAAGGGCTGGCTCGTGCATGGAGGGATATTCTCAGGAGAGATCGAGGCTACTCAGGCTGGTCCAGAGCACAGAGATGGGATGCCCAGGGCCTCGGGGAGCACACACACCCCCCCAGTCCTCTGCCACTGGCGGTGTTCGGGAGAGCTGCTCAGCACTCCTCTGCGAGGTGCTCAAGCACCCCGAGGACCACACAGGTTAGAGCAAGGAAAGGGGCACGTCTGGGGAAATGGGGGGCTGAGAGCAAAAGCTGATCCTTTCCACCTTCACCCACCGAGGGGATGTCCCCACCTAAACATGGCCAAAGGGAAATGGAGAGCCTCTCAGTCTGCCAGGTGTTTGCCCCTGTGATCTCCAAGCTTCACCCTTGCAATAACAAAGTGCAAAAGGGACGTTCAACCTTGCTGTATTTGTCATGGAAAGGTTAAAATTATTGCTCCCTTTACCGGTGTTTTACAGAAATTCAGTTTTGTGGCCATCCCTTCTGCCCTCCGCTCGGAAACCTCTCTCTGGTCTTTGTCAGTTGATAGTAACCAAAGTTACCTTATGGGAAAGGTACTGTATGTCTCATTTTGGGAAAAACACTGTATTTATAACTTATTTTTATTCTACATTTGTTATGAGGAATGCTTGTCTGAGTTACATGTGAATGAGTCTGAAGTGCAATATCTATATAGATAAGTGGTTCATTTTTGAGAATGTATCTATTGGGAAAAAAAACCCTATTTATACAAGAATTTCACTATTCTACTTAATAGTAACCTTTAAGAAAATAGTGAATGTTTAGGGCTTTTATTTATTAAAAAATTTCAATTAAGTGCATGGCATATGCTGCCATTCACATGCTGTGATTTATTAATTTTTGTAACATAATGTTTATCCTGCAAACTATCAGTGTTGTCTGATTTTTTTCTGTCCTGATAATGTATTTTTGTAAATTACCATATTTAAAAACAAAAACCTTTCTGTGTATTTTATTTCCCCATGAAAAATAACCCATTAAATTCTTGTAACTTATTTGGAAAAACTCACAATACTTTTCCCTATCATTTTAGAAATGACAAGGTGCAATTTTCATGTACTGTGGATTGGTCATTTCACTTCTGATAATTTAGGGCTTTAAAAGCTTACTTCCAAAGCCCTTTGAAGTCAAAGGGAAGGTTGCTAGTGGGTTTTGTGGTTGGTTTTTCCAATCCCCATCATTTTAGGAGGGCTTTGGATCAAGCTGTATCTTGTTAACAGACATTCAAAGCCAGTTTGGATAATAAAGCCTTGACTTTTTAGTCTGCCATATGGGAGCTGCTGTTGATAATACTTGCCTTATTTTTGGTTGTGTGAAGCATTTTGCAATGACTGTTGCTAACTAGCTGATGTCTTGCTGTATTATTCGTACCTCCTAATTTGCTAGTAGTAAAAAAACTTAACCAAGCACATATAGTGTCATTATTTAGGGAAAAAGTATCCTGGAGACAAAACCATCTTTGTTCTGGAGGTGGTCTTTTGTACTCTAATTTATATTTCAAATGTCTACAATTAGAAAAAATAAGCTGTGAATGGACAGTTTTACAATTACTTGTAAGTATACATCCTTGAAGACCACAGCTAGGAACAAAATACTTTTTAGATGAGTTGCTGATCTATAAAATTATGGGACCTAACAGCTATTAAAAATTGTGAATATTGATATTTTCATAAGTAGACAATATCTTGTGTTTGACAAACTTGTTTGTATTATAATAAATTATGAGATGGTGCATAACTTACTACTGTGTGTGGAGCTATCGTTTGATTTATGGATTCTTATGATATACTTCTGATTTACAGAGTCTTATGATACGCTGCAAGTAAGACCAACACTGGGCAACGACAGTCTTAGATTATGGGTGTTCGTTTGCTGAAAAAAGAACTCTGAAATGTAAGATGTATAAGTTATTACTGGCCCCATTCTTCATTTTGAACCAGAGACCCAGCTGCTCTAAGTTAAGTTTAGTTAAGTTAAAGTCAATGAATATTGTGGAAAGTTGGACCTGAAAATGCTGACACCTGTCCAAACAGGTGTGATATCAGAAAAATCAGGCTGATACCCCTGGTCTGTGCGAGTGATGGGATGCCCAGACAGTCAGGCCCAGGAGAGCAGAACATGTAACCCTAATTCCCACCATGACAGTGCCACAGGCTGCCCTGCAGATGGGCTGAATTCAGTCACAGGAGCTGTGGCAAATAGGAGAAATGACAGTTTGATTCAAACTGGCCAACAGAATGGGATAGTAACAAGGAAATACCCCCAGTCCGCTCCCCTGTGCATGCACAGGGTCTGCGTGTTTTACAGGCCTTCTGTCTTTACTAGTCCTCCCATTTTGAGATAAGCATCCCAAGCCCCTGGCTCCATCAGCTGGTGATCCCAAACATTTTGGATTTCATAGGGTCCTGTAGGGAATTTCAGTCCGTTGCAGGAATAAGGATCCCTCATGAAACACCACGCTTACAGATTTGGGTATTGTCAAATATGTGAATATGATAAATGTACTGTACCTGTTGCCAGGAATATAAAGTAAAAAAAGCCCCCAAAACTATGATGAGAAATAAAAAATACTAGAGAGAGAAAGTGGAGTCAGGACCTCGGGATACTCCGTGTGGAGGAAGCCCAACATTTCTTCAAATGAAAATTATTTACACTATGCAGATTTCATAACCCTGGCAAATGTAAACTTCATGGAGCTAGGAATAAGCTCCTAGCTTCTCTGGAGAAGTAAAAGGACACAAAAAGAATATTAAAGAAAATATTAACACTAAGCAGAGAATAGAGATGAAACTGCCCAGAAAGGGTCCAGTATCTTCGAGGTCAAGTACTATAAAGTTCAACACATTAGAGGAGGGGGCTATCCAGGCAATGCCCGACCTGCTTGTTGGATTTTCCTACTGTGAAAGACTGGGAACAGGTTTTAAAGGACAGCTTCCAAGAGAGGGAAAGGGGCACTGCAGAAAGGGTCAATGTCAGATTTGATGGAGCTTATCAGAGTTGTTCCTTAAGGAAGGAGCCTGGGATCTGCCTGTCTTGATACTTTCATTAACAGTTACGGCATGAGAAGTACTGATGAAGTGTACAGGTTATTAAAAAAGGAATTATACTGCCAGCAGAGGACTGAAGGACAGGTATTTCATGTAAGAACCAGATGACCTTGTAGATGGCAGTGATAAAAATGGGATAAATTCAATAGTAATAAACACAAGGTTGTCTGCCTGTAACAATACATTTGCTATAAAACCTCAGCAGCCAGAAACAACCAAGAACCCAGTTGTGCCAGCTGGACTTGAATGACGATGAGTCACCAACAGAAAGCAGCTGAGAAAAATCCCAGAATGTAATCACAGACACTTCTAAAGATACAGCACAGTATTAATTGCATTTTATAGACTTCATGTGCTATATGCAAATGTATATAAAGGGATAAACAGCAGTGCAGAAGAACTTGATGGTCACATCAAGTATCAGCTGGAACAACAAGAAGTGTTTATGAATTTTCCTCAGGTAAATTTGTCCTGGAAGTTAGAAGACAGGCTAATGACTTAAGCAGGGAGGCTCAGCAAAAGCCTTCCTAGCAGCCCCACTGGTTTTAAATGGAGTTTGGTAGGTTCATGCACAGAATTATGAGATGAGGCAGGCAGCAGAACACATGTGGACTGTGCTACCTTGGACGCAGCTCAAAGGAGAGCTGAGGTGCTCCCTGAGCCAGTTCATCCCACTGGGGCTGCTCTGAGGGACAGCATGAGAACCAGGAGAGCAAGCAGCTACTCTGAGTGACTCCTGCGTGCAGCCACAGTTCTCGCAGCAGCTCTTGCAGTGGATGCTGCAGATGGGACACTCCAATGCACTCCCCACTGAGCTCACACTGACTTCTGCCGCAGCTTTCAGTTCTTTGAAAACCTCTTTAAACACACCAAGAAGAGTAGAATAAAAAGCAGACCCATATAGTCTTGAACTATTAAATGATAACCCCACTCTTAGCAGTCTAGGGCTGGATTTGTGGGATCTGCCTTTCTGACAGCACGCAATTAATTCCCGGGAGTTACCAGACACAAGGGGGTTGAAAGGTTCCAGTCTTTTGTAATAAATAGGCATCAAAAGTGAATTTAGTATTATATATCCACAGTGAACCAAAGACACAAATATTACAATTACAAAATTTTGTCAGAAAAAAATATTAAAGGGTCGTGTTTTCCTGCCTTACCAACAAGCTAGAAATGCTGCTCCACCTAGTTCTCACTCTGCACCTTCTTCTGGCAGACTAAATGGACAAGATGAACCGCAGGCAAAAGTACGATATTGAATATTACAGGCAAAAGATTAATTTGCTGTAACAGAGTGTACTGAAGACCTTTAGCTGAGCATGGCTCAGAATTGCCTGGTGCTGTACAGCAGCATAAAAAAAACAGCTCTTGGCCTGAGGACTTTGCAGGGACATGTGGTGTCCAGGCAGAGCCTGCTGCTCCAGGAGGTCCATCAGATGCAGGTTAGTCTTGGAAAGGGGTTGTGGAAAAGGCAATAAATAACATGGAACAGAGACAGGCACCCTGTGGTGATGTCCTGGCCATGGCAAGGAGCGAGACATCCCAGGAAGAGTTCTGCTGCCAGGGCCTGACTCCTCATGGGGCAGCGACCCCCCAGGGCACAGCCCTGCAGATGAACAATGGCCTTCACATCCCCCAACAAGGGTTTGTCACCCAGCAAAGGGTTAGTCACAGGAGGGATCAGCTTCTGAGGTTTAAAACATCAGTGGCTCCCACTTTTGCAATGTCACAGCATAGTGAGACAGCCCAGCCATGGGAGAAATGCCCAGTTCCCTTGCCATCCCCTCAGATCTGCCTTACAGGTGGGATTCACCTCTCAAAATGGAGATGCCTGTTGAGTAGACAGCTCCCCATCATCCACTCATCCAGACCAGCAGAGGGAAATTCATCTCAGCCACTGGAAGTACCCAAAGCACAGCAGGAGCGACACATGCCAAGGCCTTGAGTCGCTGCCTTCATCATATGAGTGAGGGCAATGAACTCTGCCTCCACCGCTCACCCTGCCCACTTGGAAAAGGACTTAGAGAAGGGTACAGAATTTAAATGAGTCATGACTTTTCCCTGCTGGATTTTGTAACAGAGTTTGCAG
Organism: Oxyruncus cristatus; assembly: GCA_013399855.1. Taxonomy (NCBI): domain Eukaryota; kingdom Metazoa; phylum Chordata; class Aves; order Passeriformes; family Cotingidae; genus Oxyruncus; species Oxyruncus cristatus. The sequence continues at coordinate 129,793 of VXAY01004181.1, forward strand.
CCCAGCCTCAGGACAGCCAGACTTTCCAACAACAGGATTAGGGGCACTCAACCTTGTGAATTAAACATCACTATGAGCCTGGTGATGGGTGGTGGCTTCCAGCAGTACCTTCCTAGTCATTTGTCACAGTCATCTTTGTAAATGTAACTGATTCTGCTGGATTGAGCTCTCACAGGTTTCTGTCCTGTAGGTACAGACCTTTGGCACTGCTACATTTCTGGGATGAAAAAGTTAAAAAAAAGTCCAAATCTGAGATATTGTGTTTGGGAGGAAATCCATCAGCCTCTGACTAGCACACATCTCGGGTATTGGGGTACTTGGGACCACACATGGCACTAAAAACACACAGGGCTGCAGCCAAACAAAATTGTGCATTTTAGTAAACAGTCTTTAGCAGATCTCTCTTTCCCTGATTTTCTTCTGTATTTTTTAACAGGACTCCCCTCTCCCCCATATTCTTTAATGGAGAAAAAAGAATACACACTATAGAGGTTTTCCTCCCTTTTCTTTCTTTTATCTACTTAGGAGTTTCAGGAAAAGCTACCAAATTGAACTCCAGGCAGTTCAAAGAAAGGGATAACTGCCCAGTAACAAAGGAGCAGAGGAATAATTTGTATCACCTCCTCTTTTAGCTCTGTTGCTGGGGCCAATTTAAACAGAAACAACCCAAACCCCTGTGCCATGTTATGCATCCTCAAAGGATTGGGTGATGTTATATAATTGCTTTGCTTGTGTTTAAGACAAGAAGTTCGTGTTGGTGATGTTCAACATGCCCCAGCTCCTCCAGCAGCTTCTGCTCTCTCTGAGCTGCCAGCCCTGCTCTGGGCTCAAACATGGCCCCCTGCCCTACAGTGTTTTCACACTGGAGAAAATGGGGAAGTTTGGGGAGGTGCTGCCACAAGCAACCCCTTGTTGCTCAACCAGAGAGCACCATACAGAGCCCAGGGGTGCAGAAAGCGAGACCAGAAGATGCTACTGTTTTGATTTTAGGTTGTAGATGTCAAATGAATCACTTTGATTACTTATTCCCAATCTGATCAAGAAGTCTCCTTAAAATAGCATTTGTTGTTATTTATCACTAGCATTAATAGATGTCACATAGGGAAAAATTAGCTAAAAGCTGCTTTATAGATTACAGCTGACTCAGGTTAGAGAAGAACAAATCAAGTGAAGAGAGCCAAGGTACTATTCTGATAGATAAAAGCGTTTGAACTGAGAGTCCCTCTCAGTGCCAGCACAGCTCCAAGTGAACCAGAGGTGAGTCCTCCCCCTCTGACGCTCTGCACACCAGCAGCGATGACAATGAGCAGCCCCTCACGGACTGAGGGGACAAACTGTGACAAAAAGTACCACCAGCCTGGCTGAGCCAACAAACAGGCACAACTGCAAGTCATCCAAACCATGTTCTGGAGCTCCGTGCATCCCGCAGGATCTCTGGCAGCAGCTGGCTACTTAATCAGCTGCCTGTAGGAAGAGCCACATGCATAACAAACCAATTTTCATTTAAGCCAATCTCGCACTGGCGTGACCCTTATTTCCAGGAGTGAGTACGTGTAAACTTCAGCAATCAGCAGCGCTAAAGCTCAGCAGCTGCGTGCGGGGAGGCTCCCGCCTGACACTTCAGCACTCGCAGCCAAAGCCGGCGCACACCGAGGAGGAGAACAGCGCTTGGTGTTTGTCTGGGAGCACTGAGGAGAGCGGCGCCCGCGGGGGTGAAGATAAGGCTACACATCTGCAGACTAGCTGGAGAGACCTGCTTAACATGCAAAGCCACCACACTCCGTGTGAGCTACTGCGCCACTGATTCGGAGAGGAGAATGAACAGCCAAGGGAGGAAATTTGCAGTTTAATTAAACTACTAGGAATTGTTAAAGTAGGGAAAACAGAGGGGCAGCACAGGGGAATTCATGGGCAGAGGGCAGTGGCCATTCTGCTAAGGCTGTCACCTAATACAGGAACACATTAGCGTAAATAAAAGAAATCCAAATCCCAAGAGCATCATTGGGTCCCTGTAGGGAGGAATCCAGAAGGCACAAAGACAAGGGTTAGGCCATTACAGAATCATAGAATCATTCAGGTTGAAAAAGAGCCTTAACACCATCAAGTCCAACCACAGTAAAAAGCAGCAGAAAGGCCAGTGTTCCTCTGATCACAAACTCGGAGGTGTTGTACCAGATCCCCACAGAGACCAAGGGTGCTGCAGACCACATAGAAGGAGCTATTTTTTAGGGGCTGCCCCATAATCCACCTCAGGCAGAGAGGGGCTTGGACAATCTTCTCTTCATCTGAGTCAGAGTGTGGAGTAGAATAGCACTAGGGAGGAAAGTGCTGTTCCAAGTTATATTGGTTTTAAGTAGCAAGATTTTGGCCGCAGGTGGCACTCCCTTGCAGCACAGCCTCCCCTACCCCTCTCCCAAAGCAGAGGGAGTTGCCCTTGCAGCTCTTCACCTCAAGAGAAGAGTACACAGTCACATTAGTTTTAGGGTTCTGTGTAACCATAGACATTTACAGCATCACTTAATAGAGAGAACCTCACACTAGTTTGGTAAAACTCCCATGTCTGCCAAATGGTACAATTACTGCATCACATCAAGCAGACACGCTGCAAGGTACCCCCCAAGCATGGACTCAGCCACAATCTAGCAGGTAAAGATAATGACAAAGGTGACAAATTATCAGCGCTGCTAATGGGCATTAAACAAAACCAAACCATTCTCCGCTCAGGCCTCTCTGCACTAGTTATCCTATGGAACCCCATAAACCAGAAAAGGAGAAATATCCATTCAACATGTATGAGGATAAGTTATTTTTCTCTGCAGTGAATCATCCCTAGTCTTGCCCACTTAGTGAGGTGTTTGATTGGTGTCAGGGAGAGAAAGCCCCAGATGGCAGAACACACTGCCCACCAGCATTCGCACTGTGTCCCCTTCAGCAATGCAGGACTCACCTGCAGAGACCCAGGATCAGGTTCATGAACACCAAGAAATTGCAGGGCTCTGCTCCCATCGGAGTTGTGGATAAACTCCAGGAGAGCTGAGTGAAACTACAGTTCAAGCAGCTCCACATGGTTTTGGAACCAGGTTTAAAAGGTTTAAATGTTCTAGGAGATAAAAATATTGACTACTAGATGGATTCAACAAAACTCATCCTCACATGTTTATAAGAGGTAGGACATTTAAAATCTACATTGCACACATTTTCTGGAAAACAAACTATTACATTTCAAGTTAAAAGACTTTGCTAGACTTTCCTCCATTTAGTTTTCCAAAAGGCAAACCTCAATGTGTGGCTAGTTTTCACCATATAGTCCTCCTGCCTCCGTGGCCATCATTTCTCCTCCCCCGGCCATTGGACATCCTTCTCAGTTCCAGAGTCACACATCTACCCATGGCCAGACGGGGACCAGAGCACGTTCCATCCCATCCATTTCTCAATACATCAGTGGGTCAGGAAGAGGAACACTGACCCCTTTCTTGTAAATCAATACCTTTTGGCAGTAGGTACTAAGTAGGGAAAACCCAGCTTTTGCATTCTTACAGATATTCTGACCTTATCCTTCAGTGCCAGATTGTACATCCATCACTCCCACCCTTACTTGGAGCCACACCAGCCCTCTGTCATAAACAGCTCCACTGACTCCACACGACTCTCGTGGGCCATTAGAGTTTGGCAGCCTCCAGCACAGCTCTCACATTATAAGGAAGCAGGTGGAGAAATGAATATTGCTGTGGGTTCTCAGACTAGTATATCGCAGCCTCCTGATAGGTGTGAGTGCCACCCCCCTGACCTCACCTCCTGGCAAAGCCATTTCCTGCACCTGCAAAGCCCCATCTCCTCAGGCAGCTCTAGCATATTCCCACTGGCCACACAATGCTCATTGATGAAGTCTGTGCCACAGCTCGTACACACAGAGGCTTGGAAATGTGAGCTGCTCAAGTCCAGTGAGCTCCCAGCCAAGCACTGGATGATCAGAATAAATAATATTTCAGAAGCAGCTCATCTGGATCAGCCTTTCAAATCACATTGTGCTCACCAAGACATCTCGATTTTAGAGTTCCCAAAACCAACCTTTCCTTGACGTAAATAAACAAGCAAGAGCTGAAGGCTGAGTTCGTGCAGAGTCAGGTAAAGGACATGCTGATACCTGCAGGCACATGAACGTTTCGTGAATACAGTTTATAAAGAACTAGGCACACTATCGAGGTTTGGCTGGCCTCTCTGCAGGTACAGGGATTTGCTTCAAGACAGGGGGTTAGGATAGACAGCTGCTCTCCAGGATCTGGGGATACTCCTCAGGAGCACTGCCTGGATTTTTTTTTTTTTTTTTTATAAATACTTTGCTTTAGAACTGCACTGATGCAGAAACCTGCTGGAAGGATTGCTGCAAATAGATGATCCTACATTAAAGAGCCACTTTAAAGCCAATGCATGATTTCCAGAAGACCCCTGCCTCCCTCAGGGAACCATGATGTGCACCCTGTGCTCAGGGACAGCTGTGCTAAAGCTAGGGTTGCCTGGCAAAGCTGTAATAAGTTGAATGTGGCCTCATCAATAACACCAAATGCTGCCAGCACCATGTGTGGTCACCTGGGACAAGTTTCTGTGGCAAGGACACTTGCCTTCATAGCTTGACTGTAGAGGAAAAGCTGAGTTTTTTTCCAATGGTTTAAGGATTCAGGAACAAGAAACCTGCATATTTCCAGAGAATGCATACCAACATCCAGGTCAACAATTTAGGTCACACTGGCCTTGTTACGCTGCTGTCTTCTGCTCTGGAACAAGCAGCCAGCTCCAGAGGACAGGGCCCTAAAACACAAACCAGGTCATTACCAGGGAGAGGCCAAGAGTCTCATGCAACACTTTTTGCATTGAATGCACGTGAAAGACTAAGATGAAACAGTAAGAGAAGTCACAAATGGACAGAAGGCTACTGACTGTGAAAACAGAACCAGGGCTGTAAAATCCAGGAGGCAAGGACAGGGTGCACTTTCCCAAGATGGCTGTTAATGCTTTCTAACCATATCTACCATCTGGAAATCCCTGGGGGAACACCACCACTTGCAAGTCCTGAACAAACAAGATTCAAGCACAGAGTAAGGCTTACAACTGCTTCCTGTCTTAAAGCATCATTAAGCACACAAGGAAAGCCAAGGAAACCAACTGCAGTTTTAAACTTTAATAGGGCAATTATAAATTCTCACATGTTAAAAAGGAGTGGTTGAGCTTTGTGTCATAGCAAATGAGAGTTGTAGCCCCCCTTTGCTGCTGCACCCTGTCAGAGGCAACAACAGTAAAAAGGGGAGGTGAACAAGGAAGACCAGCAGCCCTTAAGGAACCACTTACCATCACAAAAAACATGTGACTGAGGATTCAATTGCCACTTCACTTTAAAAAACAAAACAAAAACAAACAAACAAAAAACCAAAACAAAACAAAACAACAAAACAATCTTCCTTTCTGGGCACAACATAAGTTTATTGAATTCCAAGAACCAGTGCTTCACCTCAGTGTAATTACACCATGTGAACAGCTCACATGGAGAAAAGGCACATTCTGCATCAAGTTTGGCAGGTGTCAGTAACTGCAGCAAATTCCCTGTAGCATTGCTACATGTAAAATGATGAAGGAATTCCAGTTTAAAGGTGCTGATGAGGATTTATGTCTCTATTCTGTTCTCAGTTCTGCCACTGACTTCTCAGATAACCCTGGACATGTCCCTTGAGCTCTTTCCCTCAGCAGTAGACTTTTAGGACACTAAGTTTCTCTACACACACTGAAGCATGTCACCTCTGAGACATAAGTACTCTAGACATGAAAAAGATGCAGGAAATTGTGCTGAATTAAGTCTCACAATCGTCAGTGACTTTGCCTCCTGGCTTCTCAGGACCTTTAAGACATTCCAGTGTTGTTACTTTTGCTGACATCTCTGACTGTGTTTTTTAGCAGATTTCCCTGTAAGTTATAGTATTTTGATGACCTACCTATGCAGCAGAATCTGCTTCTCAACATAGGAACTCACTGACTGACTGCTGATGAGATGCATATAGATACTCTATATCTATAAAATTGCTTCTATGGGCATTTCAAGCAACATAGGCTGGAAACTCTTTTGGAAAAACACAGCCTTACTTTTCATGACATTCCTGTTGCCTGTCTGAAACCATTTCCAGGCTATTACTTGGAAATACTTTAATGGCTGATTAAATTGCCTGATCATTCACAGAAAAGAAACAGACTGAAAAGAAAGTGATGGACTTGCAGCTTAAGAAACTTGGGAGTTGTCACAGTAGAAGCAGAAACATGAGAAGGTCAGACCAGTTCAGAAACTGAGGACAGCACAGTGGTTCCCACTGGGGACCAAGTGCTCTGGGATTAGCACTGTAATGTCCCCCTGCTGACCTTTGATATGTCAGTTGGGATTTCTAAGCCTCCGCTAAGACTTCTCCATCCCCCTTCACAACATTTCATACATATTTTATTAGAAATCAATTTTCAGACCCAAGAAGAGATTGTGCTGTGGCATGTCTTGCAGCCCAGCACAAGGTGGGAGACCTACAGGCAGGCACGGGGGCATCTCAGCAGCAGAGCAGTGACACTGACGGCAGCTCTTCGCCTGGACCATGTCCCAGACCTGGCACCTCACTCAGCTCTTGGCCATCAGACAATCTTGTAATCACACATAACCAGACATTATGACAACTCTGCTGTCCTGGGAATAGACACAGCTAGAGCAGATATCCCCCCACGTCTGCATTTCCTACCTGTCCACAGTAAAGTTGCACAAGCAGAGCTCACCTTTACGCTTCGTGCACCTACATAATACATTTGCAAAAGTCATGTTGCCAAGTGCCCTGTCGGTGACTGCTGCAGTAATGAAGTCCAGCGTGAGGCAGTCACACTGCAGATCTGATCCTCCACACGGCTGCTGGGGCAGAGTGCTCCAGAGAGCCTCCAGATGGTACCTCTGGCACTGCTCTGTTTTATTTGCCAGGGCCACCCCAGAAAACAGTATGCAGGCATTGAGTTAATGAAACTAGCTGCTAGTCATGAAGGGTTAACAGTTCACCTAGAAAGATTAATTTATGCTCAAAGCCCTTTCCGTTGTCACTCACTGAGAGAAAAAAAGTTAAGCACTGTAAAATGGGCAACGATAATTGCATTTCCTTAAGGACATGTCTGGCAGGAGGTCGCTATCTGTTCCATGAGGTACGTGACCATGATACTGTCATTTTGACAGAATCAATGTATGTAGCCATTAATCTTACAAATTAAAAACCCATAAATCTCTGTTAAACCCACTGTCATTGATTAGGAATTACATTACCACAATACACAGAAGCCTTTTAATTTTGTTTTTCCTCCAAAGTGAATAAACAGGTCTGTTCGTTTTATCTTCTCCTATGCTGGAGTGATAAAGGGCAAAGCCATTTCATGGCTATGCATCATTTTTTGGAACAAAATCATACCTAAGAAGCCTGGGAGAGGGGGGAATGAAGAGGAAAAATAAGTTTCCTGGGATGTAATTTAGCCCAACTACTTAGTATAACTTCAAGAGTATCAAATGCTGAGGCAGAATTTGTCAAACCTTAAATCTTGTTAATTCAGTTGATACAAACACTATGAACAATCCAGCAGGTCTCCTGATGATAAATATAAGGACATTTGTTGTGTTGGATCTTTACCTGCTTACCTATTTTTCTTTAATGCTCCTTGCCATTGGAAATATTCCAGATTGATCAGTTATCCAGTGAATCAACCTTCCAAGGTAAAACAGATAATTACTTCTCATTACAGTAATGATTCAATAATTCACACAAATGACTAGGAAATCCACTGCCTTCTACTGAATTTTGCCACCTGGGTGCTGCTCTAAAATGTAAAAGCAGACTAATTCAGAATACAGATAATTCCATTAGAGTCAGGGATCGATGTGCTGATAGTTCAGCACACAAACCCTCTACAAGACCAGCCTGACTCCATCTTCACTACAAACTCCACAGTTCTGGTGTGACTAGGTCACCACTTCATCTTGTTCAAGTAGTTGATGAGTGTGGGAGAAGAGAGGGAGGGAAGCAAAGCAAGGTCTTTTTGGTAATTAGCTATAAATTTGGGAACTACTATTCAAATTTAGCCATCTATCAGTTTTACTCTTGAAGAATACATACAAAAGAAAACTTCTGAGAATAAGGACTCATATACAAGAGCTTTCTGGATGATGTTTTTGTGAACAGCCAATGGGTGCAGGAATGGGAGAGCCAGCACTCACGGGTACATTCCCAAAGCAAGACCAACATCCCAGCTGAATTCTACCAGCTCCAGCAAGAAATAAGAAGGGGTCAAGGACTGAAACTTGTTCAACACTTCTACCTTCTTCACTCACCTTTTCTCACAATGCCCATCCCCTGTAGCCACCCATTGCTTCAAACAAGGGGAAAAGAAACTCAGGTAGCTGTCACAGTTTGGACACAAGCACCTCAATGGAGGGTAATTAAATATAGCATATGTTCTCTTTTAGTAGTTGTTTACAGCTGGAAGATCAAATGGTTTTCTCAGACTTTGATCTTGATGCTTATTCTTGAAAAAAACCACAGAGACCCGTTCAATGGACCCTTGTCGCAACTTTTTAGGGATGCTGTTGATTGGATGCAGCTCCTCTTAGCAGGGCTGCACATCTTCAGGATGGGGAAACAAAGACAGGTTTTCCAGTCTGTAAGGGGAACATACCTATTAGTTAAACTAAAAGAATGTGGAAGTTCAGGGTGCAAACCCCTAAATGGCAGCTTAGGAGCAGAAGAGGAAACAGCCATTCAGAGTCTCATCCGAACCTCAAGGCTGTTCCCGCTGCTTCATCCTGTTCCTGTTATGAACTGCTGGCTGACCCGGGAAGGGACCAATCACACCATCATGACTACAACTGCCACTAAGGGCAGTAAGGGTCTTTTTTATTATTATTTTTAATAGAAAAGGACACATTTTTGTGTAGAAAATCTTTTATTGGCACAAATGGGTCTTATGCAAGAATTTTGTAATGCTTCCGTACAGTTAACGTAATTAAGTTTTTCCTGCTTTTCTGGGTAAGCTGTTGCTCTAAGGACAGAAGGCAGGTTGTGCAACTTAAGTAGTCCCCACCACCCAGCCCAGCCAATGGAAACTATGGGACACTGATAACAGTAAACAATTTAATCTGCCTGAGGGCTAGAAAGTGTAGTGCAAGGTCCTCTAAACACCAAGTAGCCATAATAAATATCCTCCTTCAGGAACACTGCAGCTGAATCTTGCTTTTCACTGTATTACATAGACACCAGGAGTCACTTAGGAGCTTGCCAGCTCTCAAATTGGCCAAAGTCAATCCGATTGGAATAGGAACAGAAACATTTGCCAGAGTGAGACAAACCACACAAGATCAATAATATAGATCCTGGGACAAGGAAAAATTACAGTGTCTGAAGGAGGAAATAAATGAGAAAAAAAGTCACAAAACAATTATTGCCAGGATCTGGGGAAAAATGAAAGAGAACACAGAATAGCAAAATGGCAGCTCTGAGTATGTGTGAAATGAGTAAACATGGGGAATATTTTATTTTTTTTCTCCCATACCACATACACATAGACAGAACTCATACACTGGATTCAAAAGGAAAACAGTAAAACCCACAATTAAAGATGGGAAGGTTAATTCCTGTAGATACACCTTTCCAAAGAGCACAGAATGAGTAACATCTGCACAATCACCACCAGGCTTTGAAGAGAAACACTACCTCCATTTGCTGAGTCTACTTTGAATGCTAAATACAGGATTTGATAACTCATTTCCTACAAAAATCTAGAGATAACAGGTAAGAAAAGCAGCAGCTAATGGTTCTCAGCCCCCTACTAGCCAAGGACAGAAACAGGCTGCCAGAAGATGGACCTTTGCTGTGGTTCAATACAGTGCTTAAGATGGTATCCATGTCATGGATTTGAGTCTACAGGATCAAATCTCAATAGTTTGCCTTCCAAGTCCCCTAATGATGACATGTCTCAAATGCCAGAGGAGAGGGCGAAGGGAATTCCACTTTGAACACAATTCAGTTTAGATCACAAAATAATAATGTATTTTATGACTTACTGCAATGGCCACAACTTTTTCTGTAGGTATCATCTGGGAAAGTCCTGCCCTTCCAGTCATGGCAACAAACAAAAGATTTTGCTCTCACTGTGTGCTTGAGCTAAACTTACTGAAGCAATGGAATACCTTAAAGATTGCAATAAAGTTTGGAATACTAATGTTTTGCCACTGACTAAAGCCAGGGCTTTTTTTTGTGTTCATGGATTAATCAGCTGCTAAAGATAATCACTCTATGAAGTTTGGATTCCTAAGGACCCCATCATTTGTAAGTCACCAGACTAAACTTGCTCTCTTCCTAAAGACAGATTTCTAATGATTCTAACTCAAATCCTGTGAACAACCTCCTCCTATTCAGACAATCCCAGATCATACATGTGCCAAATTTAAGTCTTTGCAGTCTTGTCCACATGAGAGTACAGATCACAAGCCAGCAGCCAGCAGCTGGCAGAGCCTGCACTCCCTACAGTGCACTCCCACTTCCTTGTACACATTCACTGAGGCAACAGGATAAATGGATGCTATCCCCACACTAAATACGATTTCCATGCACAAGGCACATGTTTAGCAAGTGTTCTGGTAAGACCTATTCATCATCAGTAGTGTCAGTGCAGAGACGAGAGTCCTTCTTCAAACACACTCCCTGAAGCCTTGCCGACATCAGCAAGACTGCCTGGGTTTGTGCAGAGTCCATTGCTGACCTCATTTCAGGGCTAGGGGAGGCAGGAAGCCAGTGCCCAAATCAAGACTTCTGAACCAGAATCAGAGCTCTGCCTTCAACACACCCCATAGCAAGAGGGAAGAGAGATGCAGGGAAAAACCTGCAGTTCACTGCATTGTCTTTGGAGACATGGACGTAATTTTAAACAAAACCTTCTTAATTACAAAAAAAAAAGTGAGATGTGTCTCAACCCCCCTCTAAATATTAAACCTGAAAGCCTTAGTCCTTCCCTCTGTCCCTCAGGCCTCCTTCCTCATCCTGCAGATCTAAACCCCATCTTGGGAGTCTCTCAGCCAGCACAGCTTGCAGGACAGATTTTACTATGACATACTTCTTCCCTAACCCTGACTCATGCTAATGTTGTTCTGGAATTGATTACTAGGACAAACTGCTTAGTGGTATCTCTCCAAATCAATATTTCCCTGCTTTCAAACCACTCAGTTGTCCTAACCCAGAGCAAAAGCCCATGTGAAGTGCCCTGTAACTTTAGCAGAATTTCCGTGAGGGCCAGCAGTGCAGATCCTCCAACACAGTCAGTCAATCAATCTTTATGGATTTCAGTGGAGCTGCACTGATTTGCACTAGATGAGGATCTGGACCAGCCTCTTTACCCAGTAGGAGCCTAAAGAAGCTTTTATACCTTTTTTCACATCACCTAGAAAGCAAGACCTGGTAACATCTGCAACGAGCACATCTGCAGTGGATCATTTGAGGAGTTAACAGCCCACACAGCAGCAAATCACCACTAATATCTGGTTCTCTCACCACACAGGGCTATAGAACAAAACCACCTTGAGAGCTGCATTCAGAAATGCTGTAGCTTTAACTCCAGCCAACTCCACAAATGTCAACTCAACATTGCCTTAAAATCCTTCCTCCCCTCCAAGGCCCTTCTTTGAAGCAGAAGCAGGTGCCCCTTAGTGTGGGGGGCTGCTGTGGTGGTGGTGGTCACACAGGCAGGGCAGGAGAGTGTTTCCCACCTCCATCTGTGGAATGGAAAAGCCTGTGCCTTTAGTGGCATTTCCACTGACTGCAGTGTCTGGAAGGAGCAGGAGGAATGTCCCTTTCCAGTTTAGGTCATTAAGAATAATGTGATTCACGGACCTAAGTGCAATTGAATTGAGTGCAAGGGTCTGTCCTAATCCATATGAGAAGAGGGTGCTGAGGCGTGGATCCTACAGAAAGTTTATTTCTGCCCCATAATGTGGCTGGGCCTGAAGCCAACTACTTCAGCACATGTTTCACGATAATATTTAGGTCAGAAGCCATCAAATGAAACAAATTCAAACTCCCTTTGAATTTTTAGTCTTCATTGTGGTTCACCTTAAAAGTAGTCTGGTTCTGAGAAAGTCCCAGGCACCTACTCAATAAATTGAGGCACTTGTCTAAAGCTGCACACACAAAAAAAAAAGTGAGAAGGAAGCCATGAGCACTGCTGCTGAGCAGGGGTCTGGTAAAAAAGCAAATTATTCCCAGCTCCCAAAGTGTAAAGAATTTCAGTTCCTTATTTTGTGAAAGTGAATTTATTTTAATTAAAATCATTTGGCATTATTTTAGCCCTGCTTAAATTATTTTGGCCAAACTAGTAAATCTGATAATTCAGTACTGAATAGAACCAATTAGATTTACTGTATGATACACCATAATCTGATCAAGCAGTCTCAAAGGATTTGAGCTGTTAGCATTTCAAAAGCATAGGAGGTTTTTGAATAATTTATTACATTTCTTTCAAGCTCATCTTTGTTAATTCATTATGTAAAGATAAGGCAGATGTTTTACAGATACTTGTGCCATATCTATTTTCACTTGTATTAATCTGTTTCCAAAGACACCCCCCGCCACCCTTTGAGAGACAGCTCAGCTGAAAACAGGTACTGAAAGAGTTTTAGGAGCAGCTGAGGGTTATGGCTTTCAAAATTCAGCTTCAGAGACATGGGGATTTCCCACACCCCCCATTTTCTGAGAAACAAGTTCTTGTCCTTTACTTTTCCCTGGTTTCCTGTCTCCAGCCTATCTCGCACAGGTTTAGTTTTAATACATCTACCTCTGCTTTTAGAAGCTACAATGTTTCTTGCGTCAAAATGTCTGGAAATACAAACATTAGCTGGATTAAACAAACCCATATCACCTCAGTTCTATTTGATAGAGGCAATTTTTTTCCCCCTGCCCACTTAAATGGTCTGTGAGTGTGCATTCACTCACCCTGCTCAAGATCAGACCTCACACACCCTCCTCTGCCCCATGACAGTTGTTTCAGGGAAGCATCTTCCTCACCTGCATCCCAGGAGGACACCTACCACAGGTTATTTTTGCTTCGTTCTTGTTCTGCCTGAGAACAGGTTATTCACCAGAGGTTTGAATTCCTGTGAACAAACTTTACTGAGTTCAGTTGGAAAAGGGCACACATTCATTGCTTGATCCCCTTTCTGGGAGCTCAAGGCAGAAGGATAATGCTCCAGGGCTGCAAAACCACATCTCTCAGCACCAGGCCCTCTTCTCCCTCTCTGAACTGAGCAAGGGCAGCGCTGTATCCAAAGGTACCATCTCACGGGGATGTAACACTGAAACATAACCACTTCTTCCTTCACCAAGTAAGGATGCTCACTTCCACAGCCCACACAGATCTGACTACTCACGGTAAAACATTTTTACCTCGATTCCTTTTGCAGCTTAAGCCAGGTACAAGGGTTATTTTTGACTCACTGAACTTCTTCAACTCTTATGCCGGAGGTATTTATTATTTCTGGTAATAGGTTATTTCTTTTTGCAGTGGCATCAACCTCCACATACCTCTGCATTATAACTCCCTATATACCAGTTTTATATAAGCTGCTGTTCTGATTTTACCCCAGAGAACCAGCTCCCTTGGGCAGTACAGCTGGGTGCTGCACTCCCAGAGACTGACCACAGAGTAGGTCTCCGCACAGTAAAGGAGGTCAGAGCCAGGAACCAGCCCAACACACCTCACAGCACACTCTTTAGCCAGAAAAACTGTGCCCCACAAGGCCAATTGGGACTGCTTTGCACATGGAAAGAGGATTAAGAGTCAAATGTGCATGGAAGAGAGATTAAGAGCCAAATACACTCATATCAGGAAATAGATGTGAGTATCGTTCTGAAATACTTCTGCTACCTGAAGAAAAGCTTCCAAAAGCAAATTCAGAACCATTTCTTATGCCAGGAGCCCACTTCAGTCTTGGGGAGTTCCTGAGGAGCTAAGCTTAGCCATGGCTGGAATAAGCGTGTGGAGTCACTCTGGGGAGGCAGAGCTCCAATTGTCAAAACAGAGTAAGAAGCAGTTTGCTTTCAAGGACAATGTCTGAAGTGTCCTGTCTCTCCAGAGCACTTCTCGGTGTTTCCTTACTGCCAGTGTTAGAAGAGATGTGATATTCCTCAACTGCACCGAGAGAGGATTTGTCTCCCAGTAACAAGCACTTCATGGCTAACACTTCTAACAGCAGGTTTCCTCACCTCTGCTGGCTGGCACAGAGTAACAGAGAACATCAAATAACAGAGGATTTCTGTTCCCATCCCTTTACTCTCCACCCCAAGTGTCATTCTCATATACACTCAAAGTTCAGCACTGTAATATATTAATCAAAACAGAGCCAGGTTATTTAATACCTACATTTACATACTAACTAGTGACCAACTGTGCTCACCTGGAAACGTAGGGTGGAATTCATCTCATCTCACTAAGTGGCAAATAGTTCTCATAGCCTAAGCAAGCAGCTGCAATTCAGACACTTCTCTTGAAATATGATGGAACTGGAGCTGATTCTCTCTACTGGATAAAGGAGTGTAGACAGATATCTTAAACTTAGCAGATTTCTAAATTCAGGGTGATATGAAACTCAGTGTTCTTCAGCTAGAACAGGGACTAAAATTCTGCATGTTCATACTGCAGCTGTCCACAAATGGCACTACTGATGCAAGTAAGATTATGGTCTTGCCCATGGGATCAAAAAGGGAAAAAAGAAATTACTTGGAGATTTCCTAGAAGACAGCTTGCACTTCTGCTGCAGAATATGTCTAAGTACGCCAGGACAAGAGATTTAGACAACTTGAAGCGATGTTTGCTGGAACTGAAGGCTACTTGAAAGCAAAATTTTATTACCAAAAGCTACAGATATGTAAATGAGAACTCTGTGACCCAGTAAGCAAACATCATGAATAAACATCACTGCTGTAAGGGCTGGGCCCAACTGAGGAAGTTCCTGCCGCATGCAGTTCAACTTTGCACTACCTAACAACCCTTCATGAGAAAACAGCTATTTAAGCATCCTTTGATCCAAAGCTGACAGTGCTTGCTATCACAGGTCACATCAGACATCTTTTCCATTATTATAATTTTCATTATTCTGTTGGCAACTTTTGAGGGTCAGCAGTTAAAGCTGAGCAAAGCCACATGGTGAGCATCTGCACCAAGAGGAAACAACTGTGTATGCAGCCACATACGATGGCACTATAGCTCATACCCGTGGTGGTGCTCATGTGCCACACTGAGCTAAAAAAGAAATCCAATAATAAAGTTGGAATGATCCCAACATTTAATACTCTTCCTTAGCAATTTAGAATTTTTTTTTTCTCCAAACAACGAGCTTTGAATTATATCATTAACTAGGACGCAAATTCTGATCCAGGAAGCTGTATTTTATCATGATTCCATTTTCAAAACCATCTGGAAGTAAATCACGCAGACAAACTAGCATCAAAAATGCATGGCTATTACTAATTATGGTATACTGTGCCATTTCTCCCACCACCTGCTAGCGATGACACAACATTACTCAAGAATAAAGCTTGATAAGCTTAATGAATAATTTTAATACTATTTAATTCAGCTTGCAAATTACCTCTGAGCAGATTTTTCTCTTCTCCCCTTGCTCCCCCCATTTATCTTGTTATTTAAAGTTAGTCACAATGGTTTTGGTGACTAATTTCTGATCCATAACTTGTTTATGAGAACTGTATTGCAAGTGTTTCAGATTTGAAATTCAAAACTTTGGTGCAGTTTAGATTTGACGTGTAACTCAATAGTGGTTTACTCTCTGACTAGATAACAACTGAGTCATCATCCCAGGGTGAATATTTGCATTTGAGGACTCAAAGCTCACTTTTTACCAACTTTATTGGAAGAGTTTCTAATCAGCACGGCCAGAGAAGCAGAGACCACCACAAATTCTGTAGTTCCAGAACCACCCCTTGCTAGATGGCAAATTCCCCAGCCCGTGTTTGTGAGATACCATGCCAAGGAGCAGTCAGCGCAGTCCCCAAGGGAAGGATGAGCTGGGGTGACCCCAGGCCAGCAGTGTCCTCACCCACCATCACAGCTTTTGGAGCAGAGGCCTTAGAAGCTGGAAACTTTTATTTCAAGTGCTTTTTCCTCCCAGGTATCTGCTTTGCCCAGGGGCTTCCCAAAGCTCCTCAGACTGTAGTGTAGAACTTGATCATCACAACACCCAGTGCTACGGACCTGCTTGTAACTTCCAGGTCTCCATCAGCTTTAGATACATCTTCACCTACTCCTCTTGTTTTCCATGTACATTCTGAAGAAAGCTTAAACACGAGACAGGCACCCCCAGGAGAAGTACTTTCAACCTATCCACACACAGCAGAGCACTGGGAGAAATGAGTGTTCTGCACAGGATGGGGAAGCTGAGCACTGGGAAAGAGCACAGCCACTGCAGACCACAGGGGATCACACCTGCTGCCACCCAGCCTCCACGGGCAGTGACACTAACTTGTAATCAAACATTTCTGGAAGATAACCTGTAGCTCAAGCTGGATTAAACAAAAAACAAAAAAAAACCCAAAAATCACCAGAGGTCATCCCCTGGCCAGTATTTTGTAGGGGAGATGCAGCACTCTATAAACGGATGATGATAAATGCAACTTTTGAGAAAGAGCTTGCACTTTCAATGCAAACCAGATTGAAGAACAGTAGAAATGGCTCGGGAGGCAGATGTGGCACCATCAGACTGTCAACTACACCTCGTGTCACAACACGCTGGACCCGAAGGCTCTGGGCCATGTTACATCTCAGTCCACTGATCTTATAAGGTTAGTTATTTATGCAAGCAGATCACAAAAGTCCCTCCAACCTAAAGTTTATGAATGTGTCATCACAGAAGCTTCTAAAACTGCTATGTTCTCCTGACTACTCTGATATAAGTGCTTGGGAGCATGCAAAGATGTGCCATAACCAATATTAAACTTAACTATTAATTAAAACACCAGAGAAGAGTTAAAGTTCAGTTTTAATTTTGTTCCATTAATTATGATTAAAGTACTTTTCACAACCTGCTAGTAGCATTTTCTTCATTAAGGTTGTAATTTCACTCATTAGTTTTCATCTGCTAGTCAGTCTCACATCAGCACTTGGGCTTGCTTTGTAAAAATAAAAGAATTAAGAAGAGCAACCTAAGCCACCCTTTCCAATGAAAAGTTTTCTTCTGGTTGGGATGTTAATTCAACTATATGCTCCCAACACACAGCTCTGGGAGTTCTTGATCTCCCAGGAGATGAAGTGCATGGTCAGGTTCCTTACATGTTGAACTGAACAAAACAGGATCACTTTGATGAAAGATTTAACTCAAAGAGGGAGAAAGCTCCTCAGAGACACATTAACACTCCAGAGGCTGCTTCAGGTTCACTCACATGCTCTGCCTGTTTCTCAACCACGTGAAAAGGTTGTGTGCTTGCAGTTTGCTTGTAAAAAAAGAACCCTGAAAGTTATTTTGTCCTGGTGTTCCTGGACACTTTCCCTCCATACTGACGTTTCCCAGCAGAGCACTAGATCTTTGGCTGTCTGTCAGGGTGACACACAGTGGGCTTCTGAGGAGCCAGAAAGTCATCTGAAGGATTTGTTCTGGGGGAGTACAGCCCTGATGCCATAGGAGCAGCCAGGTTTCATTAGCACAGCTCCCATGCATTTAAGAGCACCACAGACCACCAATCTATAAACCACACAGCCATGCTCTAAAGACAGTAACAAAGTTCCTAGTGCTTACAAGCCACGGATATTAAATTGTATGTATTGTTTATTTAAAAGCATCACAAGTTTCTTATTTGTGTGATTAACTACCTGCTCAGTGCCACAATCAAATGAAAAGCCCGGATCTTTCCTGACCCCAAAACACTTAAAACAATTAGTAACAGCTATATAAGAACTGACCTCCATTTTACATTCCCATTTTACCTTTCCATATAGCTTTCTCCTCCTACACAGCCCTCAGCACCCCAGCAAGATGACATAAGTCCCTCCAGGTCCTTAAAAGCATTTCCACAGACCTATTTTTAAGTCTGCTAAAGTCACCTTGTTAATTGTGTCTTCTAAACTTCCTCAGCTGACCAGTGCCAAGGGTGACTTCACTTCAGGGAGTGATTTGACTGCTTTTGTGATCATCACACAGCACAAAAATTAGCAGAACAACATCTGAGCTGAGTCCTGATGTTCTATTCCACACAGTGTTAACACCAGCAAGGCTATATTTTGGGGTTCAGGACTTGGTGAGCACCTGCATTGATAAGGAAGGTTAAACAAAGAGCACATGCTCAAGGTGATGCTGCAAACACAGTGTCTTAACCTCCTGAGCATCTTCCCCAAAGGGAAATGCTGCCCAGGTGTAAGAGCCAAGCATTGTACCTGAGCTAAGTTTGAACTACCTGAAGCTGGAATTAATAGAAACACAGGAGAGAGCCTGGCTGGGCAGTCCAGCTGGGGAGCAGAGCCTGCACCTCCTGGCAGCACATCAGTTGGCTCCAGCAGAGCCCACCCAGGGAGGGCAGCACAAGCCACATAAGCACCATTTCTTATTAGCCCTCAGACCTGCCATCCTGATCCATCATGTCAGCTCTCCAGGCACCAACAGGAGACTGTATTAACTCTATCTGCTTGCTCTCATCTTAACTCCTCCTCTGGGAAAGTTTTGAGCCTCCTAACTCTTGCCACCAGCTGTCAAGATAATTAATGTTATTGTTTACCACAGCAAAGCCCTTTGATTGACATCCCTGTAAGAGGGCAGAGCTACTGTCCTGCTGCAGAACTGGAGAAAAATATACAGGGCCATCAGTTTCAAGGCAGGTAGAGAAGAGCAGGGATGCTACTCCCGCTTTGGCTTCCCCTTTATAGTTCTTATTTAACAGATGACAATGCATTTTCTTGAGCTGAGCTTTATCCTAAGTGGGTCAGGCAGTGGCTGACTGCTGTTTCTTGATGGAATGTTACATTCTGAGAAGGAAGAACAAAGCCAAGCAAATCTTGGGAGAAAGATGCATTTTGCACTTTTACAGAGGGCCCTAGAATCAGTTTGGGAAGTGTCAATTAAGCTTTTCTAACTCCAGTCTCAGGAGCCTTCCTAGGTCATTGCTTCCCAGTCATACATACTACAAAGCAAGAACAGACATGAATGGCTTACAAATACCTTTCCAAAGGTCAGCATTGGTCCTGTCCTGGGTTACATCCAGGAGTTTTCCTGTTCTTTATCTGTATGAAACTACACCCCAAATAACATTTTTCTGTGGCACAAAACCCCTGAGAATAAAATAAGAACAAGTCCGCAGTAATGAGGACGGACCTGCTTACACAAGAAAATGCAAGGAAAAAAAACTTGCCTTTTCAGCTAAAAGCTAACATGATGAAAGACTGTGTTTGGAACCAAACTTTAGTACCTGCCATAGTTCATAGTTTGTTTAAATGCTTGTTCGAGTTTAATGCTTAAAATGATGTGAGGTACCATCAGGTGGTTGGGTTCACCCAGGACAGGCACAACTTTCATCTCCATTCTTTTTCATTCATGTAAAAAAAAAGTAATCTTTCCCAAAACGCAAAGGTGACATGGAAAGTTTTGCCTGAAATGATTCAGCTCTTATAAAACTACAGTGAACCCAAACCCTACTCAATAAATCAGTGTGTAATTGGTAACCCCATGGAGTTCTGTTTTTCAGTAGATGTTGTGGCATGCAACATCTGACCCCTGAGCCCAGGATCAGACTGATAAACACCCATCCTGGGAAAGTCACTGCTCTCTATTTCCAATATGTTTTAACTAGAAAACAATGCACAGCAACTGACCACTCCAGATAAGTTATTCTCACTTGAATGCACTACAAATCTCCAGCATGGCTGCATTCACCCTAGTGGGCTGTCTTCTACAGCTGCTCTTCCACCACCTTTTTTCCCCCACTCAGTACCAGGCTGATGGAAGTGCATCTCCTAAGTGTTTTTTAATCCTAAGGAAGATACGGAGATAAAAATGGATCTTATTTTAAGAGGCATCCCCATCGGCATCAAGAAAATCTGCATTCAATGAATATTTACTGTTTAAAAATAGTAAAAATTAAAAAATAATTGGCTGGTCTGCACTGAGCAGATTAGGGATTTCTCAAAGGTTTAAAATTGAAGCTGGCACAAGCCCAAAGACACTGTAGTTAGTTAAAAGGCAAGAAGTAGGAAGAATTTTAATAACAGAAGTGCACTAGTCCATTCCTAATTAACAACATGATTGAGTGCACACTACAGCAGAATGATTTTGGGTAGGGAAAACACAGTAGTAGTAGTAAATAAGTATTTGTATTGTATTTGTGTTTACACTTGGGCTCAGCATTGCAAAGCACACCCATAAAATACAGAGGAAACCCCAGAGTTCATTCATGCCCCAGCAGATTTCGCATTCCCCGTTTTTTCCTATTCCTCTGCAAGGTAACCCAGACCTCTCTGATGTAGCATCACCACCCATAGGCTCTACACTTGGAACCCTGGGGAGAAGGACCACCAGGGCATAGAGGGGAACTTCTGCCTGGCAGGTCTGTGAATGCCCTACTTCCCAGTCACAGCACCAGACACATCCAAGCCCTCTCTGCATCCACACTGAACTCTTCCTACAATAAAAATTAAGCAAGGCACACTATAACCAGCAACAGTCAAAGCCCCCTAAGCACTTTTTACTAAGCAGGGAGAACAGGGATGCAGAAACTTTCTACTTAACTGCATCTCCATGGTGTAGTGACCTGCCATGCCCTGCCCATATTGAAGGCAGTGGGGTGGCTTGATCCCTTGAAAGATATTGGCTCTCAGTGAAGGATAAGCATCTGTAATTAGCAGCACAGACTGGTTTCATCCCTCTCCTGTGCCCAGGGGAGCCAACTGTCAGAACAGCTCCAGCTGTTTAATAAAGCTCAAACCTGCTGTCTAAAGGTTAGTCCCCTTCTAAACCACACTAAACATTTTAGGTGGCCTGGCTTTGTGGGCCACTTGCACAAAGGACTCCACACCCCTCATCCTTTTGTGGTTTGGTGGCACAAAGTACATGGAGAAAGAAGCAGAGCTGGTGGGGGTAGCCCCACAGTCCACAGAGGGGAGGGAAGGGAGCATCACTGCCAAAGCCCTCCAGCAGCCTGGAACACACGTGGGAAGTGCTTGAGGGTAGGACTGATAACACACTAAAGGGCAGCTCACAGGCTGAAGCAGGAGGTGGAGACAGGGAGGGGAACTGCACACAGTAGCAAGAGCTGCTGAACACCTCCACTCTGTAGAGGTGCCTGCAGAAAACAACACTGCAGCTCATACCAACCTAGTGATGGACTGTGCAACAGAGCAATACAGAGCAAATCAGCGTGCACTGTGACAATGGAAAGACCAACCATGTTAGATTAGAAAAGGGGGTGGAGGTGGTGTCAATCACAAGAAGAGAATTGTGTGCAGGATCTCAGTGAGGTACCATCCTCCCAAAACAGACGGCTCATCTCACGTGCCAAGCATGGAACATCCACCCTAGTTCAGAGCGGACTGATGGTCCTTAGTGCAGCATTCACACTCTTTCTGGCCTGAAAACAGACACTATTTAAAAGTAAAGATGTAAAAACACAGAACAGGGAACATTTGCATAAAATGAGATTGGAGAGACTTTCAGCAGCACAAGATCAGGGTGGCTGCTGAACTATTGATTTCAGTGCAGAGTCTAAGTGGAGCAAGACTGTATGTATTTGAGACAGTGACCTTGGCAAGACCATTGTTTCTTTTTCCTTCACCCTGAAGTGCCATACATGCTATGCAACATCTTGCTGAGGCTAATGCAGCTGCCAGATGCTAACACTAGCACTCCACGGGGAGGCTGAGCCACTTGTGTGCTCCTTGGAGGCTCCACTGGGAGGCTGCCACACTGGGATAAGTATCTGGTGCTCTGCATGGCTCTGGCAAAGTACCACATGCTGTAAAACTTGTCACCCTCAGGCAAGTCCCCAGGGGCCTCAGGACCAGCTCATTTAACTAAAGCCTCTTTTGTACAGACCACTGCAGTGCACCTCTCCAGCAACACAGACCACAGCATCACCACTGTACACTGTTTTTTTAAGAGTGATGTTCAAGAACAGTAGCTTTCATATTCTCCACGCTTTACCATGCTAAAAAAACACAGTAACACCTTCCACTGATTGATGAAGGCTGAGATGGGGAGATAAATTTCCTTGGTCAACAGAACTGGCGGAAAGCTTTTCATTCAAGGCGATTCAAGGAGTCCAGGTTTTCCCGGGCTCTGCCTCTGCTAGGAAAGGATTATGAATTAGGAACCAGTAGCAACTTAGCATCACAAAACACTCACTGTTCCTTCCTTTCCTAAGGAGCAGATGAAGGTAAACTGGTCCCATGGCTGATATTCAACATGTCCATGCCTTGAAGGCTCAAAAACCAAAGTTATGCATGCCCACAGCTCTGTACCTGTGCAGAGGAGGACAGGCTACAGGATCATCTTCTCATAGGCTTGCCCTGTTTCTCAGAAAACAGAAACAAGGAAGTATTCCCAAGCTGTTTTGTTTCCTGTGGGGTCTCATTTGAAGACTGGTTTCCCTAAAGGTGAGGTTCCAACCCAGCAAGGCATCAGCAGAGACAAACTGCACAGCAGAGCTCAGGGCACCGGGGACAAACAAGCTGAAATTCCTTTGGAAAGGAGCAACTACAGACCCAGCAGCCAGTGTCACTGACACTAAAATAAATACTAAATACTAAACACTAAATACTGCCACTGGCACATACAAACAAGCAGAGTGCTGATTTCAGTGTCTCTTCTGCACTTAGAAGAAATAACCTTTTGCTACAAGGATGGGTCAGTTTCCCTAATCAACTAGGGGTTAGAGAAAGAGAAAAATGGGAAGAAAGGATGAACACACAGTGCCAATTACTTGTTTAGCCTCATTTCAGATTCTCTCCACCCCCACCTGAGTCTCTAGCTCTATCCATTGCAGTCTCTAGAGCTTTTTCCCCCACCATCACACATGAGTTTTTATCACTCCTGCCATTTGGTTTCTCAAGTCCCCCTCATCTAATCAGTGAAAACTTTATCTGTCTCTCCCCAAAACAAAGTCTTAGGGAACTATTTTGGAAGAGATGCCAAGACTATATCTTTCTGCTGACAGGCAAGGTCTAAGAAACTGCCTAATCATGGTCCTGATACCCTGTGTGACAGTCTATTCAATGCATTAACTGATACTTCATGGCATGAAAGAGATAACATAAGTTTTTCAAAAAGCTCCTGATGCCTAATCTCAGCTGACATCCTTAACTCCAACTGCCAAAACTTGTGCTTACTCATCCACTGTTATTCCCTCTCACATGTGTTCTGAATGGAAAGTCAAAAAGCTGAACACATTTGAACCTAAATAAGAATTCACTGACATCAACAGCAGCAACTGCTATACATCACTGACAGGTTTTATATTTTAAGGGGAAATGAGTTTTCTTGCACTGTATTTCAGCTGTTGCCCTTCCCAGGGAGGAAGCAGAATGGGAGTCAGACAAGGCTGGAGTCAGTGCTGGGCAGGCAGGAGCAGACAGCAGGCAGACCACAAGGAAAGCTCAGAGTGATTTTCCATAGAGGGACAAGTTTGCATCAGAGGTAGAAAAACTTAAGCACATAATAACATATTAGCATATAGTTACAGTATTACTGTGGGTAATAGGATAATGTATTTATAGAATAAATGTAATAACCATCTAGGCTTTGAGTAATACATCAGTAGCAGCTATAGGAATTTCACACTGCATTCTCTTAGTCAGCCCAAGGTCCTCCCTGGGCACATCTGGGGCTGGTTCAGCTGCAAAATAAGGATGCTCAAATGCACAGAGCTGCAAAGCCACACTGCCCCACGCTCTGCTGCTGCCACCAGCCCCAGGACTCCCTGAGGCTGTGTGCACTTCCCAAAGGAGCCATGGCCAACCCTATCCCCTGCACTAGCACAAGAAACAATTCCCCTCCAGCAGCAGCCAGCACTGCCCCACTCACAGGGTTTGCTCTTGATCACCACAGTGTTAGCAGCAGGAAACAAGTGGGCAGCAATAATTTTTCCTGCAACAAAAGAATATTTTACATATGTTTGTTCTCATAGCATAATAGCAAATTTTAATCAATCACTATTCAGTTACAGCAACTTATTTTAATTAGTTTGGATAATTAGTCTCAAATTTTCTGCATGCAGTCTATTATCCCTCCCAACACTATTTTCCCATTACTTTATACTTGGGTTGCATTACAGAAGTGGGACATTAAATATTTACAACACAAATACCCCCAGAAAGTATTGCTTTCCCATTTCAAAAACTAGATGTTCCCCTAAAGGCTTTGATTAATATTATATTCTAATAAAAATCTTGTAGGAATAAAAAAAAAAAAAATCTTTTGCAGAGCTCTTCCTGCAGTTTTCTTGCTTGTGTCCCTGTCAGCAACACCCACAGCAAGTTCTCTGTACAGGCTGGCTTTGAGCAAAGCATGAGCTTATAGCAAAGACCCTGTAATGATGGACCAAGATAAAAGGCCAGAGCTGGAAAGATGATAAAGTGAAACAGGGAAAAGGAAAATCCTCTCCTTCCCGCTGCCACAAATTGGTGCCAGAAGGGCTAATTACCCAGCCAGACCAGAGAGTGCTGCTGAGGGATTAAGACGCTTCAGGAATATTCAGCAGCTGTGTTCTACTCCTGCTCTGATGAACCCACAGCTCCTCCAGCCCTGCTGGGACCTGACCCCACATCGGTCGGCTGCGAAGAGGGGAGAAGTTCCAAGTGCCAACAGCACGGGGAGGCCAGGGCCAAAGGCAGCTCTGCTGGTCAGATATTCTGAGCATGAGGGCTGCACGTACTCTCAGCACTAGGAAAAAACTCAAGCTGTGGCAGAGGATATCCAGTAGAAGATGCCCCCGAGCAGCTCTCCCCAAGTCCCAGGGGAAACAGCTGCCGGCTCCCCGAGTCCTGCGTGTCCAATTCTCTCAGCTCCTAATTCAATGGTGCCACCTAGTGCCACCAGCCCTGGCACGGGACAGCCTGGGTCTCCCTGCAAAGGGGTGCTTCATTCCCATCCTCTTGGGCAAACTGGCTTCTCCCTGGTCCAGCCCGGGCCAGTGATAGCCTGGACCTCCCACAGACAGCCCACAGTGGGATGGGCACATCACCCACCACCATGCTGGGGAAGGGAGTTGGGGGGCCAAGGGAGGGAGCCATCGGGACCGAAACTCCTCTTGAGTTTTGGGGTCCAGGATCTCAGGGACATGCCCTGGAGAGGGCAGCTGTGGAGGTGCTCCTGCTCACTGGAGCAGCCAGCTCTACCCTGGCCTCCCATAGCCTGCCTTCACTGTGCTTCTTCCAAGGGAGGGGAAGGATCACATCCCACTATCACCACTCAGCCAGGCTACCTCCTCACAGAGCCCCTGCACTCCCAGCAAGGCTGCCCACTGTAGCCAGAAATCATATCAGACACAGGCAACAGGTTAAAAACTCACCCTATGGACCCTGAAAACCTGCAGGAGGTAATTTAACTGTCAGACCTCCTGGAATTGGGGGCTTATCTCTAGCTGGGGCTGCACAGAGGGAATGTCAGGGCCAGGGCAGACATGGAGGGCCAAAACGAGTTGAGCTTGTGATGACACCAGCAGATATCAGAATCTTCAAGGGGCCCATCCGTGGGAAGTCCATGTGTGACAAAGAGTCACCCACTCCCGTGACTGTGTCAGCAGAGCCACATGAAGAATGATGCAGATGCTCCAGGATTGCAACAGCATCAATCCTGCATGGGTTAGCCTAGACCCCAGCCACCAAAGCCTGCACAAGGCACCAGACGGCTGAGCAAGACCCTGTGCAGAGACCCACCAGATTTCAGTGTTTCCCCATGCAGGCAGAAGCCAAATCCCCAAAATCAGGACACAGAGCAAAACCTCAGCTCCACCAAGCCCAGAGCCATGGCCTGCCGATGCTGCTGTAAGGTCAGGATGCAAGAAGCCAGTTCAAAGGAGGCAGCCTGCTTCTCCTCAAAGTGGTGGCACGTGACAAAGGCTGACTTGGGGACAAGTTACTGCCCTATACCCCACTGAGCAGATTTTTTCCTCTCATCTCTTTGCGCTACAAGCTGGAGCTCAAAGGCCAAAGGCAGAGGAAGAGAAGAAAGGAGACTGGCTGCCTTGCTGAGCTTTTCACCTGCCACACAAAAGTACAATAAAACCATCACCCCTACCAGGGCTCTCCCTCTAGGACAGTACTTCAGCCCAAGAAATTAAGGTTAATTTTAACAGGTATTTGTTTAAAGGGATATAGTGTTGAAAAGTCTTTCTGAATTCAATGAGACTGCATCCAAAGGAAACGTATTCATATGAGAATAGAGCCAAAATGTTCTTACTATGCTAAAGTGCAGCCATGCATACATTCAGGTAATTTGAACTAAATTAGGGTGAATTGATATCAGCATCATTTCTTCTACATAGAGGTGGGGATCAAATTTTACTGTCAGCATTAATTAGGGGAACTAGTCACTTGATTGTGCATTTATTCAGGGGTTCCCCTGGGTTACTGGAAAATCAACCCAGTCTGTGCTTTTCAGGGGTGCACATGACCTGAAAAGGAATCACTTAATTTCATGGCCTCAAGATACAAAAGGGCAATTTCAGTTTTTGGCAAGAGAATTATGTTGGATCTGAAAGATGGG
This sequence comes from Oxyruncus cristatus, assembly GCA_013399855.1. Classification (NCBI taxonomy): domain Eukaryota; kingdom Metazoa; phylum Chordata; class Aves; order Passeriformes; family Cotingidae; genus Oxyruncus; species Oxyruncus cristatus. Next base: position 156,578 of record VXAY01004181.1, read on the forward strand.
GTTCTCATTTAGATCAAAGTCCTGGCCGAGCAGCACAGTGCTGTCAGCTCACAGATCAATGCCCCAGCTGATGTTTGAGTCTCTTAATAATTGGATTTGATTGATGCTTTGAGAGGCTGTTCATGGCTCACCTTGTTTCAGCGACATTTCCTGGTGACAGGAGCCACACAGGCTGTGCAAGGGGCTGGGCAGGGACACGGTGAACTCCTGTGAAGTGAGTTTGAATGCTCAGTTCTTTATTGAAACATATTCTCCCTATTGTCTTCTTTAAGCACTATTACTATTCAACAACAGTAAATCCATCCCGCAGTGCGGGCAGACCGCAAGGATATCGTGCCCACAGAAACCGGCACGCAGGGAGCACAAGGAAAGCACGTGAGCAGGTTTGAATGTTTGTGCAGGTCTGCACTCGGGCAAACATCAGCCTAAGCAAGGCAGAAAACATCCCTCTGCTGCTGCTCCCAGCACCACCCCCTGAGCACCCTGCCACATCTGCTGTCTCTGCACTACCACCTCTCCAGGATTAATGTCACCATAACTCAGCATCACAGCACAGCCAGACTAGACACCAGGACGCTCCCAACATGTGTTTGGGAAGAGACAGGAAGGAACAGACCTGCCAATCCCACCCACAAAAGGGCCAGGAGTGCTTCTAGGGACAAGTGGATGTAACAGCACAGTGTGCCACAACACACCACGGCCATCAGCTCCTGAGCCTGCTGGGCACAGGCTTTGTCTGAACTATGCACAGCATCTCTACAGTGCAGTCCCTGGGCAGATACCATCCTGTCCACCTCCCTGAGGCATCCTCAGGGTGCAGACAATCCTGAGCAAGGCTGTACCAAAAGCCAGCATGACTTCAGAGTGCCAGGAGAAAGGTGACCCCTTCTCTCCAAGCCAGGGTAAAGGAACATCTCACTGCAGGGCAGGCTGAAGGGAGCAAGGAGGGGAAGGTCCGTGCACCCTTCCTAGACCAGAGCCAGCTTTACTCTGCCAGCAGAGCCAAGCTGCTGTGTTAAACACAACGTGACTGTATATTCCCCAGGATGCAACAGCTTAATTGAAGAGACATTGTTCCCTGTGCCACTGAGGCCATGTGACACAGGTGGCACCCACTGTCCTTCCCACAGGGGTTTTGCAGCTGTTCCAGCCTGCATCCCACTGCCCACCACCTACACCTTGCTGCAGAATTCACAGCAAAACTACCCTTGTAGCTTAAAGTTTACTGACTTCTTTTGTTACTTCACTACCCTCCCTCTTCAGAGAGCATCTCCCTGAGGTGCCACAGACAGACCTTTCCCCAGACCCTGCTGCAGCCAAGTCACGAGGTCAGGACTGGTGACATACGGACCCTTTGTCACCCTTCACACAGCTGTGCATCTCTGTGTTCGAGCATGAGAGCACAGGCTCTGAGCAAGGCTCTGGGGATTAACAGATACCTACTTGCTTACACTAAAGGCAGCAACAACTCCCACCCAGTGCAGCCACAAAGTTCCTACTTGCTGGAGAGATGTTACGTAGCAGTCTTAAAGCCAGTGTTGACGTGAGACCAAGGCAAGAGGCTGAATCTCCAGCCCTTATCAAAAGAGCTCCATTTCAGTTCAGTTTCCCAGGATCATTCTGTAGCAGCCCCTGAAGATTACCTGATTTGTTTCTGAAGTGTTTTGGAAGTATCAAATCTTGCAGAGGAAGGAGAATAGAAGAAGGATATTTTTTAAGAAGAAGATATGAACGAAACATACACATGTTGACTCCAGCAGTCTTTCAAAAATCCTGAACAGCTGATGTTTCATCAAAGCTCCCACAGGGGGCCCCAGCAGCTGCACTGGTGCCAGGCTGGGTGCTCAACCTGGAGCACATCCCCACAGAAATACCCCACTGCCGAGGGGGAAGCTCTCCACCACTCACAAGTTTTTTGTGAGCTTAACACCCTGGCACAAATCTGTCACATCACACCAGAGTAAAATGAGTTTCTAAAGTCATGAAGAAATAGGAGAAGGTTCAGAGAGGGTCAGCAGACACACCCTGCACCTCCAGCAAGGCAACACTGAGCTGCTCAAGCACAGCTCCCACAAGTACCAACAGCAGGGAGCAGGCAGGTAAGTACTAACAGCACAGATGGAGATGTACTTCACTCCCCTTCCCCTTGCACTGATGAAATCAAACCACATGAATTCTCCCCACATTAATAGCTTCCTCCCTTGCCTGAAGCATTTACAGCATCCCTTGGGTTCAGAAACAGAGCACAAGCAATGGCAGGGCACAGCAAGGGCAAGCTGCACCCTCTGGACTGAGCACAATGAGAGCCAGCAGGGCAGGGAACACCCCACAGTACCTGACACTTGAGCAGGGCAGGTGCAGAGAGGTTCCAGCAGGAGCTGAGGTCACCAGGTTCACAGTGACGGAGCAGCTTCTTGGCAGAGCAGGGCAAGACTCCCACCCGTACAATATAACTCAGGAATGGGGTATATCCCCTGGGCTGAGCTTAAATAGAGGTCCCAGCACACACTGGGGCAAGAGGAGGCCCCAGGTGAAGCTGATCAGGACACTTAAGACCTGTTAGAGCACTCAGGCCCTGACAAGCAGCTGGCAGGACAGGCAGGAGGTACCCAGTGCTGCAGGTGGTGCTGACCTTTATTGGTCCCCAGTGGCTGCAGAGCTAGAGAAATGTCTCCTGGGGAAGGTCCATGCAACAGGATCTTACCACCCCTACAGTCTGAGCAGGTGGGCAGAAGATTTAAAGGTGTCAGGGAAGAAAAACCAGGACACAAGATTCATCCATGAGCCAAACCATCCAGGCAGGGATGGCCTCCTTGCCAGCCCTAAAGCCCATGAGGCTTCAAAGCCCTGGGACATCAAAAGCCCCACCATTACCTCAAAAAAGAAAAGACTCTACAACATAAACAACATTTAGGCAGGAGGAGGGGTGGCAGGGCCTGGCTGAAGCCCCCATGCCAAGGGCATGTGGCAGAGCTGCTCCCACACCACGGGCTGTGACATCAGGAATCTGTCGTGGGTCACAGCTCGCCTACCAAAGCAGGTGGATGAATGGAGTGGGCAGACAGGTGGAAGCTCTGCAGGCTGGATCCTGCTGTTGAGCTGTTAGGGATAAACACCGAAGCCAGGGAAAGCCTGTGGAGATTGCTGTGGGGGAAACAAAACCCACTGCAATTCAGCTGGGAAACCATGGGGGAAAGCACGGGGAGCAGGGAAACTCCCTAAAACCTCTCCTTCTGCATGCATGGCTTTAGCTTTCTGTGGCATCGCAGCACCATCTGTTGGGAACGCATGGAAGCTGGCCAGCCTGCTCCACACGCTCCCACTGTGCCATGGTCACACGGGTGGGCAGGCAGGGTGGGGGGAGGAGCCCCGATGCCCCAGTTCACCAAAATCTGCTAAATGTGTGTTTCCCCAGGGAAGGCAACCTCCTAAAACCCCCCCAAATCTGGCATACACCCCCTCACCTGGGTACCCCTTCCTACTGCTGAACCTGGTGGCTGCACCGACAGGACGCAGACGTGTCCCTCAGCAGTGAACTGTGAAATAAAGGAGCCCCATGAAGAAGAGCTGTGTCACAGAGGGGTCAGCACGTGCTGAGTCCATGCCACAAGCTGCACAGACAGCATGGCTCACTGGAAACTGCACAGCAGGTGATCGTAGATTTGCTCCAGTGACAACATTTAGCCCTTTGTGACCCTTTGGTTGGACACAGTGCTGGCCTTTACACTTGGAAAGGTTGACATAGGTTAAAACACAGGAAGTACACATGCGTTATGGCTTTCTCATGGGAGATCTCTGATTTCTTGCCTGAAATTCAGTAGGACAGGCCAAGTGGCACAGACCTCCATCCTCTCTCCCTTTCTGCCAGCAGGCACAGCGCCACGCACCAGAGACACAGGGTGATGCCAGAGCAAGAATGTTACCTACAGAGAGAGATGAGCACGCTCTAGTGGTGAAGCCCTCCTCCTATGCTGAGAAGAGTCCACGTTATGATTGGGGCTGATCACCTACCGCCTGCCCTGACAATTCTGAATTCCATTTTCACTAAGGAAAACCTTTTCCCAGTGCCATGTGCCAGCTCCAGGGATTTCGGAGCAGTGGATCCTCCCCTGGGGACTGAGCTCCCGCAGCTGGAGCATATGCCTCACTGGGCACTCCTGTGGATGTCCTCTGCGGGCTGTGCACGCACACGTCATTAAACAAGCACTAGTCCTGCTGCCCCCTCCGACCACCGCAGTGGCAGAACTGCCCCGTGTCCTGCAGCTCGGTAAAGGCATTTTGGTTAAAAACACAACGGAAGAAGCAGATTTCCAAAGATTGCATCTTATTAACTGGGATGTTTCATGGCCTCATTCTGCCCAGTGCTTGCAGAGGCACTGCCATATGGTTGCCGATGGCCATCCAACACAGGGGCTGCAGCAGGAGGATTCCTGCTTCACTTGCTCCAAGTCAGCAGCACCTGGGGAATACTGGACAGGCCTAACCCTGATGTACCAACCTGGTGACCCTTCTCCTGCTTTATTGCCATCACCTGCGGTGACACAGGCTCCACTGCCGCAGCCAGATTCCTCCTCAGCATCCATGCCCTGCCTTCCTCTCCTGTATTACCATTTTATGTAATTGGCCGTGTCAAAAGAGCCCTTATGTAACCACAGCCACCCCAGGCACATGTCTCAAAACACATGCATGCCTCCCCTCTCTGTCAGTTGTGATCTTTTGCACATGGATGGATTCAACCCTTATCCAGGAAATACTAAAAATAAAGAAACCACACTTGCAAGCACCAGGGACTCTCAGAGCTTGGCATAACAGTTTTTCGTGTCTCTCACAGACAGTATCTGTATACTGCAACACAAAGACCTAGAAACAACACATGCCAGTGGGAAAAGAATAACTCCCTTTATTCAGTCACCTTCTCTGCGTTCAAGCAGAGCAAGTTCTCTTAATGAAAAAGTTCTTTTTTAATCTTCACGAGTGCACAGATCTGTGTGCAAGCCATCCATAGAGACCAGGGACCTGCACAGAGGCTACAAACACTTTGGACAGAGTAATTTTAATCATCTAAGTGATTCCATCGATTTTCCTGTGCTACTTGCGTACCTAAATTAATTTGAACATTTGCATGATTTCCGCCCAGAAGTTTACCATCTAAAAGCATTGGCACAATAACTTCCCATGAGATCAGCTTTGTCACTGGCACGGGGAACTGGCTCACCACCCTGCTCACACGGATCATTTGCAGGGGCAGAGTATCACTCACGGATTAAACAGGCTGGAGCCTGTTGTGCAATGGTGAACCCAAGGAGCACTTTGGCACAAACCTCAGGGAAAGCAAGATCAGGGCCTAGATAACCAAGGTCATGATTTGTTTGCAAAGTGAAGAGACGCTTATTCCACCTCACTAGACACTGCAGCCTTACTTCTCTCTGACAGCAAGACTTTATAGTTTCTTTTTCTGTTCATCTCCTTACTCTGCTACCACCTCCCATGTGTCTTAGGCAGGTGGTTCTTCTCACCCCTGCCACTGGTAACTGTAAAGTTACTAACTCAGGGACATGCTAAAAGGAGATGGGAGTTGATTACATCTGTTAAACTTATTTTGGCCTCATACATCTTCCTGAATGCTGAAGGCAATCAGTTGTTTCCTCCTTTTTATAGTCAGCATTTCATTTTACAAGGCTCATTACAACAGCCCTTCAATTCCCACGTAGACTACTAAAGTGCTGTCTGGCCTGAAAATCTTCCTAATTTATGAGATGATGTCAAAGCCTTGGAGTTGTGAGGCTGTGCTGACATCAGTCCACCTAATGATGGTCTTTCTGGAAGGAAATTGTTTTACTTTTCTCTTGTGCTATGATCACAGATTGTGTCAGGGTTATTGATGGTGACCATGGAGTCACCAGACAGAGGCAAATCATTTACTTACATGAATGACTTTTTCAGCGCGGCGACTCCGCGGGCACAGAAATGACAGTGGTTTTCTCCTGCTTGGGTTTGGGTAGAGCTGGGCTTTGGCCAGGCTTGGACATCAGCTCACTGTCAGCCCCTGGGCAGGACTCCCTCTTGGCCAGTAGTGAGGCTGCAGTGCCTGGCAGGTCACACTGCCTGGGCCAGTGGAGATGCCCAGCACTTATACCAGCAGAGAGGCAGGAGAGTGGGGAATGTGGGGACAGGAGATGCACTCTTCTGCATAGAGATTCTTTGTTTTGCTATTTTTACTTTCTTAATGAAATGGATGTGACTTGAGTATGACTTAAGTTAATTTAGATTGCCCACACCGGAAAAGTCACAACATTTATGCAAAACTGTTGCATTCCTGGTGGAAAAATTCAGCCAATTGTTTTCAACAGCCCTACTGACACACGGATATCAGGTTGGCACCTGTGGCTGCTCCCTGGCTCCTGGCTGTGCAGACATTACAATAATCCCCTTCTTTGGGGTGGCCGAGGCGAGGAGCACCTGACCCAGCTCTAACTGGCAGAGACCACACTGCTCAGTGTTTTGACAGGAAGTTTTCAGCCAGATCTAATGAAAATTCAGGAATCCCCAGAGCCGCCCTTGGCTGCCACCTCCCCACCCCCGCCCGGCTGCTTTTCTCGGGAGAGCTCACTGTCCTACAAGCATTAATTAATTAAGCTTCTCGCACACTTCATTTGCTTGCTGTGAGGTAAGTCAGAGATTTCTGGATCACTTCACTCCCGGCTGAGTGCAGTCAGCCAGCCGGAGCGGAGCACGGGGCTGCTCACCCGGCTCCAGGCAGCGGCTCCAGGCAGGAGGCGGTCACAGCCCCCTGGGGACCGTCTGCTCCGGCTGCAGCAACCCAACACACCTTGCGGAAGCCAAGGCAGTCACACCAGCAGGAATGATGGGAAAACGTGGGTCTGCACCCAACTGTACCAGCTGGGGAATCTGGAGGCAGGTGATGAAGCCACCTGAGTTTGCATAAATCCAGTACCTTTGCCCTGTCGAGAACAGTGGATGGGCTTTAGCTCAACTGGCTGAGATTCCCAGCATGTACTTAGTCAGGAACCCTCTGCAACATGTCAGTGGTTTAAGCTGAGAAGTTTGCTGGAAGCTTTAGAAGTCATTGCTCGGGCCCAGCAGGAAGTTTCTCAAATAATATAATTTCTGACAAAGTTACTTAACTTTAAAAGTTAAATTCTCTAAAATAAGAAATGCATTCTGAAGGAATGGCAGAAGCGCTCATCTAAGCATTTTACTCTGCTGTTAACACTGAGAGAAAACACTTGATATGATTTCACTTTTTCCCAGAGACATAATCTGACCACACTAGGTCTCAGTTAAAGTAAAGCAAATGCTGGGCAGGGATAGAGAAGCACAACACAGTACACACAAGCACTACACAAACTTAAGCCCATTTCTCTTGTGAAAGCCTCCTGACTTCCCAAAGGTCCTCCACATCTCTGTTCCCAAACACACAGGACTGTCATAGGAATAAATGCATGAAAGCTGCATGTCTCGAACTGTGGTGGTTGGTAGGACCATACAGGCAAATGCCTTGCCGTATTTACAGAAAAAAAAAAAATGCATAGAATTGCTCTTACGAGAGAAACTCATTTAGCTTCAAATAGTACATAAGTGAGTTGATCACCCACTTCTTCCAGAGGCACAAGGGCCTTGCTGACCAAACACAGGCTTACCTCTGAGCCAGCCGTGCATGTTCCCCGGTGTCAGCCAGGAATCGGGGGCTGTGGTCTCATGTGGTGACCATTATGCTGCCATATCCCTGCATAAACACACAGGAAGGGGGGTGCCTGAGCATGAACATAAATGTGCTCCTAATGCCAGGGTGACACTGGGCTGTCAGTGACAGGCACCAGGGGTAAATCATCAGACCCAGGGACCAGCACGGGAGGATGCTCTGGCTGCGATGCAGCCTGCTCGTTTCGGTGCAGTGCATAGCAGCAGTTTAGGTCAAAATCTTAATTTCACCCCATTTTTTTTCTGTGTGATTCAGTACAGAAAAGTTTCTTCAGGTTGAACAAAAAATAACGTTTTAATAACTTAATCATCTTCTGTGGTCAGTCACCAGTTTCCCTATTTACCCCACACATCCCGCCTGCCTACTGAACCCTGCTCTTAAATTTTGTTGTGAGATCTTTAAATCTGCACTTAGAGATTTTATTCTAACATCTTTATTTCCCACCTTCCTTTCCTTTCTCACATAATTGATACCATCAGATCAAAACTTTGCAATTCTTTGTGGAGCTGTTGTGAAACCAAAAGCTGTCTGGCTTAGGAGTCTTCCTCAGTGAGCTTTGTCAGCTTCCCCAGTTCCGGGAAAGTAAAGCTCGGTCGAGTTAACAGCCCAGCTTGTTACAGCACAAAGCCTCCATCTCTGAGGATAAACAAGTTATTTGCATGCTTTTTCACTCTTCAGCATCATCCTCTCCAGCCAAATGCAGCACTGTAAACAGTAAAACAAAGCCACACTTCATCCTGCTGGCCAGAGGCCTTCATCTTCGGAGGGTACAGTGACATACGACAGGCAAATGAAAGTACTCTGCCAAGCATAGATAAAATAATGATTAAACCCAGTTGTTGCTTTATTTCCATATGGGTGTACAAATTCACCTGCCAGCTTAGAAAAGTGTATTATGTGGGTACATGGCCCCATGTAGCACGTGGAGTTGTGTTTGGAGGAAGCTGATGCTCACACCCAGGAGTGGGACCCCTCCACTGACCAAGTCAGAGTCTGAAAACAATTGCAGTGCCGTGACACTTGAGGGGCTTGCCAAGCAAACACAAATCAAATATCTTAAAAGCACTTGCAGACTCCAATCCCTGGCTGTGGCAGCCCAGCTCCTGCCCAGGCAAGCCCCTGGTCCTGCCTGCCAGCTGGGAGCACTCTGGGGCTGGGATACATGGCCAACAAATGCCACCCTTGCAGGGATGCTAAAGAGACTGTGTCTACACATCTCATTTAACCAGAGACTCCTGCATGTGCAACACCTATTCGGATATCATTCCTTAAGGCAAAGAAGTTCGTGTTCAGCCACTAATATTTCTAAAATGAAGTTTGTAACTTTCTTTCTGTTCAGCTCATTGATTTTAGATCTGTGTTGGCTTCCTGCCAACACATATTGACCTACTACAAGATCCTAAAGATGGAAAGGGCCTTTTATTCCTGCTTACTGCAATATTAACCCCAAGGAAGACCAGAAACCAGAATGAGCCTGAGGTAATGTGGCCCTCAATGGCCAGGACTCTCAGAAACATCAAATGTCTTCCAAAGCCCCTTTCAAGATAGGCCAGATTTTTAGCCTAAGCCTGAACCTTAACAAAATAAAATCCCTCTGTACTGTGTAGGACAGCTGGACAAAGGGAAGAGGGGGAAAAGAGAAGCTGTGTTTGCTAGGCTGCTTTGCCAATGATAATTTAATCCATAGCCCCACCGGTTGGGCCATGTCTGGAGGCATGTCTGAGAGCCCCTTCAAAAGCTGCTGTCTCATCATAGGCCTCAGACTCTCCACTTTTCCATCTGGCTGCAGTGAGGACAACCTGCCCTTCCATAGCTCCAGGGAAGGCAGAGGAAAGACCCGAAGTCCTGCCCAGGAGGCAGGAGGGAGCACATTCAGGACACCTCATGTCAGCAGGACAACGGCTCCTATAAAGACATCCTGGCAAATGAGTGTCTCTGGACTTTCACTGCCTCTCAAAGTGTGACAGCAGTGGCATCCTGCACCAAAAAGAAGGGGTGAAGGTCCAGACCCTTGGATTAGGTACACCTAATCCTCTCCCTCACGGTGTGCTCCCTAAAGAATATCAAAAGGCTTCTGATGTTGAACAACCAGGATTCACCTGAAAGGAAAAGGGGAAAAAAAAAGACACTTAACTTTCTAAACAAATTCAAAGTCAAACTATCAGTGAAGGAACACATTGCTCCCTGCCTACCCTATTTCAAGGCTTGGCTGCAAGTCAGTGGCACTTTGAGCTGCAGCCAGCTGTGCCTGTCCAAATGGATCCCTGGGGAGCCTCAAGCCTGGCTGCCTTCTGCCCACTCCTCTGCAGTACCTTGATCTCCGTGCCCAAGCTGTTCCTGCTCCTGTGCTGTGTTCCCTGTCTCCAGTCCCCTGCCCAGGTCTCAGATCTTCCTTTTGAATGTGCTCAGCAGCACCCCAGAGAAAGGGCAGCCACCAGCCTCTGCTCCAGAGGCAACCCCTGATCCGGTCCCTGCCTTAAGGAACACAAACAAACTGGACATAACATAAAACAACACAAAAATAAACAAAAAATAGGTACTATTTGTGATAAAAGGGCATGAAAGATCCCCCTTTGAATCTCCTGACTTCTCCTGCACCACACCGCAGCCCAGTCCCACGTAGGATGTGGGATGGAGGTGACTTCCAACAGCAGGGTCGATGCTCTGCTGGACGTTGCTAGTCATGGCTGATTCTGCCCTGCAAACAGCACCTTCTCCCAGGCTGCCCAGCTCAGCTTGTGTGGCTCCCCACTCTCCTCCCCAGCCAAGGGCAGCACTCCTAAGGGCAGCTGCAAAGGAACTGTCCTGCATCCACCACAGAGGTGCTGCCACAACACAAGAGCTTTGCCCTCTGCCCTCAACAACCTCGGTCAGAAACGCTTTGCCTTGACCAAGTCCCAGCAGCAACTGTGGCAGCCCCAAGCCATGGACAAACGTTCATCGTCCTAACACTGAAATACAAGACCAGTTTACAGTCCCTGTTAACTCTGGGACTATTTTTTAAGGGAAGGCACATGAGCAGGATTGGCTTGTCTCACTGTGATGGCCCTGTCACCAGAAATATCACTGAGTCCAGACAAGCTTCAGGTGATGACAACGGTAACGCAGCGGAAGGAATTCCTTTCTGACCTTCAACTCTCCCTTTTGATGAGATACATCACTGTGTTCTCACAGCTTGAGCAGTCTCTTTGCTGGATACATTTGTGATGTGAAATGTTTTTGCCCAGACTCCATTTCCTTCCTTCCAAAGCAGTAAGATCTGCTTATGATTCAGCCTCAATAAAACACACAGCAAGGACCATTAAAATGAATGTGCTGTGCAGGGATAAAATTCACAGGCCACATTTTTCAGGCTAGATCTTCACTGCCCTTTATTTACCCTCACAAAGAATATTAACTCACGCTAAGTCTCAATGCAAAGTAAATCTACCAGCAAAAGAGCAGTTTTAGAGGGAATCTATCTCCGTGTGATAAAAAAAGTGAGAGACGGGACTGCACAGGCCGCGTGATGGCCCTGGAGAGCCCACACTCCCAAGCCTGTACGGTACTTACAGCGACAGCGCTCCGCAACCACTCTCTGCCTGAATAAAAATCCCTCCAGCTCCGAGGAAATGACTTGCTGAGAAGTGTGGGCGGAAAGCAGAGAAGGAAGCCAGGGGAATTTTTTTCTAGTTTAGCATTCAGAAATTTGAAAAGAGCGTTTCAGGCAAAGCCTCGTGCTCTCAATGAAGCTGTAGAGGCTGTGGTTTCTCCCCGCTGGTGTTTGAGAACTGGCCCCAGGGTTTACCTGGTTGTGAGCCAGAGGATTCCAAGTCCTCTTACGCTGAATGGCCTCGGAAGTGCTTTGCTCTTTACAACGGGGCACAAGAAGTGAGCGGCGAGGTAACTGTAGGGGAGGTAAATAGCATTATCCATCCTCTATTAATGCACCAGTCCAAAGTCTCCATGAAATGCACTTGAAATCCGATCCTAAATTCTTTGAAATTACCCTTTTCACCGAATTCAGTGGAATTCCATGCAGTTTCTAATCTCCCTGGTTTTCTGCTTAACCAGCCACTTGCTTTCATAAGACAGACATCCAAGCACAGAGTGTTCTCTGACAACACTAAAGCTTGTAAGCGTCCAAGCACAAGAATAAAGTGAAGGGAAACAATAAACCCATTTTACAGGAAAAAAAAACAAAACACCAAAATTAATAAGAAATAAAAATATGGCCACCTTGCATCGATTCAGTGCTAGGGGATTGACTCCAGACACAGTCAAAAAGTAACTTTCAAGTGCATGTAATCTATTTTTTACAGATGTGAACTAAGAGGCATATGAAAAACATCCATAAAAAAAAATCTCTTCTTTAAAGTTTCAGTACAACATGCGGCAGTGAGCTTGAGGGCTACTTTAGACATGCTTTCAGGCAGCAACACCCTTGTGTAACACCAAGTGAGCTGAGGATAATTGTAATGAAACAGCCTCTATGGCACCAGCTCTCCTTTCCTAAGAGCAATCCTGCAGGATGCCAGTCATACAGCTCAATTATGTGAGCAAAAGCCACCGATTTTTGGGGAGAACTATAAAGAGTGGTGCTCCGTTGGAAAAACGGATGCAGTTCATCAGCTGTTGCCCAGCTCAGAACTCATTTCTGGGTCTGAAACAGAAAAACCCCAGCTGAGCAGTGCACTTAAAGCACTGCAGTACCCTGATGTCGGGTCTGGGGAGGAACTGGGGGGCACCCCTCAAAATGGGGAGAACGAACCACCCTTCAATCCCACATTCCAGCTGTGAATTCAGACTTGCTCAGGTTTACACCAGTTGAGATTCTGGTCCAAAGACTGGCAGAAAATGAGCTAGCAGTGACAACAGATGGGACAGCAGGACAAGGACAGGGCTGAAAGAGCTTTTCAGAGCAATTCTTCTCTTTCCTATAAAAGCTGTAGTGTTGATCTTCAGTAAAGGCACTTCGATTCCTGTTGAGCTCTGCTGGTCAATACAAAGAGGTGACCCTTTCTTAAGGTCGTCTTGTATCCATGGTCTAATGTGACAAAAATCCACCAGAGACGGAATAACTGGTCCTTTTCCCCTTCTATTCGCTTTCCTTTACTGTTGGTTATGGCTTAGTTTGCTCTCACTAAGTTTATGGGAACTAGCATTTTACCCCACACCTTCACTGTGATGAGATCTTGACTTCCTTTGCATTAAAACTCCATGAAATCTGGCCATTTTATAAATGAGGAAGATTTCTGGATTCCTGGTCCAGGAATTCTTCATTTATAGAATTACCGCCCTGTTTAGAGTTAGATAAGCCAGGAACATCTCAGTGTGTAATTTCTAAAGGCAAAGCCGAGTATTTAATTCATCAGCCTCTGAGGCTGTTCCCGAGATCCTGGCGAGCTGCTCCGTGGCCAGCAGGTGACAGTCTCAGCAACAGAAACCCCGGGCAGCTCACAAAGAGGGGATTGTTCAATATTCTGCCAGGATACAAACGTTATTTTTTTTGTTTTTAGATACATAAACAGTCCACAACAGGGGGCAACGTTTTTCACCAAACATGCCAATAAACAGGAAGGCCAGAAAAATTTCTGAGTGTGATTTCCCACCTCCTCAAGGAGATAATTCAGAAATGAGCGTGAATGACACTGCACTCAAGAGCTGCCAGCACTGTTCTTAGCAGAATTCAAAAAAAAAAACTGCTTTGCACCTCGGCATAAATGCAAAACCAGCAGATATAAACAAAAGCACTCATAAACCAAGCCCATTTGAAACATAAGTACATTGGAGGGTGTCACTGTTACACCAGCTGATACCTTTAAGGTGTTGAGGAGGGAACGGGGTGTGGAAAATCTCTGTGTGCCTTGTAGGTGACTGTAACATTTTCTTGCAGCAGCCCCAGACAGGGCTGTGTGCCCAGCCTGGAGCACAGCGGCATCTGTGAGCACAGCCACGTGCCACAGCCTGGCCACGTGTGATGGCCAACACAACCTTTGCAGCAACAGCTAAGAAAACATTCCCACTGTACATCCAGACCCATCGTGTTCCTTACAGAGATGGCTGCATCTTGTTTAAAACCTGAAGGAACACAAGAACTGCTTGAACGGGTCAGTCAGGAGCAGAGTGTGTGGTTTATGGGAAAAATGAGAACCCACAGTGGGTGGAGGGAGGGTTTCTGCTCCACAGCCATTCCCTGTCATTCCCTGCTGTAGAGCAGTCACTCCAAGAAACCTCGTTGCACCCGCCACCATCCACAGCTACGCACCACAAGGAAGCTCAATGTTCTCCAGCAGAAGTTGCTGTTCTTGGCCAGGGTCACTAGCTCCACAATAGATGAGGTTTTAAGGAAATTTTCTCCTGCCTGGAACAGAAAGCCACAAATCATTTGCTTGATCAAATTCATTTTAATCCAATTGGGTCTTTGCCTGAGCAAAGGTCAAGAATAAACTTTTTAAATCTAACTGGTTTGGCCAGTTTGAGAGGTATCTAGCCAAAGCCTCAGAGAGGGTATAGCAATAACTCAATAAATCAGAGATATGCTGATTTAAATATCTATCTCTGGTGGTTTTCCTTGTGAGATTGAGATTTGAAGGTTTGCAAATTCTCAGTCACATTCCTGGTGTCACAGACCATCTTGATTCAAATCGTGTTTTAATTGAATTCTACCAGCTGCTACATTAAATATTAAAACTCATCCATGATTCTCTTCAGTTTAAAGTAAGCATTTATGCATTAATAGTGTGATAAATAACGTGTTAAGAAAACAAACAAGTATCACATTGACTGCATCGTAAAACTTTCCTGCACCACTGCTCTCTTGTCCTGGTGTGGAGAGCTATGACTGGTAAGTGGGGGAGACTCACTGCCCTTCCACACGGTGTATGTCCAGACAAGCGATGGGGTGAACCACAGGACAGGCTGTATTTATTACCAAACAGAAAAAGAATTATTAGTAGGTGCAGTGCTGTAAAAGGTGTGTTCTCACCTTGGTTTGCCTAACCCACGTTGAAAAACAGGTATAACGTGGATCTGAACACAGGTGTGATATCCAACACTATGGCCACCTACCCACACTCTCCATCCTGAGAGCACCTTTCTTTTGTGCCATGGATACAAGTTCTTCTGGATTACATTTCTCCTTAATTCTTTCCTTCTCTCTTCTCCATGTATCCATCTCCTTCCAGACATCCATCTCTTTCTTCATATTGATTTCAAGACTCTTTTCTTCTTTCATTTCCCCTTCCCCCCTTCTCCTCACTAACCACATTTGGTCACCCAGACCCCTTTAACAGAGTACTGTGGAGAGCAGACTCTGCCCTGGGCAGTGCAAGGAGCAACGTATGAAACCCTCTGCAGTAACACAGAAATCATCTCACGGTGGTCACGCAAATCTCCTGTCTCCTTGGCACTGGCAACCAATGGGAGCACCAGGATTTGTATCCTGCCCTGAGAAAAAGCAGGGCAAGTATTAGGCAAACTAATCACGCTGCAGGGATTTGTGTAGCGAAAAGTACCTCTGCTTGGGGGTCAGAAATGGTGTGAATCAACCGCATGCCATCGCGTGGGGCTAATTCACCTGGTATCTCCATATTCTCTTTCGTCACATCCATTATTGAGGCGTCTCCACAATACAGGAAGAGGTGACAGAGCTGGGCTGCCCCATGATTAAGGCACACGGTCTGTCTCAGGGTATTCTTTCCAAGAGTGCTGGAAAACAAACCGCTTTACAAGGGGTTGGCTTCTCCCCGTGCTGTGCAGCCCTGTCTGTGCCCGGGGCCTCGACACGCTCCCTAATGCAAACAGTAGTAATGCAGACTTAATGATCGCTGTCATTTCCATGTGCCTACTGCTGATCTCTTAATGAAATATTCCAGTTAAACTGCACTGGCGTAAGCACAGTTCCATGCTGGCAGGAGCTGCAAAATCGGTCAGCCCAGTGAAAAGGTTCTGCAGGAGCCGCTGTACAATAGCGAAGTCGTTGGGGAAATACTGCTGGGACAGTTTTTGTGCCTGCTCCTGCAACAAGCCTGACACCTTCCTGGATTTCTGAAGGAAAAGAAGAGAATAGAGGATGGAAATTGCCTTTGTCTCAGGTTGGGACACAGAAAAAATATCCCAGATGAGGATGACAGTCTGTGGCGATATGGATTTGGCATTAATTGATGGGTGAGTGGTATCCACTCAGCACTTCTCTAGCAGGCTCACTCCCTGCTGTAAAATGCTGCCAGGAGCACTGCTGCAGAAGAGAAAAATGGGGGGGAAAAAGCTAAAAATCTGCTCAAAACCCAAATGTGTGCTGTAGAAAATAGGAGAGTAAAATTCCTGAAAAGTGGTGAGTTTTTAAATTCGAGCATACCATACGACCAGTCTAAAATGACTACAAATAGATAACATACATGCTCTTCACTATTCCAGAGCAGAAGAAAAGCATTAAACTTACATCTCTTTAAGCCACCAGCTCTGGGAAGTATTGCATGGCATAAGCAGAGGTCTCTAAATTTCACCTTTACTTTGGCCTTGCATACCTCCCCCCTTCCCCAGTCTCCTCCAAGCACTGCTCACGTGCAAGCAGTCACTGGCTGCAGCCACTGTGGGGTCCCAGGAACTGTTGTAGGAGCTGGGAGCACCACGTAAAATCCAGGAATTCACATGGTCCCTCTCAGTCACAGCAGCCACTCCATCCTTATACTTGCTCTCTCGAGGTGAGGAAATGCTGAAGGTGCTGGTGACTTAGTGGTTGACTGACAGAAATACTTTTCTCCTTAATAAAAGCGTATTTTCGGAGCATATTTTCGAAGTTAACTAGTAAGAAACTAATGCAAGGGGAGCTGTGATTTAGTTCAGCTACTCTACCAAGTCCTCCTACAATTTCCTTATGTCTCAGTGTCCTGTCCTACCCATTTTCACGGTAGCTAACACTAAAAACTGCTTCAGCAGGACAGAAATCAGCCCTATTTGGTAATGATCCACTAGTAATGGTTGAGAGGGGCATTATCTGTCCTGTTCTGTCCGTACAAGGCAAAAGAGGGAGGCCATTTCCTTCAGGGAACCAGGGCTGTGTTAGAGACACAGGAAGAAGGGAACAATGCCCGAGATTTGCATTTGCTGAAGGGCTCAGTACATTGCTCCCTTGTGAGCCGGCCAAGACCGACAGTACATGAATCCTTGTGATTCATCCCTCCCCCTGATCTACCTCTCTGTATCCAGCATGGCACAGAGAACTCTGTGTGTTTATTTATACACAAAAAGGTCTTTACTTGGTACTGTAGTATTTGGGTGCTTGGCTCAGGCTCCCAAGCCGGAGCAGGGGTACAGACTGATCCGGTGAATCAGTATTTTCTACTTTCCTGCCAGACTGCTGAGTGACCTTGGGCAGTTTACAGCAGCTTCACCTCTCACCACCTCAGTTTCTGTAAAATTATCCTGCTTAACTTTGAACAGCACGTAGCTATTGACTGATGCAGGGGAAGGGTATACTGCCTACGTGTGACTCAAATAAAGCCAGTGCCTACAATCTGGAACCAGCAAGGTAGAGAAATTGAGAGAGAAAAAAGCAGAAAAGTGAAATTGTTCCTCTGTGAAATTTTCTCCTCCCGCTGCCTGCCTAAATGCAGGCAACTACAGCCTGACCCCACCACCCAATTTACGCCATGTCAGCCACGCTGAGAAGTTCAGGTAACCCCCCAAGGCATCATAAATGACAGACAAATAAGCCCACGCATATTAGGAAGAGTCTGTCTAAAGGTTACAGTTCTCCTGTGCTGAATAATGCACATTTCAGGGCAGACACTTCCTTTTGGAAGGCTCTGGATACGGAAACCTGGCAAGAAGGGCAGGGTGCTGCCTGTGCTGAGGAAGGGCACACACAGGTCACTCCTCACTGATGACTCCATGCTGGCTGTACCTGCCCAAATTTTTTTTAGCGTTCACATGAAAGCACAACCCAGGGATGCACAACACGGCGCGGCTGCTGGTCACGGATGTGTCACACAGATGGACTCGAACCGGCTGAGAAGGCAACTGAGTCTCTGCTGCTCGTGAACATCTTATGCTAAAGCTGACTGTCTTTCCCTCCTACGAACAACTCCTCCTGGAGTTTGTAGAAAGCCCTGTATGCAACTGTCTCGGAGTTGAACTGTGAAGCTGGAAAGCAGGAGACCAGCTGCACGTTGGGAGGTGGGAGGCAGACACCGAGCAATCCCCAGCATCGCCTTTGCAGGGCCTCGTGTGCAGGGGCTGCTCCCGGGCGCTGCTGCGTGAGCAGCCGGTAAAGTGTCACCCGCACGATACAAAGGCTCCCAGCGCTTTCGCTTCCAAGTGTTCCGCTGTTGTCTCGGGCTGCGGCAGGTGGGAAGCTGAATCCAGAGCAGGTTTGGTGAACGTATCCAGCCCCTTGCAAAATCTCCCGCTGTCAGAGGGCTGAAACTCCCCTCACCGTTGCAGTCCCACACCTGGCCGTAGGTGTGTGCATGCGCAGCCAGCCTGCCCGGGAGGGGGGTCGCAATCCTTGCCCTCGCACTGCTTTGCGGAGGCAGGAGCAGGCAGGAATGCCCGTCTGTGTGCCGTGTGCCCGCTCCCGCCCTGCGCTCTGTCCTGCCGTCACGTCACCTGAGCACGCAGAGCTGCGGCCATGTGTGTGTCCCACTGTGCGCTGACAGCGGCGATACGTGCCCGGCTGTACCTGCGGTGCGAGGGTGTGCGAACGTGTGTGTGTGAGCGTGAGGATCAGCGTGTGAGTGTGTCTGAGCGAGGTTCGTGTGCGCGCACCCCCTCGCCGTGCGGCTGCCCCTCTCCCGCGGGTGCCGAGCAGCCCCGGGCGCCCCGGTGTCGTGGGGGTGCGCTGTCCCCGGGGTACGCCCGGTCCCGCCGAGCAGAGGGAGCTCGACGCCGCCGAACCGG
>VXAY01004181.1:175759-305114 GCA_013399855.1 Oxyruncus cristatus
TAGTGGAGTTGGGAGAGTGGGGACAGGCGGGGAAGGGAGAGACGGGGAAAAGAAACCGAAGAGAGAAATGAGAAAAGGGACAAAAGAGAGGAGGCTGGAGCAGGATAGGCATCGTCCGGGGAGGAGGAGGAGGTGGAGGTTGCAGGCGGATTAAGGGAAGCCCGGAGAAGCAGCCGCGTACCGGCCGCACGGAGGGGCCGCCCGGCCTCGCACCGCGCTCGCAGGGGAGTTGCAGCCAAGCCCGGCGTTCCCCAGCGGGAGCTCAAGGGCAGCAGTAACGGGGTACAGGCTGAGGGGGAAGAGGCTTCTGTCGGCCCCTCGCCGCCACTGTCCGGTCCCGGGGTCGGCGGGAGCCCCGGCTGGGTGCGGGTGCGGAGCAGTTTTCTCTCTAATTAATAAAAGCCCTATCTCTTTGTTACCTGTCCGCAAAGCCACGCGGTGACAGGATTTAGCGCTTATGTGAACCCTTTGTTTACACCTGCCCTAATGTTTATCCCAAGGCTAACAGGATTTCCTGCGCGCTGAACCCAAACACCCAGGTTGGTGCTCGGCGCTAGCACGGAGCGCCTGCTTATCGGGGATACGCTTGCTGCTTGCCAGCAGGGAATATCGGGGTTGAGGTGTCCTCTCGCTGCATCAGGAGAAATCAGGTGACAGAACCCATCTGTTAGAAGGCTGTGACATGAATAGAAACAGTCTGAGAATTAGCAAAGAAAATAAAAACGTTGATTACTGTCATTGGTTGCTATCGGTTGTGAAATCTACACTAGGCACTATGGTCAGAAGTGTCCAGACACAGGCGATTCACAGAATCTGACCGAAGAGAATTGTGAGCACCTACAACATTAGCAAGATCATTTCATATTCTGTTCAGCATTACAAAATATTTCTAAATTAAAGCAGCACTTTTTCTTCGTGTCTTTTTTGGAGTGGGGTCTTGCTTTGTGTAACCATGAGGCTCTACTGAGCATGATGTGAAATCTAATGCAGGGGCTGTCAAAATCACTGCTGTATTTTTGCCTACAAAGCACAATTGCACTATTAGTTATTATTCTGGAAAAACACACATCTCTTGAGTAGCCTGATCTCAGCTTGGCTGTTGCTGCTCTGTTATCAGTCCTGAAGCTCATTCTTCTGATCTGATCAAAAGCAGCTGGCAGAGATCCTGTGTTGTGATTAATTCCTCACTCACTAGCATCTCTACACAACACTTCAAGGTGGGGGCAGTTTTCTTTTGGAAATTGCACAGTGAACCAGTCTTGTGTCTGTGTGGCAGGCAGGTTACTATTTGTGCTACTATTGCTTATATTTACTAGATTGTTTTTCTTCTCTGTGATTGGGTGCATCTTCCTATGTCTGTTGACTAACAGTGGGATATGGGAACAGGTAAAACATCTAACCGTGAATAGCCTAACCCTAAATCTTCATGCGATTACAGATTTATTCTCTATACATAATATGTGGCAGCATACAGCAATATCTTTTTGACAAGATATTTGCAAGCTTTGGTCAGAAGACTTTAGTTATGGAAGGGCTCGTTGATTTTTAACCATGGCAACTTTTTGATGACAGCTGCGAGATTTTCTGTTTCTGTTTAGTTGCTTGTAATTGTACTTCATACCTGCTGGGGCAGCTTTGTGTCTGCAATTTCTGTAGTGATTCTACGCCAGATAATGTAATGTAGGGGACTGCTCTCAGTGGAGTTATTACAGCTGTCATTGAGAGCTGTCCTGCTAATTGTTTGCTGCTCTTGCCTGAAATGTATAAGGCTCATTGATTCATTTTAAGTGGTTTTGTTTGCTCTGGGTTTAGGTTTACTGAAATAAAATTTTTGGAGAGGAATCGGGGGGGAGGGGGTGGGAAATCTCAAGTTGATTTCCTTCTGTATGAACAGTTCATTCAACTATGTGGGGGCTGTATCGGTGCCACTTACTGTATCTGTGCTGGAATGTTTCTGTGGCATTCCTGTATTACTCTTGCTGTAGTTCTCTGGCAGTAGAAATGAAATGCCAGCCAAAGAGAGCGCTATTGTTACTACCGTGAGGTTGCATAACTTTGGTAAAAGCTAATCTAGACATAAAGAGGTAAGAATACTCCTCCCCTGCAGTTACTGATTTAGGTAACCCCCAGTGAGAATGTGCAGACAGATTTTACTACAAAATTTCAAGAGACACAGGGCTCTGCCATCCTACACACTGTACAGGCTTGAGAAAGACACTGTTTGAATAAAACACCCATATTTATATATTTCTTTTTTCCAAAGCAACTTTTCTGGAAAAAAAACTCTATAGTTTTCCCTTCAAATTATTCAGTCTGTCGTTTCAGCTAACGTTGAGGCATTCCCTTGCAAAACTTTGTATGCTGTAATGCAGTGTTTTCCCTTGTTTTTACAACTGTTTGTGTTCAGTGCTGAGTACCAATGCTAGAAAGGGGATTTTTTTTCGTTGGTGTCATCACAGGGGGCTGATCATTGTTGCCGGTCAGGCAGAAATACATAATAAACAGGTTGGAAACAAACTGCTGTATTGATACCAGTGGGGAGGAGAAGATTTCTCCTTTGGAGACTTCAAGCCCTGCTCGCAAGCTTTGGTCTGGGCAGGATCTAGTGTTCAGTGGGACTTACTGACAATTGGTAGGAAATGATTTCACACCAGGAGTACCTGTTCAGCAGTCCTAGAGATTTCTTGGTCCGTGCTGGAGCAGTCTAGAACTTTACTAAGAGCACCACTGTTTATCTCCATCAGCTTTCGCAAAAGTAATTTCACAGATGGAAGTAACTTGAGAAAACTCCTCTTGAGTTGAGCATCTCTGCATTTCAGAATGTATTTTTATCTGAATTCTCAATATGTTGTGTCACAGCTTAATTTCCCCTTTCCAAAAAAAAGCACTTCTTCGTGGAGGGGGGAAATACCCACATTCATTAACCCTCCCTTCCCCCCTCCCAAACACTTCCAAATAGGAAGAGGAAACAAATGATGGGCTGACAATATGACTGCTTACCCATGCAGCACAATCTCCATGGAAACAGACTGTCCTAGAATAGCTCAATCACATGAGGGTTACATGACATGAATAAAGTAACCAGAAAACTGGAAAATATCGTAGAACTGGGGATACTTGCACTTAATTCATTACCCCCCAGGTTTTTGGAGAGCAGCTAATAAACAAAGCTCGTATTGAAAGCAATTTAGTCCATGCTTAGTCCATGCTTATAATAATTTGTAAGTGATGGGATAGCGCAAAATTAACATGACCCTCACTTAAGGGCTGTTTATTGTTTCCAGTTTGGGTGACATTTAGCATGAATTCTGAATCATCTTCCACATGACCTCCTCCTCTTTGAAATGGTACCACTGGTTTGCAGCATTGCCTTAGTAGATCCCAGTGGGTTGCCTCTCGTTGTGTCAGCAGGCACTGACCATTTCACACTTTTTAGGACATTTCAGATACTCTAGAGTAAATTCACGAGTTGAAGAAGGAATTGCAAAACTACCTTCAGTATGTTTCCTGCTAGTTAATGATGTACTCACAAGGCAAGGAGATTTATTGAGTGCAACCATATTCAATACAAAACTGAATAAATTTCACTGATGATTAGTTTTCTGTGTGTAAAGTCAGTGTTTTTAACGAGTGTTGTGACAGTCATTGAGAAAACTATTTTACAAATAAGATTTAAGTATATATTTTACCGATTCATCATAAAGTCAATTAAAGATATGTAGAAATCCCAAATCATTTGTCATCAGGTGCAGGACATTCCATCATTAAAACATTGCAGCCCTTTCAACAGTGCAAAGACATGGTAATTTCTACGGGCAAGCAGAGGTTGTCGATTACCCTTTTCCTGTTTGTTCAAGCCCAGATTACATGGTTTGTCACAGCTCCCACTTCTGAGATGAAGGTTTGTAACAGGATGATTTGTGTGTGGTGTGAGTGAAGACCACAGAGCCATTATGCATTTATATTAGCACATTTGCTGTCTTGGTGCCTCTAATAGGAAATGTTACAATGTCCATCATCTGTCTGCTGGCAGAGGCTGAAAATGGCCATTGGTCATTGTGCAGTGAAACATTGGTTTGAAGACTGAGATCCTCAAGATTTAACTTTGGTCGTCACAGGACTGTAATGCACAGGAAGAAAATCCACAGTTCTCAGCTACAGGAGACCCTGTACAGTTTTGTACAGTCTATGTAAATAGTTTTCGTGTTGGTAATGACCAGTTGTGCTCGACACAACAGCACTGCACTGTTACTTTAAACCATTTTCAACTCTCATCCGAGCTTTTGAAGTTTTCATTAAATGCAGTTCTGATCCGTGGAATATCTTTGGACGGGTAACCATTTAGGGCTGTTGTCTGACTTACAAAAGAGCTACTGACAGTTTCTCTGCTTTTCGCTTTGCACCCTAGACCTGTCACATGAGCAGTGACTCGCAGTGACAAACATCACTGCCTGTTCATGTGGGGGGTTTGTTCGTGTGGTCGTGCCATACAGGTGGGAGTCTTGCTCTGAGCACTTTCACCCTGGCACGTTGCTCACATCAATGGGCCAGATCCTGCTGGAACTGCAGCACTAACTGCAAGTGAAGGTTACCAGTGTCAGGTTTCAGAGCTGGTTCAAGCAGTGTTTACTCCAGACTGCCCTTATGGGGCAGCTTTTGGCCAGGCACATTGGGCAGTTAAAGGTTATGTTTTTAACAATCTCCTCTACCTTTCTTTGCTCAATATAAACAAATTCTATAACATACGTATTTTTAAAACACCTAACCCGTGTTCTTCGTAAAACTAAGTTGAGATTTGCCCAGGTTTTTGGTCCTGACAATCAAGTGGGATGTGTTGTGTTCCTGGAGAGTTTACCATTGTTTACTCTCTGGCTCCGGGAAAGTGATGCTCTGTTTTTTGTTATTTGTGTCCTTTGGACTTGCTAAGAAGCACAATGAGTCATTCATTTTTGGCTAGTTGATTGATGACACTGCATGTGTGCACCATTGTCACAGAATATGGGATTTTTCTAGCCAACCATTCCCATTTGCAAATGCCATCTAATACCTGGGCTTTGGAAGAGGATGAAAGGGGTGAATATTATAACTGTTTAGTGACCAAGCATGAAAACAAGGTTTTCCTTTTTTTAAAAAAAGTACAATGTTTATTTTCCTTGGACCGATTTATCCTTTAAGTAATAACTTAAAAAGTTCTTTTTACTGTTCCTTTGTTCCAGTGAAAGGAACAAGGGTGTTGAACAGTCTAATTGTGGTACAGCTTACACTTGCATCAGGCCCAGTGCAGCTTACACATACTTTAAGCACCTGAGTTTGAATGGAGTATTAAGTTTGAACAGGTAGTAGGTGTCTAAGTGTTGTGTATAATGTATTATTTTTCACCAGGATACATAATTTCTTCTGGCTGTGCTTTAGGATATTTGCAGGGGCAGAGTTTGGCAATGCTGTTTTCAATCTGTGCAAACAGAGTAATGAGTCAGTTTGCATTCTGAGTACAGCAGGCAAAAGCAACTTCTGGGAGGGCAGTGAAGGGGGCTGGGGGTAGGCTGTGCCAGGCAAATACAGTGCGAAAACAGTAAACACGGGCTGCTGAAACGAGCTCTGCTTCCAGTTGCTGTGAAATCCTCCAAAGTGAGCTCCAGCTAAACAAATACTTTGTTGTCTCAGACAGAAAAATGAAAACCTACCCAGCCATCGGTTTCTTCCTCCTCTTCGTGATCAGCTATGGCTCTTCGGAAAACTCCAGCACTCCCAGGGGGTGCGGACTGGATCTCCTCCCTCAGTACGTTTACCTGTGTGACCTGGATGCCATCTGGGGGATCGTGCTGGAGGCGGTTGCAGGGGCAGGTGTGCTGACCACGTTGCTGCTGATGCTGATTTTGCTGGTGAGGCTGCCCTTCATCAAGGACAAAGAGAAGAAGAGCCCCCTGGGAATGCACTTCCTCTTTCTCTTTGGGACTCTGGGACTGTTTGGGCTGACGTTTGCTTTCATCATACAAGAAGATGAAATGGTGTGCTCTACCCGAAGGTTTCTGTGGGGAGTTACCTTTGCTTTGTGCTTCTCGTGCTTGCTCGCTCAAGCCTGGAGACTTCGCAGACTGGTTCGCCATGGGAAGAGTCCGTCTGGCTGGCATCTAGCTGGGGTGGCGATCTGCCTGATGCTCGTGCAGGTCATTATCGCAACCGAGTGGTTGATACTGACGATTGTCAGAGATAACAAGTTGGCCTGCAGCTACGAGCCGATGGATTTTGCTATGGCTTCGATTTACGTTATGTTCCTGATGGTATTTACCATGGGATTCTCGTTTTTCACTCTCTGTGGAAAGTTTAAGAAGTGGAAGAAAAACGGAGTATGCCTCATTATAACCCTTTTCCTTTCCATTCTGATTTGGGTGGCCTGGATGACTATGTACCTCTTCGGTAATGCTGAGCTACAGAGAAGAGACAAATGGAGTGATCCCACTCTGGCTATTGCACTGGTGTCCAGTGGTTGGGTGTTCGTAATTTTTCATGCCATCCCAGAGGTCCACTGTACCATCCTTCCATCACAGCAGGAAAACACTCCCAATTATTTTGATACTTCACAGCCGAGGATGCGCGAAACTGCTTTTGAGGAAGATATACAACTTCCTCGGAGCTACATGGAAAATAAAGCCTTTTCAATGGATGAACATAATGCAGGTAGGAATTTGCTACAGAGGACTATATTTTTCTGTAGTAGTCAAGAAAACTATCTGTATGAGACCTTTTCCAGGGGTTCAAAACAAGGGTCATCAGAAAGGCCATATTTTGTGTACTACATATTGTTCCCTCTTACATTAAGAAATCACCTAGTGAGGGGGGGGAAATGCAGAAAATACATGTGTTAAGTTAGAATGATTCTTCTGCATGTTGTTTTTTCTTTGAAAAACTGAAGAAATGCAAAGCCCTATTTTAGATAGTTTAAATGATATTTTTTGTCATTAGCAGGTAACAACATTTAATACAAAATGTTTTCCCCAAACCCAAGAAAAAAATAAAGTGGTCTATGTTACGAAATGCTCAGCCTCTTGAGCAACAATAATTATGATTAATTATATTTCCATTAAAATTAATTTAGTGCCACTTTATGTCACTGTGGGGGAAAAATGCCAAGTGGCTTATAGACAAGTTCAAAGACAGCCTTTGTTCTGAAGGCTTTAACGTCTGGGGTTTCACAGAGGTTTCGAGGTAATTTGCTTTCCTTGTCACAGGAGGATGCGTGAAGACACATCATTAATATTTCCAGAGAAAATGTTTTTGAGTGATTACTGAAAGGACCAGCAACAACTGGGTGCTTAAGAGATCCAAACCATTGCTGAATGTTTAACCCCTGTCAGAAATGCACGGGTTAGTCTCTGACCCGAGGAGGGGGAAGCAGGAGCCCAGTGGGGTTGTGGAGGAGGGTCGTGCTCTGGGGCTGTCCCACACTTGGGTAAAGGATTTTGTTACTAGTCACACTCTTTTATTCGCTCTAATTGAAAAGAATACTGGCCTGGTATCCCAGCCAGGAGCTGCCACATTGCTTTGGCAGCCCCCAAAAGAAGGCTTAGGGCACATTGTCCAGGCACTTCACCTTTCTATTTGTCTTTATGTGTCTTTGATTTCCTCTGGGTTTGATGTTTCTGCTGGGTACAGACCAGACACGGAAGAAAATAGCACTCTGGTTTGGCACAATGGCAGGTCAGGAAGGCATTTTTCCTTTAAGTTTTTTAGCAGTAACTTTAAAGGTCTCCTTCTAGTATGGGAGTTTTGAACAGAAAGGAGCGAGCAGGCACCACACAGGCAGTGGTAAAACAAAAATCAAATGGATGAAAGAATGGTTGCTATTACTACTGTTCCAAAACAACAGAGGCAGCTGAACTATGGACTGTTAAAACCACTCTTTTCTTCTGGGTATGTTTTTGGGGTTTTTAACTGTCCTCCATCCCCCATTACATTAATTTCGTATAGTAAGGTAACTGCAGTGACTTCAGTGGAGCTATTTCTGACTAAGGCAGATCTAAGAGCAAAATTGGATCTTTCAGTCTGTATAATTCCAATTGGCACATGTGTTTAGAAAAAAGAACTGGAAACTCCTTTCTGATCTTATCATTCAGTGATTAAGTTTTTCAGTGAAATGGATAGATGTATGATAGCTATAAAATCATCATAGTTTCTATTATACTGCAATTTATGTTCTGTTTTAATCTATCTGAATCTTACTCAGTACAATGCAGAATTGATTTCCTTATCTGATGCCCTTATTAATATTTATTTTAATTGATGCATGTCATTCCTAGTCCCATGGCATGGGGGAATTTTTAATAAATCAGAACAGATTCGATATTCCTTTGCAGCAGTTCTTTAAGCACAGACTTGGGACAACAGCGTTTGGAGACAAAACTTATTATGGTAGAGACTTAAAGTAAATACAGGCAATAATAATAATCAAGTCACGTATTGTGGCTGCTGAAATGTCAGTTTAAGTCAGATCACCGACATCAGCTGATGGTTGTCAGTGGTAAAGCACCTGGAGTCTATTAGCAATTGGCTCTCTGCAGGTACTTAAAGAATGTTCTCTTCTTTCATCCATTTAATTAACCTCAATTGGAGAATTCATCGTTAAGAGTTTAGAAATTAATGGAACGGTACTTTCTTCGATTATACTTAGGAATAATGTTTAAGAGTAGATGATCTACTCGTTATGAAATTTTAGAAGACAAGATAACCAGAAAACACCTCTTAGTTCCCTGAGTGTAATACTTGTTTCAGTAAATAGTCAGCTTGAAATAGAAAACATGCCTGGACAAACATATTCCCCATTAATTCCTGTTATTTCCATTAATACTCATATAAAACAATTCCATAAATTTGCTCTTTTTTCAGATTTTAAGTGGCATTTTAAGAATCTGAACAACCTTTAAACTATAGGCTCAAACAAGCATATGTCCTCCTAGTTTCCTTCTTTCTTAGCAAAGATGTAGCTTCAAGTTACACATCACAACAAGAGCTGTTCTACTCCAGGAACAACATTAAGCATGAATAAAGCAAAACTATTTTAAATATCATTTAAACAGCACACTAATCTGGGATTTTAATATTCATATGATAGGGTGAAATATTTATTTAAAAGAGTTATTTTCATAGTTGTGTCTTTTAAAAATGTTAGTAAAGTATTTAGAAACCCTGGACAAAGGCCAGTTCTCAGTGCTTTCTGGAAGTGCAGTGCACACTAGTAGGGCAACCTCTGTAGGCAAGAGAATTTGCCTTTTACATGAAAAATTTGGATGTGAAATGTAGAATGCTGCAGCTGTCAGGAAACCCAAGCCCAAGCAATTCTAGTACTCCTTGAATTTCATGTAATAACTTCTAGTACTGCAAGACACCATTGCAGCCAATGCCTAAAAGCAAAGTTAACAAACTTTAAAATATGTGTTAAAAGAAGACTTTGACACATTTGCTCAGATCTTCTTGGCACTGCTTGTTTTTTACCTACACTTACCCTATGCAAGAGCATGTATTTAACAATAATGGAAAAAGTACAAGGAAAAATGGTAAAACTGGTATGAGAAAAAAATTCCAAAATGAGTGTTTTGTCCACCAGCTTTATCACAGATTCTCATCTTTAAAAAATTTTGGACTCTTTGCAATAATAGGGAAGGGAAAGGTAGCAATATGAAATTGAATTTACTGGCTCCTTAAGATAGCTTTGAAATTAGCCTTTTTATGTAAATATTTTGTGCGGATGTGTAAATATTGATAGTATGTATTATAAAGATTTTTTTCTATTTATATGTACTATGAAATACCAGTGCAATCATTTGTGTTAAACACACAAGATGTAGTCAAATGACAAAAAAAAAAGAAAAAGCTACTGACCTTGAGATGGTTAAATATAAAATAAAAAGTATTTAATTCCAGCTTAGGTATTTTCATCATTTGTCCTCTCAGTGCTCTGCAAAAATATGTAATTTTAAAATACAGAGCAAATGAGGGTCTGTGTGTCTCTGAAGTCAACAACTGAGCATTTGCAGGGTGGAATTTCTGAATTTCCATGCTAAATCAATACTGTTTTTCCTGTTGGTGCACAGCTCCCAAAGAGAGGAGTAGCTGTGGATAGAGGACAGCATATGGCAGTAGGATCCATTTAAATCTTGTTCTACACAGAGCAACTGTATTAAATCCTGGCTTTATTAAAGTCTGTGCTGTAATTCTCGTAAACTTGAGCTCATTCACGATTCACGATTTCAGCCAGAGAGTGTAGAATTGTAATTTGAATTAAACCTAAGAGAAATTCTTGCCCCAGGTGCCTGAACTGGGCATGTTTCTATTTACCAGCTGACAGATGAGCATTGCCCGTTGTAACCACGCACATTGTGTGGATAAATGAGCTCTGTTCCCTGGCCACATCTGAATTCAGTGAAGCCATTATTTACCCCCAAAATTAAAGAGGGCGTCTGTGTGTGTCCATCCCGAGACTGGTTTAGAGAGAAAGCAGCATATCTCTCACTATGCCCATCTCTCATTCAGAATATACATCTTGAACCCAAACTTGTGATAAAATAAATGGGCAGGCTGATGTTTTCCTGGTATAAATGTTCAGAAGGACAATCGGTATCTTCTCTTTTGCTTCAGTCATTTGCCATGTTTAAGCTATTTGAAAGCAATATTTACTTCATCTTTATAGTTTCTCAGAGTAAATATAATCTGAAACATCTGGAAAATCCTTATATGCTAGTCATGCTGAAGTAATGCTCAGGGGGCTGTGAGCATGCTTACTGGCTCGAGCAAGGCTTTGGATCCCTGTCCACTGAATCTGATAGAAAGCAAATTGTAATACATTTTACTTAACCCCACAGTCTCCAGACCAACACAGTGAACACTTTGCAAAGTGCACTGTGCCAGATACATTAGAGCTTCAGTGACTGAAGATACTGAGCTCCCACTGATACGAGACTAAGCAAGCTTCAGAAATTTGGTTCCATTACATTTTTTCCCATTCCACAGCAAACAGTTAATTTTATGTACATCTGATTCTTCCGAGATCCATTCCCAACTATATAGCAGAAACAGCTGTTCAAAAGCAACGTGAAAACTGGCATGGCAACACGAAAGTTAAAATCAGTGGCAAAGTTCCCAATAACTAAGCTGGAAGGAAGGTACTTTGTGACTTCACAGCTTTAACTGTGTTCTAAGAGCGATCTCTCTTTTCTGAACAGCACTAAGAACGGCGGGATTTCGAAACGGCAGTTTGGGAAGCCGACCTAGTGCTCCTTTTAGAAGCAATGTTTATCAGCCAACTGAGATGGCAGTTGTGCTAAATGGTGGGACTGTAAGTATCAAAATGTGATGATTTAAGAAATCTTTGATTTGCACTGATATATACAACCACTACTAATTGAAAAACCTGCTTTTAGCTTATTCACAGCAGGGGGGAGAGCTATAAATGAAAATTCGGGCAGCAAGTATGCATGTAATGCTTCCCTTCCCTCCAGAAAATATGTAATTAACAAGTATTTTGCATTTCTTTACTTGGCCATTCACATTTTGCAGTGCAGCTTAAGTGAACCAAGTTTTTTTGTGAGACTACATGTTCAATGGCCCTTTCAAATCTAATTTGTGTTAAGATATTTAACATAACTATTAAGTGACACCATTTCTAACCTGATATTTTTCAAGATTATGTGAGTCACAGAAATGTTTACAGGCCAGTGCATTGCTTTAAATAAGAATAATTGTTGCAGCTAGTGGTGATCTCTCACATCTTCCACTTTCCTGTAAAATGTATGTAATTCTTTGTAACTTACAGATTTGTACATCTCTTGAAAAGGGATTCATAAAAGAGGAATATAGAATATTTTAATGTTCATAGGATTGATTTTTCTTCTTAGACAATAGTTTGGCATGCAGTTCTTTGATAGACCTGTTTTTCTGCAGCCTGGTTGTTGTAGGAATGGTTTAGTGATCTGACGCCAAACGGATTTTCTAAATGTTTTTCACATCATGTGCAATTTGCACTTAAGACATTTCATATAGCAGGCATACTGTTTAAAAAGAAGAATTTTCATCCCCACATTTTTCATATCTACATGCTTCTTAAAAATCTACTCATGAGCCAATTTATACTCATGTGAGTTGGGTTTTCTTTCGTTTGAATCATGAGCTGATTCCATAACTCAACCTCTACATTTAAAATCAAATAACGTGAACTGATTGCAGATCTGGTTTTGTTTTTAAATAAGTGAAGTTATGGTTGATTATAGTGAACAGGAGGGACTAAATAAAAGAATTCTCCTGTGTGGGTAAGACAAAGTGAAATATGTCGACTTGAGTAAAATGAAAAGGCCTTGCTTTGTGTCAGTAATGGATTGCATCCTTCTGATGTTTGGATTCATCTCTGCCTGTTTTCTGATACCAGAATGTGCAGGTCAGGGAAAAGGCAGTTTAAGGATGAGAAGCCTGAGAATTTGGTTTGTGGGTTTTTTTGTTTGTTTTTCTTTGTTCTGAGGTGGATACAAAGCTCAATGGAGAACATCAGATAGCAATTAATGTGTTTATATAGTCATGGTTTTTGAGGAGAGGTGAATGCACTGTACGGGTGGAAGATGATTCTCTTTGTACCACTTTGCTCTAGAACCACCATCTGGAAAGCTGTCGTGTACATGTAGCATGATAACACTGATTTTTGAACAGTCTAGATCTCTCAGTTATGGGTTTGTTATCCTTATTTCCAGATACCAACTGCTCCGCCAAGTTACACCGGACGACACCTCTGGTGAAAGGCTGTAGGCTGTAGAGAATAAGAATCCTTGTTGCAGATGTTGTTCCCTGGCAGTGTGTCTTTGAGGGAAGGAATCCATAACAGTACCAGAACAAAGCAACAAAACATCCAGGATCTTTCGAAATCCTACACAGGATTTTGTCTAAATGTGAACACCATTCAACTGAGAATTGCAAAAACAAAATTGTAAAACTGAAGCTGACTCTAACTTAAAATTGAAGTAGGCACACCTTAAATTGGAAGAGGGGATATTGTATTCTGAAATGTAAGATATTCTCTTGTCTGTAACTTGTGTGCCGGGCAAGCCTGTTTTTGGCGGTTGCCAGTTGCTTGCAAAATACCCTCCACTCACCTAAACTTAATTCATGTTGCCACAAGAGATTGCCACGCAGGACTTCTTTCCATTTTGCTCCTTTTCCCTTCATTTCAAGCGTCATGAGAAGTACCTTGTTCGCTCATTGTGTAGCTGTACTGTACAGTCACGTAGCATCATGTGTAGTCAAACATTGTCACGCTGTGGCAACTAAATTCTCGTTACGCTGTAGGCTGATACACTGCTCTTCAACAAGCTGGTCTAGGAGGTGCAGTTCTGGAGGGATGAAAGGTCTAGGCATGTTTCATGGAAGTTATGGAGCTTCTTGAGGCAGAGAGGGAAAGCGCAGGTCCAGCACAGATGCAGCTGTCCTCGGCCTCGGGGGATGGATTCCCTGTTATTCCAGCCTCAACCCCGGTTGTGAGCAAAGAGCTGCACGCTGCCACATCTCCTGCAGGCGAAGCTGTTCAGTGAAACCTTGCAGGGATGTCCTTTGGCAAAGGCTTGGCTGGGAGGGAATGTGAGTGGCGTTTGCAGCAGGAGTTCGTTGTGCTGGTGGATGAAAGGCAGCGCTGCTGCCCTGCCCAGCCCTTGGGTCGTGCTGGTGGCCAGGCGGGAGCGCGGTGGCAGCTGAGGAGCACTGACCACCCCTGGGAGACACTCAGCAGCAGAGTAGGGTCAAGACCTCCCTTTCTAGTCCCTGTTTGTATGAGTAGTCCCCTTGACTGCTGTTGTTTGTGCATTTAAATGTGGTTGTGCATTTTAGTGCCTAGAGAGTAGAATCTCTGTGCTGGAGGTGGTTTGTTGTTGTTTTTGTTTATTTAAGGTGGTTTCTTCCCTACTCCTCCCCTCCCCATCCATTTTCTTGAGTTGATATAAGGCAGACTTTCTCCAACCTTTTTATCTTTGTTTTGTCCAGGTTATTTAAAAGGTTCCCATTGCCCATTTTTTGTGCCATGGTTTTTCATTATGTTGAAGCAATCATTCCTTTCTTTAACATTTAATACATATCGAACATTGAAAACATCATTGTATCCTCACTGTTTGGCCAATGTTAATCTTAGCTTTCCTCGATACTAAAAGCTAATTGTTTTTACTTGAAGGCATAGGAAACATATAACAATTAAACTTTGCATATGCTGTAATAAAAATATATATTTTCAAACTAAAAAAAAATAAATAAAATGTACAAATAACTGAATAGCTTAGTAGCTTCACAGAGAGAGAAGTTACTTGCTGTGTACTGCAAAAGAAAGACAAGCTTTTTATTTTTCAAGAGTCTTCCTGATTCTTCATGTACCTCCATTTCTACTGAATTAGGAACCTAGTCCTGCAGACTTGTACTCCCACGAGTAGTCCCATCGGCACCAGTAGGTCTGCATACAGGTACAGAGGCTGCAAGACCAGTCCCTAAGTGTTGCAAACAGATATATGTATATATATATATGGAAAAATATATATTGCCATTCTTGCCATGATCATCTTATGGGGTTTTATTTCAAAGCCCTTCTCTTCCAGAAGCAATGTTTTTCTGTCATGCATGAGTGAAGGAGTACGTTAGCTCCCCTCTGCCCTTCCCTCCTCGAGGCAAAGGAAGCATGTGCTTGTTTTAAGGATCCTTTATTTCATTTTGTATGTAACTAGATGGCCTTAGTAACCAAGTAGGGTAGGGGTGGATATTGCATGCTATCCAGCAACTTAGAAGTACATTTTGCTTGTTTTAAGCAGAGCTTTGATCGATCAAATAAGACTATTTGACTTAATGATAGCTACCCATATGATGCATAATTTGGAACAATAAAGAAACTAATACCCATCACTTGCCGGCAGAATTTTGCTTTTAAAAACCAATTAAAAAAAATCCCTCATAAAACTCTATCATAAAAACATATAAGATGACCATGGCACAAATGGTAGGACAGCTTTCTTTTTAAAAGTTTATCATGCTACAACCAAGACTTATGAATTATAAATACACATTTTACAGACCTTGGACAAAATCTGTACAAGATATAGTTATCTTAAGAAACTTTTTTTTTCTTTTTCTAGATGTGACTGAATTGATAAATAGAGTTCCCAATCCTGCTTCTGATGAAGTTGTTTGGAATTTGAGGCCTTATACAAAGATAAGGCCAGATCCTACAAACTGCTACTCACGTGACTAGTCTCCTTGGGTTAGTCATGTGGACTATTCACAAAACTAAAAATTAGCAGGATTGGGTTTAACGTGTGCTGGTGAAAGTGTGGCAATAGATTAGGAGGGTCTTTATTTTCCAACTTTATACAATTAGTAATAAGCAACTTTTTTTTGTAAACTAGTCTGTGATGTAAAATGCCCCAAATAAAACTGTAATTGAAGAAAGGCACCTTTATGTTAACTTATATTTTTGTTACAGTATTTACTTTTGCCTTTTTTGAAAGTTTTCTAGAATGTAGAGCATCTGTGAACAACATAATAAGTAAGTAAGCACAAGCCTTTCACAGTTCTCCTAATTATAATTAGCTTTTATACTATAAAAGCTACTGTGTTGTCCCTTGATGGTTATGTGCTCATGGTGTTTCCATGCAGAAAAATGAAATCGCAAAGCATCTGAAAAAACTATTACCAAAACAAGATTTATAATTACTGGCTTTTGATCAATGGCTGGAAAAGAGTTCAAAGCCATTCTTTACAGATCCTGTCCTGCTTTCAGATGAGTTGAGGGTGTTTGAGGCTTGCCAGAAAATATGTAGCATCTTCAGAAGAACGCTCTCAAGACATACAATTGTTTCTATAAACAAGGTACATGAACTACTATAGAACGAGCTGTTTCAGCTTTTAATCTAAACACAGGCATCTTGGTTGGCTTTGTTTGAGCTTGATGCCTTGGATTTAACCAAAGGCCATACAAAAGGGAGCATTGTAGCTTTTATAATAAAACAATTGGACTATTCTACCAACTTACAGGATTACAAAGCAGGTGCTTTTTATTAATTGATGAGAGCTAAAGCTCAGTTTTGATAGATAATATATATTTATTAAATGTATTAACGTGTGTTTTATAACGTACCCTTTTTTCCGCTGATTGTTGCATACTGGTATCTTATTAAATACATCTTTAAAGGATTTTCAAGACAATCAATGTGTACCATGATGA
This sequence comes from Oxyruncus cristatus, assembly GCA_013399855.1. Lineage (NCBI taxonomy): Eukaryota > Metazoa > Chordata > Aves > Passeriformes > Cotingidae > Oxyruncus > Oxyruncus cristatus. The sequence continues at coordinate 191,988 of VXAY01004181.1, forward strand.
CTGTACATAAGTATACAAAACTACAAAGGTTGTAAAGCATGGGCAAATGTTTTATTTTCAAAATGCTGTTCTTAACGAGAATAAAGGCTTTACTATTTACTTACAATGTTTGCGTTAACTTGCTGTTAAAATCCACCTGAAGATTTTCCATTACAGTGAACCAGTGGTGCTGCAGACGGCATTGTCCTTCGGTGCAGTTCTTCAGTGTAAGCGAAGTTAAACTGAAGGAAAAGGGCTTCTAGAGGCCACATTCCTCCACCTTTGGCCACATTCCCATTCTTACCCTTAGCTCTGGCACCTATCAAACCCACAGTGAGCCAGTCAAAGAGATGAGCAGCCAAACTCTTAACAGACCAGGGATTTTTTTTTTTTCCAGTTGGCTCAGCAGTTTCCTGTCCTGGCTCAATTGTTCACGCTTGGGAAAAAGAAGGGATAGGATCATACAGCTGGGGTTGAAGAAGGCTTTTTCTTCAAATGGTGTGATTTTCCAGATCTGGTGCAACAACCATCACCACCCAGGAAAAGAAAACGAGGGGTGGGTACTGGTATAACAGTGAAGACAAAGCCTGTGTAAGTGATGGAAGAAATCCATGTGGAGCCACAACAAGTGCTCTTATCCATGTTTTATCATGTGGTCGTTTGAAACATCTTTCTTTGAAAAATCTTCGACTTGTGTGGTAGTAGAAGAACTGCAAATACCTTCTCTAATTGTAAAATTATAAAGGCTTAAATAAGACTGTGCTTGGCAGGACTAAGTTAAAAAAATAATGAGCTTAGTTTTACTGGACCTTATACAGGTAAGTGACATAGGTAAGATTTCTGAAAATGCTGTCACTGGGATCTTAAGTCTACACTTCCTCAGCACATGTGCTTAGTGGTAACAAAAGGGCCTTTGACTTCTTTCCCCTGCAGAAATGCAGAGCAACCCCAGCTCTCACTGCCTTCCACTGGAACTGCAGGGGCACAGTGTTTCTGCAAGTCAGACCATTCTGAACAGGGCCTGGAGTTGTGTAAACTGTCACAGCTCTGCACGAGTCAGTGAAGTCCAGTTTATGCCAAATGAAGATTTTTGCCTTAGCTTTAACACTTACCTACATGTGGGTGTAACCCCATTTATTTAATCTGGAGTTTTGTTCCTCTCAGAAGAGGTTTAAAGTGAGCATTCAGGAAAACAAGATAAACACAGACTCAACATTTTTGGCTAAATGTGCACAATACCATCTGTTTTAACAGAACTCTGTTCACTTAGACTAGGACTGAATTTTGTCTTGGCATGCTAGATCCTTATGTAATCTCCCTTTGATTTACAATACCTCCCATGTAAAACTACAATGCTAAGAGAGTTTCTAAATCAGTATCACATAGTTTAATCTATGAGCTTTGTGTTTTGCAATGTTAGTGAGGACGCTAAAGTTGACATATTGAATGGTTTTGTGTATGTTCTTCCAAGTCTTCCAAGGTGCTTCCCACTGCAACCATACAAAAAACCCCCATTAACAGGCACAGAAACAAAAAAGTAAACACCCATACTTCCACAGCAAATACTCTCTTGTTCAATAAATAAACAAAAATCCCCCACTCAACCCAAAAAGCTTATTTCTTCTCTGCATGCCATTTTTTTTTTGTTTTGACACAGCTTCAGCACTCAGATATTTGCACGTAGTTCCCTGTGCCAGCTGTGGGAGCTGTGCATCTGAAGCTGAGGGCAGAGCTGTTTGCTAGTAAGAAGTCACTGGATTCTTAAAAAAAAAGAATGAAAGCAGCTCTTTGAGGTTTTTGCTTTGAAGAATTTTCAATTAAAAGTCAGGGATGAAGTCATACAGTTCACCTAGTATATAAATATATTTTTGTCATTTAGGACAACAAGCAAGGTCAATAAAGAATAGTTTTTCTGTGTCTCAGTGGAAAGAAGAATGTTATCCATGTGATTGCAAAGGGTCTGCCAAATGGGAAAAAATCAGTCAAACAAAGAGCACAGGGTTGCTTGCTGGAGTAAACAATTCTAAATGAACAAAAGCTCTACATAAAAGTAAAATGTCCCACCCCCTAGTGAAAGCTGTTTTCAAAGCTCTGTATTCTTTCAGAGTGCTGTAATACAGATTAACCTAATGTTTTTCTTCTGCTGATACAACAGTCTGGTTCCTCATTCTACTCCTGTGATTTCAGCTATCATATCCTGGTTTTAATATTTTAGAATTTTACAAACTGCCTTTTAACTTAGAAAATCTGTTCCTTTCCTCCCTACACCTCAGAAGATGCATGTGTACTATACACCCTTCACATCAAGTTTATGGGGAGATTTGTATGTAGAAGTTATGCTGGAGGCAAAGAAACACAAGTAAGCCCCAAAAAATCCCCTTTTGTACATACAGTTTCAGGAGAGCTTAGTTACCCTTCTGAGGCATGCAACTGAAAAACAGCAAACAAAATCCTCTCGTACACGCCCAGAGTACTGAGATGCAACAGGCCCATGTGTTAACTTAAGGTGCTCAATGTGCTACAAACCTGGAAGATCTCAACTCATAGAAAGCAGACAGGAGAAGTGATGTATGAGGAGGAGGAACACAGCCAGTACCTTAGAAACCCAAAAAAAGACTGCAGTGGCAGGATGCACCCTATGTCCTACAATCTTCAGGGTAATACATGCCCAGTGCCTTCCTGGCACAAGACCCTTCTGAATTTTAGGGCTTCTGCTTGTACAGCTGGTGAGGGGAAAAATCCAGAGTGGATTCAATATCCCATATGACTATGAATACCCTATATACAAAGTACTATCTAGTGCATTGAATTTTATTTAATATTCCTGGATGTGATGAGGCTGGCCTTTGCAAATATTTCATAAACATTGCAACATATTCAAAAACCTCAGGGCTCACACACACTTTTCCATTAAAGCAAGCAGGTGTTTCAGGTATCTGCTAGCAGTGCTTTTAGTTGGGCGTGTCCACGTCTTATCATAACCTGTGTTACTTAAGCATAACAATTTTAAATCACATCACACTAACCAGGAAGCACAGGTTGTCAGCAGGAATCTGAATTTCAAGCAGTTATTTAAATAGTTTCTGACATATACTTGCTTCCTATGCAGATAGAAAAGTAAGATGTCCTCAGGATTCAGATAAGCTGGAAAGATGGGGAAAGAAGTGCCTCGCTAAGTCTTTTCACTAGAAATTTCCATTGGAAAAATGTTTTTTTTCATTATGTGACACTTCAAACTGAACTAACTTGTTTAAAATACTTTGAAATGCCTCAGGAAGATGTTTAAAACAAGTTCCTCTAGGTGATAATCCAGCCCATTTCTTTCAGACAACACATTTCTAAAAGTAATGAACAGTGTAAATAAATGTCAGCACCAATGACCAAGCTTACAACCATGCCATTCCTGTGCTAAATTTTAACCATTTCAGTCTTAGGAGTCTTATCATTCCTTCAACAGAGCAAGCCAAAGACCCATTTCTATTTTCAGTTGCATTTAAAAAAGTAATAAAAGTCCAACTTCAGCAGCATCATTCCCACATTATCCCTCTACGTCCCTAGTCACTGTGTGCAGTTTTGCTGGCAAATCCCTACTATTGCAGAACTGTGACTCTACTGCAAAGGAGAAGATTTCTTTTTCTTCCCTGAGATTTCCTGCATGCTGGGAAAAGGTGTATGGACATAACTGGGCAGCACAAACTCCCTGGGATGCCACAGAATTGCAACTGTGCACTGCTGCCAGTCTCAGGGCAATGCCAAGAAAACCATTCTCACAGGAGGCTGGATTCAGCTCGCAGGAAAATGACAAACACCTTAAATCCCAAGATGTTTGTGTAACTGAATCGGTGAAAGTTATCTACAGAGAATAGATAATCACGGCTTTAAAGAGGTGTAACATTAGATTTAAGTAGAAGCAACACAATCATGCTCATTGGCAGCATGATCACAGTACTTCATACGGTTTTAAAACATTAGCTCCTGTTTTCAGTCCTAAGACATAGAGGAACTGAGGCCCTTAAGGGTTGTAACTGTACGTTACAAAAAAATAAAATCTCACCTCTCACTTATTTCTAGTATTAGGGTTTCTGCTGTGAGGACAGTTTAATCTGTTGGCACTATGTTTCTGTCTCCTTACTGCAGTTTTCTGTCTCGTTACTCATTACTCTTATTTTTAATAGTGAACAAACCTGATTAAACTATCCTTTAGTCACATGCATGTTCTAAATCATAGGACACTATAGCCACCACTACAATAATAAGCACTAGTGGGGACTGTGATTAATTTCCTTGGAAATGAGGTGGGGGTTGCTCTTGAGGAGCACAACTGTTAACTGTTATTTTTGACTTGCTGCTCCCACTACAATAAGGTCATCTACTACTTAGTCTGCCACGTTCCTTGGAGGTGCAGCTCACTTGACATAGTTTATCAGGTATGTGTTGCAGGGTTGAGGCACAGATGATGGCTAAAGGAAGCACTGGAATGTATCTGGATTTACTGTTTGCTTTCTCCTGGGAGTGGAATATTCAAAAATCCGCAGAACTCCTATTAGCTGTCTGAGGATTGGCCTTTGTCCTATTTATATATGCATTAAGCTCAAATATCTTTACCACCTATTTTGGATAGCAGGCACTATTTTCCCTCATCTTAATGTACAGGACTGATTTTCTGGTTTGACACTTGGTTGTTTCAGCATAACTGTGAAAAAACTATGGCCTAGTTTATACACTACTGTATAACACAACTGGCTTGTGACAGCAGCTTAGGAAAGGTTTGTAAAGACCTCGTTACAGAGTGTGCTTCTTCATGGAACTCTAAGAATTACATTTAGTAATTTAAACAGCTGAACACAGTAATGAAAAATACTATAGACTCGGACTATAAGAAGATGAAAATCCATTAAAGAAAATCTATTGGAATAACTTATTAGCAGGGGCTTAGAGTAAAATATATATATAGAAAGAAGTTTCGCCCTAGCCTCCCAATGAAATGCCAAAGAAGCCTGAACATGAAACTGGAGCCACCAGCAATCTTTCTGAAATAAGACCTGACTTTTAAAGGCACAGGTTTTTATAAAGTGTTTATAATTTTAGCCTCTTACTGTTGGAAGTCTGCCCGTACACAACTATTAGTGAAACCTTTCGCTTCAGGAAATACTCAGTCACGAGTAATAGGAAAATGGTGTACTGAATAAACATGTACTAAACAAACAAACAAACTAACTAGTAATAAAATGGAAATAATGCCCATAGACACTCCTGCAACTCATGAATCTGAAGTGGAACCGTCAGAGGATCACTAAGCAGAAGAGGCTTCTGCAAAATGGATGTATAAATGTGACAGGACAAACCTAATTCTCCAAACCAGGAGCAGAGTGTGTAAAATGCTTAGTCTTGTCTTCATGACTGTAGAGAACTAAAAATTTCAGGGTATTTTTTAATTTACTTAGGATCAGATTAAGGAAGCAAGAGCTGACATACAGGAGACTCCCAAACACCAACAGCCAGTGATGGATATGGGAAAAGAGGGCTGAAAGATCTCTAGCAGAATTTGTTTATGCAATGCACCACTGCTTTCTTCATATTTTGACTGAAAGACTAAGAATTAATTTGAATGTATCTGAATGGCATTTATACAATTCAAGAAAAGAAGTATGAGAACATACTACAGAGAATTAGATACACCTGGAGACTGTTGCTGCCAGGTGTCCTCCAAATAATTCAATAACCTGAGATTCATGAAGAGACAGCCACGGAAACTCAAGAGTTTATGGAAGATGAGTCTGGACTGAAAGAAGAATCCAGAATGAAGGCAACCAGTGCATCTCCAAAATATCAGATTAATGCAGGGGGGTTTTAATGTAAATAATCATAATAAAGAGAATTGTAAAAACAGAAAGAACTGACCAGAGATAGAGAGAAATCATTCCAGAGTGGCAGATCCTCAGCTAAAAAAGCATTTTGGGATTTACAGGCAGAAACCCAGAATTCCAGATTTGCTGGGCAGATTCATGAAAACTGCATTTATATCCATTAGCCCCTCTTATTTCTGACATGACTTCTACTTGCAAAATGTGATAGGTCCTGTAAAATTACCAAATTTAAAGTCTTGCACAAACTAAAACAAATTATCAGGTAAAAAAACAGACTGTCATATTGGAAAAGACCTCCAAGTGACCAATACCACGGTGTTCGTTTAAAGAGATGTCTGGGGCAAATAGCTCGTGTGTTCTGCAATCTGTCACCCACTTCTTTGTTATTCTCTGAATCATATTTTAAAACTTCAGTAACAGCTCATGGTCTTTCTTTCCCTGCCCCACTTCCTCTCCCTTTTTTTTTAACTAAGAGTCTGAAGTCTAGTTTTGCTGTAGGACTGCTTGGAGGCTTTATTTTTTAACTGGTGACAGCCTTTTCTCCAGGTTTTTAAGGCATCCCATAGTTATAAATAGACATTTTGGGCTTGCATACCTGAATGGCTAGCAAAAGACACCAACAGAATTTTCAGTAGAAATGCTCCCACTTTTTTCATGATTAACTACCAAAAGGTTAAACATGGAAAAAGAAAACCAAGAAGATTGCAGAACCCATGAAAGACTTCTCCTCTCCTTAATAAAGAAAGAAAAAACCAAACCAAAACAAGATGTTTTTTTGATCACAGAAAAATTGCCAACTTGCAATTGTCTTTTTTTCCGTTACAAATCATTATTAACAGCTGCAGAGTGATGGGTGAAAATACAGCTCTGGTGCTGGAGGATTAGTTCAGACTTGTGCTCCGGATCCACTGCTGTGCCTGTGTAAGCACAGTCCAGAGGATCACGTGTTGTAGTTTATCTAAATGATCATCTTTCCTTTTTATTTTTTCAAACATTCCCTACATAGTTTCAGAAATTAAATGTTACTGTAATCTTTATAAATTTTCAAAGACATCTGAGTCTGGGGTGTGGACCAATAAATTGGATTCTGCATCATGAGTCTTATGACTTTTATCACTGCATTCTCAGCTGTTAGTGCCAAGATTGAACTTTCAAAAACATCTCAAGCATCTTGAATTAGGCTTGATGAAAACCACCACATACTCAGCCTTCGGTACTGCTTTGTTCTTGGATTTTTTTTTATTTTTTTTTTTTTAATAAAAATTAAGGTCTTCTGCGTAACTAAAACTTTTTCCATGTGCTTTTAAATCAAAAGCAATCACAGATATGCAGCCATTTTAAACCATTTTGCCTGCAGCACTTCAGAAAGAAACAAATACCTGTAAATACAGTAATGTTTAAGAAAAAAAAAAGAGTCAAATTCTTTTAAGTGCACTGTCCTGCTGACAGCAAGTAGCCTTCCACTTTAAACCTGATTATACAGCTCAGTTTGAAACCAATTTGAGCAAATACCTCCAGCCTGTAAGATCTTAACATATGTGTGTGTATATATATATATATATATATGTGTGGAACATAATATAGCAGGTTAAAACTGTAAAACCATAAAATATGAGGAAGTCACCACTTGCAAGAGTTTCATAATGAGATTAGTTAAGAAAGCTGTAGTAAAAGAAGGGCAGATGAAATTAGAAACAAATATTTAGTTTTAAATCTTCCTAAAATATTTCAACCACCCAGGGTGAAAGTGGGGGGGGGGGGGGGGAAGAAACTCTCACATAAAGCTGATGAATTCCTTACATTTTACTGAGCTGAATTTTCCCAAATAAAGCACAGAGATGCAGCCTGTAAGAAATCCATTAGCTATTCAGACTATGTGGTTTCCTAATCCAACATTATTACCTAGAATACATTTTAAATATTTTTTTAAGCCTAGTGTAAGTTTTCGCATTTATACATATTCCCTTTCCAGTATTTTCCTTGGGAAACGACTCAGTCCTGCAAACATGCACGTGACTGTAACTTCATTTATGGCCCCATTAATAAGGATCCATTAGAGCACATGACTATGCTCACATATTTATATGTTTGTGGAATTAATTCAAAGGAGTTTCACAGCGTAACCATTTTTTTTCCCTGGGTTCTGAATTTAACATTTTTCCCTTCCTCGATTAATTTTGCTTTGATGTGATATGATCACATACAGCCATCCTTCAAAAGTATGCAGACTAGACTTTCCCTGTCCAACTTAACTTGGTATTAAGCTTTCATTTCCTTCCTCACCACTCAGGTGGAGACAATCACAGCTGTATAAGGAGCGAGTGACTGCATTTCCTTGCTTCTTGACACTGTAGATCTGTTCCTGCTCTAGTGGGAAATATGCAGCCTGTTCTCCCCTGCATCTGAAATCTCATTCATATTTTCAAGGATTTTCCAGAACACCTTCATTAGAGTATTGCTGGTTGCATCTTCCCAAGGGAAAATATTATTTCTATGAAAGAAGTATTTTTAAAATCTCTCCAGATAGGTAAGTAATAGCTTCTACTGCTGAGGGAAAAATACAGCTTGAAATTGAATGGAATGTAGAAGAAAATTCCCCCTGCATTTGAAAATCAACCCTCTCACCTGCTGTGAGGATTACTTCATGTCTTATTTTGATTTAAGACTTTCCACACACTGTGCATTCACTGGTACACAAGTGCCTTGCAAAGCCCAGGCTGTGGTTGGTCTATAAGAACTGCCAACTAACAGGGTCACAACTGGTTTTGCCATAAACCCAGGAATATTTATTTGTTTTACTATTTTCCCTAAGAACACTGCTTTTTAAAACTAAAATTTTATGAATTTTATGCAGATAAGAAAATGAAGAAGAAGAAAAAAAACCCTTTAGGACATAAAATAGCTGAAAGTACTAGTTGTATAATGGAATCAATGGTCTTTCCAACAGCATACCTGCAGAGAAGGAACCACTTGAACAGAGTGTCAGTAGAGTGGTTTGTTCACATAAGTGATCCATGAAGATTTAGGTATTTTCATGAAAAAGTTCAAATATTTTTCAAATTCCTTTCATTGTAGGGCAGATATTATCCCTTTGCAGTGATGTCTCATCAGTACTGCAACTATATAACACACTGTGTGGAGGCACAAATCAAATTAACCAAGTTGTTCACCCAGAAGCAAAGGCCTGTTTCTTTTTGGAAACATTAAAGCAAAAATACAGTTGGAGCTATGTGGGATATCAGCTAGAAAACAAGACGATGCAGCAAATTATGTCGAGTTTCAAATGGATGTTTTAGGATGCAGATAATGACTAAATTGATATGGACAGTGTCAGGTAAGTGCATGGTGGGAAAAGGTCTCCTAAACTGACAAGCTTGTGGTAGAACATCAGCCTCATGAAACCAGAGGTTTGGAATGTAATGTTGCAGCAGTGGAGCAGTATAGCAAATAAAATGTTAACCAAGAATGCTGTAGCTTTATGATCCTGGGTGTATGCTGAAAGAAACACGCTTTTTTTCTTTGCACTCAAAAAGAAATTTTGCCAGCATATACATTAAAAGAGGTCAACAGTCCTGCAAGGTGCTATTCATGTATAAAGTAATTTTCATGCAGTTTTCATACTTTTTATCCTAGAGCACTTTTCAAAAGTAATAATAAAGACTATAAGAGAGAGAGCAAAAGAAGACTAAAGAATTACAAAGGGAAAAAAAAAAATTAAGATGCTTTGAAGCAGGGGGAGAATCAGTGGCTTCTGTGAGGCTACATTATACCCCGGCCTCCCACACCACGCAGACATATCGGGTGGGGATGGTTTCACATGATACAGCAGGCATGGCACAGATTAGCTGATCTAAAAGTGAGTGGCCATCACAAACGGGCAGTTTTCCTTCCCTCAATTAGTGTTGCACCATTTCCCTTGTCCTGGATGTAAGGATTGTGTCAGTTTATCAGGCTGATCCAGCAGAAAGCCATCCCGAGGGGCAGCAGAGCAGAACTGAGGAGCAGTTCTTTGTCGGCTCAGCCAGCTGAACCAACTCACTGTGAAGCCATGAGTGGTAGTGCCAAGAAAAGGAGAGGAAGGCAGAAATCTTAGCCAAGGGCTGCCTTTTTAATGGGGAAGTTGCTGGATCACCTTAGCTGCCCCTAAAAGTGAGACTTTTGGTCTCTACCTGAAAAAAACCTCCAGAAGTGTTTCATTCTGGTGTTCTAATGAAAACTTAACTGTTTCCCTCCAAATTTATGGGCATATTTTAACAAACTTTTTGAAAACAGAAGAATACATTAAGACTGCCTTTGGATTTGTTAATTACAGTTTACATTTCTAACTTACTAGCTTTTTTAACTGCCACAATACAAACACACTTCCGTAAAGCTCTATGTCTTTGCCTAGAACATACCCTTGAAATAAGGTACACATTGCATTGTGCTGAAAGCCACAACAAAGCAGACACTGCCTGTTAGCTCACACTAACCGAGTCTTTGGCTGATATTTCCATGGAAGGTATGCTGATCTTTCTAGTAGTGTCAATAGAATCACATTACTGCTCGAGTCATCATTTTCTAAAAGCTATTTGGCAGCTCACCATTCATCCCCTACAGTTAGATTCAACACTGTTTACAGCATCTAATAAACAGGCTTAGTCAGATAGAAATTTAAGAGATACTTCATTATTTTTCTTAATGTGGTTAACTTCGTAATAAAATGCTGGGTCTATTTACAAATGTTATTCTTTTGATCACGAATCTTAATGCTTTATTTGTGACCTCTGAGTTTTTAGTAACAATAAATCCTTTGTCTGCTTGATGCGAAGAGCTCAGTGGTTTAATTAAAGGGGATTAATTGAATTAACCTAATTAATTAATTCAGTTAAACCAAATGCTTAGAAAGACAAGGGTAAGAACTAGTTGTGTTATGCTATTCATTATTGTGTGAGTGCTCACAATCCTCTTCAGTGCAGTCAGCTGGGTTAGACTGAATCACTGGTAAAAGCAGTTAAACTAACCTTGCTGACTTTGCAATGAAATTCGGTTTAACAGCATAAACAGTAGGATAATAACAGCAGGAATAAGAGCAGCTGGAGCACTAACAAAATTAATTATGGCATCACAGCTGAGACTGATAATGAAAACCCCTGGACAGTAACTTCTCAAACTAGTACAGCTGTTTCCAAATAGCCATCTGCCTGGGCCCCAAGGCTGTTCCATGTATGGATACTCTTAAATTAACTTAGCAGAGCTCAGTTAAGGAATTACAGAAACAATGTGATAATATTGGAAGCTAATGCGATATAAGCAATATAAACGTACAGTGGTTTAAGAAAAAATTGAAAAGGGGCAATTTTGCAACTTTCTTTGAAGTGGTGAAACAGCTGTGTGTCTTAGAGTCCTGAAATAACGGATTTGATGACAAGAAAGCTCTATGAGAGTGATTAAAAGAAAATTTTCCTTTTGAAACAACTGGCAAAGAAGGCAAAGGAAATCTTATCACTACAACTCTCCAAAACAACTTTAGTATAGTTTCTGGAAAGATTAAATTTCTTTATTCACAGGAATTTTTTTAATCAATTCAACTGCCAAATGACACAGTCTACCCTTAGGCCCTACTTTTCTTAGGCAGCATTTTGAAAATGGTTTCATCTCGTCCTCTGAAAATGCACTTGTAATTTTCACCTTTAAGATTTTACAGGTATGAAGACTGTAAACTATGATTGTCATCACATCATCTAATATCATACTCATCCTTTTTCATAGTGGTGTGTTGTGACTATATAGGTTTGTTTCTTAGAAGTGGGAAATGTGCATTTGTAACTCTTAACTGGCATCATGGACAATGGAATGTGTGAAAAAACAAGCCTTGATGAGATGATATAAATGCTAACAAATTAGAAACAGAAAGTCTAAACCACAAACATTAAATTCCAATAATTTAAAATTAATTAGCAAGCCTGGTAGGCCATCTTCTATTATCACCTTCAGGAATGCAATTTTCCAACAATTAACACTGACAGATCTGAACATGTACTACAAAGAAAAGAATTCAGCTTTTATGTTTTAAATCTATAATGAGAATAATTTTATCATAGTAAATTTGAATCCATTGTTTTCAGATGTTCAAACCCAGATATATCTGTGTTTTCTTTTAAAAAGAAAAGATGCCTACTTTTCTTTTCCAGAGTAAAGTCATAATAAACCATATTAGATAGGTTATGAAATCCTACTTGAAGAAAACTTCGGTTGCTCTGCCAAAGTTCTCATTACATATTAGTCAAGAAGACAACTTATGTCTCATTGATTTTATTTTTTCATCATTTTTGTACACTGGTACTAGTTACTACATAATTTAATCTTCTAGGTTTAAGCTACTAAAGCCAAGAATTCTACTTCTACACCTCATATATATACACACATAGAAACGCAGTTTTCCCCTGTTGTGATGTATGATTTTGTTCTTCAGAATTAATTAAATTCAGCTATAAAATATCCCTTAGGAAATTTCATGGATTGGTAAATAAAACCTGACCTTTTGTAGATTAAAACTGTAATATAAATATAAATAAATGCTTGCAAAATCTACTCAGCCCTTGTAACTGTAACCCTGCTATCACCCCAAAAAACTCGCTCTCCCGTAGGTCAGGGCAAAGATTGGCCAGCTGAGAACACATCTGGGACAGTGTCATCAAACTGAAGGGCACACACTGGTGGCTGGTACAACGTGATTTTCCCTCTCTTCAACACAGCCACAGCTGAACGACCCCTCTCACCTCCAGCTGTGGGTGTGGAGTTCACTTCCCCACATGTATCAGGGCAGACTCCAGCCCACAGAGGCTGATAAAACGTAGACTGGTTGAGGAAATTGTGAATTTTCCTGAGTTAGTAGACAAAGAGGATGGGTGAATAATCATAATTAAACCTCTGTGCCTAAGTGAATAGACCTTTGGCCCTGTCAGCAAAGCCTTGTCCACAAACAAAAGGGCAAAAAAAAGAAACAAATTACAGTGTTGGTTCTTAAAGCAATCCGGCCTCATTTCCCTTGGCAATTTATTGGGTTGTCTGGGTTTGTTTTCTTTTTTTTTTAGAACTGTACAGGCCATGTTCTGCTATAAATAACTACAGGAAGATGCCAATAGAACATTTACCAGAGAAACCCCACAGTTTGGAAAAACTGTAATATGACCCATCTGGTAAAAATCAGTATTTACATGGTGAGTAGCTGGTAGAGGTCTAATCCTGCCCTGTGAAATACTGTGCCAGCAAATTGTTACAGTCTTCTGCAATTACTGAGTTTTGGCCCTGTACTGTATTTTTCATTGCCACTTTCAGCAACTATACAGGCAACTAACACAGAGTAAATAGTGACTGTAAAGAAACAGCCAGGCATTTCCACCAGACTTCACCTTCTCACGCAGGATTAGCATCCTGCTGTAGCCTATTTTTTAGTACAACTCAAAGTATAAAAAGTATAAAAATTCAACACAATATACAAAAAACCCGAAAACCAACAAACCCCTACAACTCAAACCCCGCCCCCCCATTTAATTCACTTACCTTTGGCTTCCTGCTTAGTCCAGAATTGTTTCACTACTTTATTAATGTGTCTCTCCTCTCTCAACTTCTTTTGCCACTGACGTAGCTCTTGTATTTCACTATCACAACGGACCTGTGAAAGGGAAAACAGAAAATAGAACTACAATTATATATCTTTGTGTTACCCAAGATGACGATACAATTTTTTTCATGGGGCTGTGGCTGGGCAAATACATGACAACCATCCTTTTTGCTGGGCCGGGGGTAAAAGCACAGTCCCAGGGGTTTACAATTTTCAGCTTTACACAGAAATAAAACCCACATCATTGACAAACCCCACTGAAAACATAAATATGCCAATTAGGGGATCACTTTGATTACCAAGGACTCCTGAGAATGCGATTGCAGTGAGATGCTTATTCTTTGAGTTAATTAAAATTTCAAGCATTATGCTGAAGGGTATTAGTGCCTTTAGAAAACCACAACACTATAAAACCAACCCAGTGACCAACATAATAGAGCACAAGAGGAGCATGAAGGGTCATACAGAAGGGAATTTATTCCAGCAAACTGATTCACACCTGCCATCAGCTGCAAATAGGCTGACTGGCAATCCCAGCCATACAATTTTCGCGAACAGGAGAGCCATTAATCTGTTATTTGAAGTAATTGGACTGCATTACATGATATCTATTCTTTGGCAGTCAATCACACCCCACGAAGGCCATAATTCTGCTTCCAAAAAAAAATTACAATAGTCATAGGCCTTGATTCCATTTAGATTTAAGTTGAATTTTTCTAGTATTGTTTTTGTACTGGTATAGTTCCTGCCAACGTAAAAGAGAGCCAGCTCTGCATCAACAGCTATTACCACTCTGCTACTTAAACTTGTTGTAAGCAGGATTTGACTAATTAGCAGTGTGTTGCCCATTGCCTACCTTGGCATTCACACAATTACTGCCTCCAGTGCACCAGATACTGTCCTTCTGAACAACAGTAGGAAGGAGACGTGCCAATATTACCCCAGACACTATTCTCTTAGAGTCATATTCAAATCATAATAGAATTATTTTTAAAATGCAGTTTCTGGTTTGGATTGGGTTGCAGTTTTTTTCCTAATTATTACATATTAAAAAATGTCACTATGTTTTAGGACTACATTTAGAGAAGCTGTGGCTGCCCCATCCCTGGAGGTGTTCAAGGCCAGGTTGGATGGGGCTCTGACCACGGGTGGGGTGGAAGGTGTCCCTGCCCATGGAGCAGGATGACCTTTAAGGTCCCTTCCACCCCAAAGCATTCTGTGATTCTATGACTTAATGTCCTGGTAATTCGGGCTGAAGTTGAATAACATGGTAGAAACAAGTAGCAGTAATCTCAGTTTCTCCTGGACACCTTTTTTTTTTTTGCAGGAAGGTGACTACTTAATTCTCTAGAAAATCTCTAAATCATTTTCTATTTATTTTATTCTTACAGGATACAGTAGTGAGTTTGCTCTGTGATTTGAACTCTAGTACTCTTCTCCATTACACTCTGCTTTTCTCTCACTTTACTAAGATACATACAGAGCAAAAGAGCAGGACTTCAGTTTTCCAGTGGTTATAAAAAAACCCAAACCCTAAAGAAAACAATATAAATTATTTATCAAAAATATTCTTTCTACTCAGAATTTCCCCTTTGTGGTGCAGCTAAGAATGCAATGGACAGTAGCTGAACTCCCATAGCACTCTTCAATCCACTTAGGAGAAGATAACTTGCTATATTTCAGACAGTGCACTGGCAGAGCAGAAATACAATACAAGGTTACTCGATCAATAAAGACAGCCAAGACTTTTACTCAGTGACTTGACATCAGATACCTCTTAGGCCTCTAATAATATCTCATTATACTGATACAGTTCTGTAATATCTTCTCTAAAAGTCATAAGAATTTCTTACAAGGTTGGTATGAACTTTTAAAAATGAAGGAATTTACAGTTACTAATGATCTTCTTTTCAGCTATACAAAAAAATAAGATCATTTTCTGTTAAATCCATCAAATACTATTTGCAAAAATAAAATATAATCCCAAACACAGGATACTTTAGGGTTGCAAGAGACATTTTTTCTTTTAGGCTGTCATGTACGCTTCCATAAGCCAAATAATTCCCTATTACATGGAGTCATGTGCTGGAAAGGGTTCAGGAAACGCTTATGGGACACAAAAATATAAATGACAGCAATGGAAGAGGCAGGAAGATAAAGAAATTACTATCTCTATATCTAAATATCAAATTTCTGAAAAAATGACGTGTCCATTTACAACTTCAGCTGTGTAAGACCTGTGTTTTGTCCCATGACAGGGCCACAGTGGTCTCTGTATACTGAAAATGAAGAAAATAACTCTTACCAGTTAAAAGATAAATGGCAAGTGCAGTAGCTTCTGTATACTCTCCGTAGACAAATAAAACAGTGAAAGTGCAGTGAAACATATAGTGAAATAGAGTGTTCTGAGATGAAGGCATAGTCATATAGGCTCAAATACTCCAAAGTCCAACACTAAATCCAAGCCGTGAACATGAGCTCCCAGAATAAAGTGTCTTTTTAGAAAAGTGACCAAAAAAACCACAGATACGCCATCTGCAGTAAAACAGGTAACAGGAATGTAACAAAATACATCAACATGTTCCAAATATGCTTAATAGATTTTAGTTTAGCATAGTTGTGCTAATTCCTCAGAAAGCAGTCTGTTTTGTAACCAGAGCGCAGTTCCACCATGATTGCAAACCCGTGACTCAGCAGCAAAATCTCCAGGCAAATAAACAGGGTCAAGAGTGTTGTTTCTCTCCCGCAGACCGGCCATGCCTGGAGGCCTGAGGGGCTCTTAGCTTTGAAATGAGAATTCACTCCTACCCAAGTCACTTGAGTTGAATCTACACTTGCTGTAAATAACAGGCCATATTCGTGTTACCTTCTGGGATTAAGCCTTTCCTAGGAGCCACAACTTGCTGGAAAGTAATAAAAGTTGTGATATCGAAAGCAAGACTACACTTTGAAAGATACAAATCCAAATTGAAGCAGGTTTAACTCTTGCTCAAACAACACGTATAAAATACCACAGAGTATTTACATAATGCTGTCCAATTTCAACTGGAAGAAAAATATACAAGATTTAATCAAAATAAACTTCTTTGAATGCTAAGTGAGAACATGTTGCACAACAGCAGAAGGAAAACACTAAAACTTCCCCCAGAGATATCAGAGGAAATTGTATTAATGAAAAATCCCCTCAGTCCAATAGTTCTGCAAATTGTGAAGTTTAAAGAGATCCTATGAAAACATGGCAGTAAGCAAAGATGCTGCAGTAGAGGGGTGAAGGAATATATCATCTTTTACTGGGAAAGTGCCTGGAAAATTGATACCTATCTAAATACTGCATTGGCCCATGACAGATGAATGGAACCTCAATAAAAAAGGATAGTGGAAAGGGAAGAGGAAGAATTCTGATGATAGAGCTGTCTCAAATCTTCTCTGAGTGCTCCTCCTTGCCCTCAAAGAGCCCACTCAAGATGAAATCTTCCTTTCTGTCATCTCCTTACAAAACTCAGCAGTTGTAGCTCCCACTGATATTTGTTCTGGAATTCAGTTCTTGATTGAACTTGTTCAGAGTACCCTTCAACAAAATACCTCAGAAGTGGTCTGAGTCCATAGAAGACATATCTTAGAAAACCAGTGATGAAGTGCACTGTCTCTTTAGCAGAGTGCCATGTAAAATATCTATGTGTGCTTGTGTTTCATTATTCAATATTAACATACTGTGTACATTTTTATTTCAATAACAGTGTTTAGAAGTTCTAAATTCTCTGAATTATAAAACAAGTTTTAATGAAAAATAAGAAAATATTTTAAAATATTGACACAATAATATCCATAGAATGCAAAAAGACATTATTTGTAAATGTTCAGTTATTACCACACTAAATCAGTGTTAGCTGTCAGAGCTATCTATTTTAAAAGCAAATAATCTGGTAAATTTTCATAACACACTTTATCATTAATGCAATGAAATCCCATTTAAGCTTAGTGTTCTCTGAAGTTGAAAGCCCAAGGATAACACATTGCCATATGTAGTAACTTGTTCCTAATAATTTTTATTTTATATTCTGATTTTAATTTTTTATTTTTAAAAACCCGAGTTCTTTCATCTCCAGTAAGACAAAACCTTAACAGCTAATTTTATAATCTGAGTTATTTTTTATGTTTCCTAACTTTTACGGTCAGGGTATCTCTCTGATTTCTGGGAACTGGTTTAGAATGATAAATACTAGGGTGGATATTCCGAAGTTAATCTGTACAGCAAGGGAGAATCGTGCCCTTCACAAGCTTTTATAGAAGCACAAGGTATCTGAGCAACCTCGCACTGTTCAGCAAACATAACTGTTATTGGATAATGGTTGCCTTTGCAATACTCCTCTGTAAGGATGCCTGCAGGGATACTGTCTGGCCTAATTAACGTTACTGTCAATGCCATCTCTGCTTAAAAAAGAAAAACAAAGGAAAACGAACAACAGAAAGCGCCGCAAAAATCGATCAGTCAAGACCATTTTGAGGTTATTTCATAGTCTTTGGCTGCACAGCACATTATAGGAGCCACTTATATATTTGTACTTGTTAAAAATAGTAAAAAAGAACTTATGAGACAGTGTTTTATACTGATTGTTATTTAAAGAACACCTGACATCCAGAGATGTCTCACTGTCCATCACAACAAAATTGCTGCTATTTCTGGGGGCTATTTAGAAGGTTAAATTTTGATAAAGGAAGCAAAGACATTTCTTCATCACCAAAGTCACCTGAATTTCAAGTCCATTTCTTACCAAGGCACGAAGGTGTTATAGCTTTTAAAAAAAAAAATATTTGACAGAATTTGTTCAGCATTTTCAAAATAATTCATTTAGCATCCTAGGGTTAGCATGGCTGTCACCGTACAAAATAATAGTACTGGACAATTTTCTTTGTATTTATTTTATGCTCCTTGCTGTCCCCCCTTAAACTGGGGATTGCATTAGTGTTGTATTACTAGTATATCTGACAACATCTGCTTGCCATTTTGTTTTCCCTTTCCTTGAATAAAAGCCTTCATGCCTCTCCTAGATCTCCTGTTCCATTCTTGGTCTCAGTTTTTTGTTCCTGTATGCTCAGAGCATACAGACCTCACCAATCCTCCTTGTGCATCCCCACACTCACTCACTCACATATCCCTGCCTGAGGCAGAACAACCTTCCATCCTTTAGCAACTAGCCAGAGCACCTTTAAATTTAAAGGGGAAAACTGTTCACCGTTAATCGTACTTTTGAAAATCCAATTTCTGTGGATTTTCTGTTGTTGAGGAAAACAGTGAGATTACATCAGCATAAATGCCTGTGAAAAAAACTGTAGTCACTAGGCATAAGGCAGAGCAACATCCAAAGCCAATGAACCATAGGGGTCTCAGCAGCTATTTATAGTATCCCCTACTTAAAATTTATGTAAGGATTTTCCCTGGGGCCTTCACAGTCCTACAGTTTTCAACATCAAGCAAAATAATTATAGATTACTCTTACCCGATAACCTCTCCAGAAGGACTGAATTATTATGCTTGCTTCTTCTTCTGATAGAAGCAGAGATAGAGGAATTGGTGGCCTAGGACTTAAAAAAAAATATATTTTTTTGTAAACAGACAGCCTATAAATGAAAAATACTTTCTTCATTAACAGCATATTTTATGAAAAAGATAAATGCTGTTTAGAAGCTTGAAAGGTACAATTTCTTATTGCCCTGAAAATAAAATGTGCAAAGATATCTCCTTTACAAATATACTGTTATATATGCTGCAATAATTTCTTCTTAAAACAATAGTATACAAATCAGCACAACAATCTTTCTTATTCCTCTACAGGGATTTCAAATTCCCATTATTATGGTAAGGTTTGAGGTGGCAGTAGGAGGGGGACAAGAGAAGGAGCCTGCCATTTCTAAAGCAAAGGAGGTTTTAGTGTGCATGCAACAATGAACAGATGATGTAAATGTTTATGATATTAAATACACAAAATATAAACATATTTTAGTGCATTCATTTAAATTATAATGTCCCTAAATTAAAATATACTGAAAAAAGTAATGTTTACCATATCTGCATAGCATGGGTTCATGTTTAGAAATGTCTAAACAAGTTCTTAAAATGTTAAAAATTTACTTTTGATAGCATATAGACATTGTTTGGTGCACATATATATGTGCAACCATTCTCAGCCAAAATATGCCATAGTTTGAAAGCATGTTTGCTGATTCTGTTAGTACCAATTTTAATGGGAAACAAAGCAGTAAATAAATTCAGCCCTCACTAACAAAAACTGAAAAGACTGTATGAAATCTTGCTTCCCAAAAGCCATTTTCTGTAGGTGTTGATTTATTGCTTCCCCACACAGTGATCAAAAAGCACCCACTGGAAAGGACAAAACAAAATACGTTTATATACTTCCTTTCATAATAAATGTAATTTAAAGCTAGGGAACTATAGGGCAATAATGCTGCAACCCATGAAAATCCCAGTAATGAAGAGTAGCCTTGGCACAGCGTTAGAAGGGCTGCCAAGGACCTCTCCCTACATGGGGAACAAGCTGAACACAGCCTTGACTTGGAAAACCACAATGTTATGAATTTGGATGCAGCAACCACCTATAGACACATGCAGCCCATGCAGGAACATTATCTATGGTATTTATACTCTAAAGACACATATACTGCAAACCTAGTTATTAATGCAGTGTTAGATTTTTCTGGCTAAAACACAGCAATTTCCTCTGGAAATTTATTTTACAGTATATTACAGCTCAAGCTAATAGGCTTGACAGCTTACATTTTCCTTTCACTTAATTTCATTCATATTAGTCTCTGCCCTAGTAAGCTTCCTATGCTCTCTGACATCTTTCTCTTAGGGCTTGTCTTCACTGCAGGAGCATTTCAACTTAGAGCACAATCTTACCTCTTATCTAATGTTACACTGACTACACCATTTTAGTCTGTGTACTCAGCTAAATTGGTCTCATCATCATGTCAGCTGGGTTTTGGCCTACATTTATTTTAATGTGAAATAAAACCTTGGTCTGCTTGGAAAAACTGAAGCAAGACAAAAATAAAGAGCAGTGTCTCCATTAAGCTAAACAGTCTTAGCCCTGTGAACGTTAATTAGCATTTCTCCTGCTCAGGGGAAATCATAAGTGCTGGACAAGCAAGGCTTCCTGAGCTAGCAGCTTCTTATAATCAGACTTAAAGTTCTGAAGTTGAACTGTGCTGGTTTCCCTGATAGGCTTTCATCCTCTGTTCTGTTTTTGATCTTTTTGAAACTCAAAACTTAAGAGTGGGAAAATTGCAGGAAGACCTACATATTTTACCGCAGTTATATCAAAGCCATTGAACTTCTCTAAGAATGAGTACATCTCCAAAGAACAACTTGAGATTTCTCCTGGCCTGCAAGGTCAACTCGAGCAGTTGTTTCTTCTCATTTTCAAATTATAAAAATGTCTAGGTTACAATCCAACACTGAAACTGAGAAACCAGTGTAAAAAATCAAGCAAGAACACCACTTAATTTTCAGCATGACAGTCACTGGTAAGTATCAATCCTTTAATGGCACGGCTTTAAAGAAGAGAAGCCATGCCAGGTCCAGTTTTGTTGGAGAGCAAATACGCAATTGGCTGCTGGTCAAATAAAAATAGAATCTGAGCAGAGGCAATCACCCCTCAGCAGTGAACTAGGAAAAGAGAGAGTATGTCATTCGTGGCAGAAGACAGCTGTATGCCTCCAAGAAGATTAGAGCTGACAGTACAATGTACACTAACTATTGTGCTTATTTAGTCTTTGATTATGCATGATCTGAAAAGCCCACACATTAAACATATTAATATCTATTTTGACACATACACATTGTTTAACGTAAGTTGCACCCGTAAAAGAGCATCAGTAAAATGATTTTTCTTAAGTATTTTGTTTTACCGAGTCTGAATAAAGCAGACACTGACCAGAGGAAAGTTAAAGTCCAGAAACAAGTTTCTTCCTTTCTGAGCAAGTTTGTACAGATCCTGATCATGTGATCTAACATTATGCAGGTGGAATTTGGCACGCAGAAGACACAAAACAAACTTGCATTAAATAAACATATGAGGTAACCTCTGGGGGTTCACAGTCCCACTGATGGGCTGAGTACAGTCACTATTTCTACACTGTAATGCCCAGAAGCCCCAAGTGTCTCTCAGTTCCTGATCTGTCATACAAATAGGCCTGATTCCTTCCTTGACAAGAAATCTAAGCAAAAATTTAATCAAGAAAATTGGCAGTATATATATAATTCAGGATTTTGTAATTTCTCTTTTTATTCCCATCTGTTCCCCTAACAGTAACAGACAAAGAAATTTAACCACCGGCCTTCCAGCCTGTAGGGCCACTGTGCTGCAGAGAGCATCAGTGCCCGGGGCTCATGGTGTGCAGGTGAGAGCGGGGAACATCCAGGGGCAGTCACTGAATGATCAGGGCTCCTCTCTGCTTCAGAAAGCTCATCTCTAGAAACATTGAAGCAACCCTAAGGAAAAGGTTCAGGCCCCCTAATTTTCAACAGGACAGACAGGGCCATATTAAGCAGCCACAATCACTTCACCTTTAGTTTGACTGTGATGGTTATTGCTCTTGAATGTTTTTATCGTGTATGAACACAGGCAATGACAGAGTCACTGCAAAATTCATGATCTAAAAAAACAGACCAAAGAATAGGGATAAATATTAGACATGCAAGTAAATGACCATGGTGATCTGCATAACTCTTTAAAAAAGGGTTTTCTGAGAAAGTCTTTCGTCTGGGAACTACAAAAATTCACATGCTGTTCTGAATAACTAAAAAACCTGGAAATTTGTCAAAGTAGTTCTTTTTTATATTTTAAGTATTTCTTATTTTTACTCAGATGTTCTAGAAATACTACAGCAACACCTGCCTTCATTAAGTCTTTTTTCTTACACACCTGTCCAGAGTTGCAAAAGTGTGCAACAATGAAAAAGGATTGGTTTGATTCACAATAAATGTCTCAACAATCTCTGCTTACAAATACGATTAAGGTCATTTACCCAAAATGCAGGAAAAAGATTGTTCATAAACAATCAGACACTGACTACTGTTTTATCTGACCTGGTATTTAAAATCAATTAGATATATTAATTAAATATTACACTGGTACTGTATGAGTCTCACAGGTTTACAGGGAAATATTCTCACAGACTCTTGACAAAAATACCCTGGAGCATTTTCACAGGTCAAACTGAGTGTGAACTGAGACCTTTCTTTGTAACATTTTCAGAATTAATAAAACTATTTCACAGTCAGAAAGAAATTACTGGTTTGCTTTTGCAGCAATCGAAATGCACTAGAACAAGATTATTAGTATTTGAAGAAAAAAATCCCTACAATATAAAAGAAAAGATTTTAGTGCATTATATGGAGGGTACATTTTTGAAGGGTTGTAAATGTGGGAATAACCAAATTTAATCTCCTTAAAAGAGGGATTGCAAATGAATAGATGTTTTAAAGTGTGACTCCTGCTAATTATCAGGAGTCTGAACTCTTCTGCTCTATCATCTTCTCCAAATAAAAGCTCCTTAATACTGATAATAGCAAATTGAAGAACTAAAAAAATAATTAAATCAATTCGAGAGTATTATCAAAGTGGCCATAGTGATAATATGCATTCAACTGTTAACACATACAAACTATTTATACACTTATCTATTTATGATGAAGAAAAGACATGATAAAAAGAAAAGATAGTGTGGAACTAATGTGAGAAAGTCATCACATGGGGAGGCAGAGTCATGTAATGGACAGGACACTGAGGCAGAACAGGTGACTGGCAACAAGAATGCGAGAGGAATTCGAGGAAGCACAGCAAGAAGTCTCAGTAGTGAGAACAAGCCAAAAAATAGCAGTGCAAGAATCTTTTGTCTCAAGCTCTGTCTGGAAATTATCGTGGCTTTCTTGCCTCTTAATATGCTCTCTCCTTGGGGAGGACTTACCATTTTAATGCTAAAACTCCTCTCTCCTGTGCTTGCATACTTGGTACATGTTTTGAAAGTCACAATGTGTCACCTCACATTTTCTGTCCGGTAGGACCAATATTTATGTAGTTTG
The DNA here is from genome assembly GCA_013399855.1 of Oxyruncus cristatus. Classification (NCBI taxonomy): domain Eukaryota; kingdom Metazoa; phylum Chordata; class Aves; order Passeriformes; family Cotingidae; genus Oxyruncus; species Oxyruncus cristatus. The sequence continues at coordinate 215,545 of VXAY01004181.1, forward strand.
TAAGAGTGTTCTTTGTCCTGGACTGAAGGAAATTAAACATGGACCTATTCCAAAGGCCAATCATGTCAATGGGAAAATTTCCATCTCTGTTTGTGTACTTTAGATCGAACTTCATATCCTGAAAACATGAAAAACTAACAGCAGCAAAAATATCCTCCTCTTAGTGCTCTAAAGCAACATTCGGAGACTGTCACAAAGCACAAATACATTTTCAATTTTCTAATTGCCATTTTGACAACCTTTACATAAGTTAAGGCACATTTCAACAAGGCATCAGGAATTATACCATGAAACCTTCAACTCCATAAAGCACCATTACAAAATATAAATATTTCGAAGAGAAACTTTGTGCAATTTTTCAACACGCAGTTTTTAAGTAAAAAATTCCTCCTTTGTTAACTTGAATTCTGCCACAGTACTGGAATAGCACTGTTTTACTTGGAAACACGTAGAGTAACACCCATACATATGTATTTGTTGGACTTTTCTGTTACTACAAATAAATCAGCTGTCCCTATCCCCAAAAATATTTTTAAAATTATTATTAAATTATTAAATAAAATTTAAAAAAAAACATAATGCAAATCAAACATACCCCAAACATGGCTGCTTTAGAGACAACCCAATGAAATACACCAGTGTGCAGAAAGCAAAGTCTGTAGAAACTGGGCATATTATGGAAAGAAAAAAAATCAGTCACCCATGCAAAATTACCCCTATTGGCCATCTGAGAACTGACAATGAAGTCAACTGTAAAGGCAGCTGAGACCAACAGACTTCACCTAATTAAAATATTTGGAGGAGGGAGAAAAAAATAATCAATGTATATATATGCATATACAGATATTTGACAAAAAGCCAATAGTTCTAATTTAGTAATCATTTATAGACATATATATCTTAGCTGCCCACTTCACTAAAGCCATGGTAAATTTTGTTGCTCTGTATCTGCACGCTTGTTTTGGTACACATAGATAGATTAAACCTGGAAATGTGTCTTTCTGAACTGAGTAGCAAGTAAATACCTCTAATTAAAAAAAAAGAAGAGAGAAAATGCAGATTAAAAAAATCTTATGAATTACTTTTTATCTGACCTTCAACAGCCAGGGAGATACTTATGCTTATTCCTAACCTAGATCCATATGCCACCCTCTCTCATTGAATGTAAGGGTCGAAAGTGAACTTGAACAACACTGTCAATATTATTAAATTAATGTGACAGGCTTTTTTGACTGTTTTTCAGAGCAGTGGAACTAATTTTTTATTGGTTTCTTCATGTTTCTTTCATTAATATGCTAAAGAAGGTTGTGCAATGACACTGCCATGATACTCAGACTATCACTGCCAGAAAAGCAAAATTGCAGGGGATCAGAGCATAAACAGAGCTCCCTCTCTTTCCCTGTCCCTGATTCAGTACACAGAGCTTGGTTACTTGTGACTGAGCTTCACTGCTCTTCAACCAGAAACACGACTGGAAAATGCTGACAAAAGGGAACCGTGTTGCTCATTAGTATATTTACAGGAGTACAAAACATTCACAGTTCTAATTCCATTTCCTTTACTTGGTTCTATCAGCAGCCCTCAATGTAGGAACAGGAACATCAGTTGGTATCTCAGCAAGTTCCCAAACACTTGTGCTGGTCTCCTATTGCAACTCCAGTTCCCTGCTTCCTGAAAGGTACAGCTGTGCTTTAAGGCAGCAGAAACGTTTTGTGTTCTCCTGGCTGTGATATGTAGATTACCAGTCAAGCCTTGAGGCTGCTCCTTCTATTGCTTTTGAAATCTGCTTCGGGAATTGAAGATTCCCAAGGGATATAATATTTTGTCAGTGCTACTGGTAACAGAGAACCCAGAAGAAGACAAGGTAACTATACCGAAGCTTTATTTTCTGATCTCATAACAATTGCTACAAACACTAAAGCTGGAAATAAATTCAAATTTTACAAGCTTCTTCACCTACAATAACCAGCTTTAGAAGGTACAACGTTTGGATTTAAAATTCTGGGAACCAATGCAACATTTAGGTCTACTTATAAAGGAAAAGTAGGCTGCCAGATCTCATTTAGAAGCACATCTTACTGAGAATGAGGCTCATAAGACTGTGGCTTTCACTATTCGTACAAAAAAAAATTGAGCTTCAAAGAAGAAACTGGAGGCACTGGAGGAGAGCCAAAAAAGTCATACTCAAGTATGGAATATATTAAAAAATGCTGGATCTCTTATAGAACAAAAAATTATCCCTCTGGGGTTTTTTTGTTTTGGTGGGTTTTGTTGTTTTGGGTTTTTTTCAAGCATTAAGACTGCTTTGCACTGATAAACCCATCTGAACAGTTGGTATAAGGATGTTTCCCATCAAAATTTGACCAGCACTTTTTAGCATATTGTCTCTTATATATTCTGCTGAAAAACCGAAAACTCCCTTTATAAATAGAAATGGAGATGACAATAAAAAGCATAGAATCAGTTACATTTTAAGTGTGATATTTGGAAGGATATATCATAAACTATTTAGGACATATCCAGAAGGGCATAATAATAAATTCTCTAATTTTTATTCTTATTTAATATTGCAGACTTTCACTTGCTCTAATAATGCTTACTTCATAAGCAGTATTGTTAAATCTGTAATTTTAAGGGTAGTCCACAAAAAGTTGCTATTTAATAATAATTTTAATAATTATTATTTTAAGGGCCTACTTGTTTAGAGGGTTTAGGATAAAGTGTATCAACTTAAATAGGACTCTGACACTTCAGTGTCCTTGTGGAGCTGTCACTACATTATTTAGGAGCACCAGTACTAACAGAAGCTATGAGTCATTCAGGCTGTGATTCCACAGTGTATTTCTCCTGTTGGCAAAGCTGACTTCAGCAGTTCCTGCCACCTCCTCTATATCTTAGCAGCTCATTTGTTCTCTTCACCTTGCCCCGAGCCCTTCATTTTAATCCTCTGTTTGTGCCAATACACAGGTTTGTCACTCTCCAAGGTGAAGCAGATTGGAGAAATTATCTGTGTTTTGAATAGCTGTACAAACCCTCCTCACACATTTTGGCAGAGAGATTCCTTACTCAGACTTGGGCCCTGATCAGAATAACCAAGCACCCTACCAAACAGACAAGGTTGCCTTCAAGCAGGTTGGGATGAAGAACAGGAGAGAGCAGGGAACCATTTCAGTCAGCTTTACCTCCAAGAGAAACGTTTGTGAAATTGTGACCTTGGACATCTTATCGTAGGGGTAAATACCCATCCTCACAAATGAGGGGTGTCCAAACTGCCTTACTAAGGGATAGCTCCTCAGTATGCTTAAGAAATGAGCATGACAACCTCGCTGCAGGTCACGGTCACTTTCTAAAGGACAAAATTCACTGCCTTAAGTCAGAACCTTGTTGCCAAGAACGTGTTGCCTTGTTGGACAGCAGGAGCCAGATGTGTCCCACCAGTGGCAGGTTCCAGCAACAGTGGGTGGAGCGCACAATGCTGCGGGTGGTATCTGAAGGTATCGGGGTTGAGATGAAATGGGTCATTCTGCAAAGGTGTTCATCTCTTACTGCAGAAACTTCCTACACAAGGATGACACATGACCACCTCTCAGGTAGTCAGATTTAACTGTTTTGACATCTCCAGCTTGGCCCCAAAGACAAATCTCTACATTTTCATTGACAACCAATCTAGATAACAATTAAGTTTAAAATCTGATCTCTTTAATTTTCTTATTCTCTCACTGTGGGCTATGACTTTACTTCTCTCACACAGCAGCTATATTTTAAAACTACATGCAGTCTCAAGGACAGTAACATTTCTTTCAAAACTACTATGCAGTTTGGTTCTACAGGTATAAATGACTGAGGCTGCCAAAACAAGTGTTCATTTCTCAGATACAAAGTCATAAATGTCTGCAGAAATGCATCCTGACACCAAGGATTATTACAGTTATTTTTAAAACAGCTGCCTACAGCTACAAAATCATTTCTTGATAAAATCCTCAAAGATTTCTACAGTAGGAAGCAGTGGTGAAAACACTGCTTTACTCATTAGTACAAAGATATTCATGATACTACCAGAGTATTCAAATGTCCTGCACTCTACAGTTAAAATGTCTAGGAATTCTAAACTAATTTCTCTGTGAACAGTTTTGGTACAAAATACCTTGTAAATACCTTACATGAGCAAATTAGAAAGCATCACATGGTTCTGTGCTGCACACAGCAAAGGGCATTTTGAGGGCAGAGTTGCAACAGGTTGAAGCTCTATTACTTTTTCGGAATGGCAGGGGTAAAAGAATAAAAGAAGAAAAGGTTACTCTGAGTACAGCAATAACTTACTGGTCCTTGAGCCAGTCCTTAACAAAAGGAATGGAAAAGAATTCTGTGAATGACTCATCTTTTCTCTTTGGGTTCTTGCTAAAACAAAAAGGAAAACAACTCATATTAATTTAAATTTCAGCTATTCAATTTGAAAATTAATGCCTTTGAATCACTGAGTATAATTAATACTAAAAACCACGATTAACTTACTTGTATAACCACTCTGTTAGGAAATCAGAAGCAATAAATTTGGTTCTTCTTCCCTAAAGATAGAAGACAGTTTCAAATAATTTATTATCTTTGGGTTGGTCAAATGTTTTTACTACTGGAGAGGAACAGAAGCTAAATTGACTGCTTTTATTAAATAAAATATACAGTCCATTACTCTGTCTACTTTAATATTGCTACTGCCAACAGTCAGTGCCTCTGCCAGAATTTTAGAAATTTTGTGGAATGCTTTCAAGTCAAGACAAACTGAGTGAGAAAATTCTACATATATTATCTTGATATTTGCTGCAGTATATTTAGAACTGAAATATCTCTGAAGGGTGCTCTCTCTAAGGGGCAATCTCATTGTGAGGAAGTTAACAGAACTCATTCATATATGAAAATATGTTGTCAATTACTTGCCATTTTGCCCCAAGTTCTGTTATCATATTTAAAATTCTTCATTACTTCCAAGACACAGAAGGAACATTGATTGGATATTGTTTCCTCCTGCATGGAACCAGCTTGAAGGCGTTGTGAATACTTACAACACACACAAACAGAGTATTGTATGGCTGCTCAGACCAAACCATGTCATGTGCCCAGAAAGGAAGGCAAAACCAAAGGCAGGGATATGTCTGTCCACAACCACAGATACCATCGACACTGCAAAGAATCAGGTAAAACGTTCAAAACCTGGAGCTTCAGAGCAAAACATTTGCGCCCTTTGCTCCCAGTTCTAAATCTCTACCAAAAAAGAGAATTTTGCAAAATGCTTTGCAGCAGGTTCTCCTTAGGGACTTGTGCAGCCAGTACCTGCTCAGCTGGACAGCCAGCCATTCAAAGCATGAATTCTGGTAAATACACCATGGATTAGCACCCTCCTTTTCTTGAGGATTTCCTCTCCTGAAATGAATGCATAAATGAGTACAGGTGCTTCTTCTGCTTATCACAAACCAGAGGAACCACGATGTGGAGAATATAATATAGGCTTCCAGTTGGAATAACAGAAGAGCTTGACTGGTATCTTAGGAACGGCTCTTGCACGAGTTGTGTTATGGATGTACAGTCGTGAGTGAACACTAAGAGACATTCAGCCCCTGCAGACCAGAGACACCAAGGGCTTTATCACAACAGAGCTTAGAGAAGGCTGAGCTCCCGTCCAGAAGGTAACACTCACCCTGCCAAACAGGAGATTCAACTGCAGTTATGACTTCTTAGAACTATTGACTATGGTTAAACATATTTGTGAAATTGCTAAATGTCACAAAAGAGGCTGAAGTCTTGACTAAAATGTAAGAAATAAAGATACTACTACTACTACTACTTGTTAATAAAAATACAGTAAACATGTACTTGAAAATTTAACGCATGAAGAATGACTTTAATCTATGCATTATCCTCACCATCTGTGTTTCCCCCTGTGCTGCAAGAATAGGATGCAAAAAGGACTGGGGGATGTGAACAGAGAGGCAAAAAAAAAGGTGCTCTACATAGACTGACTCTTTCAGTCCAGGGGTTTGTCATAACTTGGGGGTCAGCCACAGGTGAAGTGGAAGAAGAACATTCCGTGAGGTGCTGAGCGTGCAGTGAGGAATACAGGGCAGTCGTGCAGCGGGGGATGACAAGTGGGAAGTTTAGAGCCAGACTGCAGAGCATTCCCACATGATACCCAGGAAAGCTTTTACTTTTCTAAGTGCATCTTACCCTTGGTAGACACACAGTCTGACTCCCATAGAAAAGAAAGAGACCTTTTAAAAAAATAGAAGAAGAGAACATCATAAAATAATTACCAACCCTAAGCCACATGTGCCTTTACGATCTGTTTTGTGACAACTAAAGCTTTGGGGTTCAGGTTGTGCTCCATTAGAGTGCTTGGCTGTGAAGAAATACAGGTCCTTAAACAATTTTCACAGTTATGCTCATTCCAGACACTTTTCCGAGAAGCCAAGCACCTAAACTTTAAGAGACCAACACCTTCACTGCAGAGCTTTCTGTGGGTCGCTTTAGATGTTAAATGGACAAATTTGTACTTGGAACAGAATCTGTAAACAAATAGCACACTCTGATCATCACTGTACAGATATTCTCAATCACAGTGTGAAACTGGGTCCCATTACTTAGTGAATTGTTTCAGAGAGTAAATTCTACACTTTGACAACAAAATTCAATTAAATCTAGCAGTTGTAATTTAATCTGTTTTAAGTAAATTGCTTTTCCTCTGCAATGGGAAAAAACGATCAGAACAGGGTTGTCAAAACAGCCATCACCAAAGGAATCAAATTCATCTTGTTTTATCCTTGTTAGAGGCAGTGAACTTATCAGGGAGGAATTCAGTCAAGCTCAATATTTTTTTATTTTGTTATTTTTTTGCCAGGAAACGGTTTATTTTGCTAGCGAATTAAATCATTAGTTGCACAGCAGTCAACATTTATGAAGGGAAAAAATTACATAAATTGACCTGCCTTTGACACATTCCTCCTATGTGCTGCACGAAGCAGGATAAACACAGGAAATATCTGCACAATGTGCATTGTTAACCTGCAGATGTGTTTATAAACTACTTATATTTGGAATTCATTTTCCACTTTTCAGTTTAAATGTTATGGGCTTGGTAATAATCATGAAAAAATACTGGTGATCAGAAGATGGCAAAGTCATTAGGAAGCCTTTTTCCATTCCCTTTCCCTGATGTATCACACTTTAAAATATAATATATTCCATTACAGAGTCTGATACAGCGTGCTGCTTCAGTAGGATAGCTTACTAAAAAGAAAAGTCAGAGTTATTCTAATAAAAACATTCATACATTGTTCAGTTTTAATGCTGAAAAATGAATGCATTAGTCAGTTCTCATGAGAGAAAAGATTTAAGAAAATAGTCTTTCCCCTGGAGGCATTTGACAGCAGATAGGATAAAACACAGGAGAACTTATGGTAGGGAAAAAAAAAAAAAAATCAGTGAGGGAATACACTGGGCAACCTAACGAGTTTCTTTCATCTCTACTTTAAAAACGAAGCGTCTGCAGACTATTCTTGTATTTCTGGCAGTTTGAAGTCTGCACATCTATCCAGCAGCTGGTGGGTTTTCTAGGTTTTTGCTTTTCAGATTTTTCATATGCATTACATAATGCGAGAGAGTTTATTTTAAATGAAATGTTGAAATTGTTCTGTGGCTATATCACCTTCCAAAGAAGATGTTGCAGATTCCTTTCCTACACAAATCACTACTTCCAGCATAATTGTCTCCCTTCCCTGACTTTCCCATGTGATTACAATTCTTCCTCTCCAGACATGGATGCATCATTGCTGGTCTCTTCCTTGAACTCCTCTGTTGGTTCCATGATCTGACCTCGCTTACCACAGTTTCAATTACTCAACAACTCTCCCACTTAATTTTTCACTCTCTTCTCATTTGTCTTAATTTCCTTTCAAAACATGAAAACTTTTAGTCCTTTTCATCAAAATCCCACTCTTCATTCTCCCTCACAATTCCCTCTCTCTTCTCCCAGGCTCATTCAACATTGACTGCAGTCAGTTCAATTATTCCTCCCTTTCTTCCAGTGCTTCTTCCATTAACCTTCCAAAGGTTTATTCTGTACAACTGCCCTTTACAGCCTTTAATGACTCATGTCTAGCCAAAATTCAAACTCAGTATTCTCATCCTTCATGATTTCAGTCACCTTAATCACGATTAATCTTGTTCTCCCGTTCTCTCACAAATTGCATGAATCTTTCAAATCTTTGTTCTCCTATTTTTTGAAGATATTTTCCAATGTGTTTATCACAAGATCCTTTCTCCCTGTTTCTACTTTGCTCTGGGTTTCTAAGGACTCTGGTTTTGATCCTAAAAATCAATTCAAGTTATTTCCTGAACTATTTTGATACAAATTATAGCATGGGGGATTTTTTTTCTCCAAATCCATGTGGATAAATACATTTCTTACGAAACAAAAGTATAACTAGAAGTCACGTATTTAGGTCAGATAAGGAAACAGAATGTCCAAGTCCAAGCACCTGGACAGCAATGGAAAAGAACACAAATATTCAGTTATATGGCAAGCATAAAGAGCTATTGTTTTAGTAGTCATTGTTCAAAAGGAGGAAGAAATGATGTCACAGTGGAAAACTATCATTCGACATAAGCTTGCTTTCCCTAAGCTTATGTCAAATGGTTCCCCAATATCAGGGCATCTCTTCGGATAAGTGTCTTTTCTATAAGCTATACACATTTTTAGGAAGATTCTGTACATTAGAAAGTAATTGTTTTTATTAGTTTGCTGTAAAGCAACACACAGACTCGTACAAAATCCATTTTCAGAACGCATACTAACATATATATATATCATTTCAAAACTTCCCAGAGTAAAAATGACAAAGTAACCTTAGATTTGTTCCGAGTCTGAAACCGAAATATTTCTAAGAATTTTAATATTTTTATTAAATGCTGGTTTATTGCCTCCAGAAATATGTAACATCTATCAAGGATTGTATTTTAAATCAGATGCAGGACATGCCTTTTTCCTGTTAAAGGATTCATGCTTCCTTTTTTTTAAAAAAAAAAAGAATCAATATAGATTTCATTAAAAGTGTGATGAATAATATATATGTTCAATCTGTTCTTGGCTGGGTAATGTAAATGTGATGGTAGGAATGATGGATAGAGATGTCATGTAAATGAACCATTTTCCTATTTCACCTGTATTAACCAGAGATTATAAATGCACATACACACACCTGTAAACCAGTTTATAGACACACACAAATTTTGAGAAAGCTGAAAAAACTTTGAAATAACTGTTACTAAATGTACAGATTTGGATTTGAAGTTCAAGTAGCCATGGTTGGAGAAAAAAGCAGAAATCATGGAAGACCCCACAACTCCCAGTATCTAAGCTGTTGCTGGGGTCTGTGAGTCAGGCTGTGCTGGTACAATGAGCTTTATTTTGCACCAGTTCTAGTGGGGTTTTAAGCACTGGCAATATGCAGCCAGGAATGTCTCTCTAGATACGCCTACAGACACATATACCTCTATACATTTGTTTTCAGTGTATGTAGCAAACAATTATAGTTTAAATCTATATTTTTATAATTCATTAATGCTGAATAACCTGTTTTCCAATTAATTGGAATTTACACAGGATGTTAAAAAGCTAAAATAGAAAATTTATCTCTATTAGGATGGCAGGCCAACAAAAGTAATCGAACCATGAAGTAAGAATTGAGTTCTGTACATCACCCTCAAACAAGTGATCTGTATTCATCTGAGAGAAAGCCTGTTTCTCTAAAATATAACACTGTTTAGGCTAGATACAAATGGATATTTAAGGAGGATTTGTTGGGAGCTAGAGATCATCATAATGATCAAGTGTATGTAGTATGCAATCTGTTCTGAATTACTGGAGAAAACAACATTTAAAACCAGGTCCAAAATAACTTATTATATGTTGTATCATATAATTGTGGTTGGTCTTCTTGCAAAAGACCAAATTTAAAAAATACTTCCCGTGAAATAAAGGCTGTAACTTCCTGACAATAATTTGAAACAAAAACTACAAACTAACCTCAAAACATTTTTCTTTCTCTGCTTCATGCAGAAGTTCAGCCAGTCCAGGTAAGAGTACTGGAAATATGTAGAACTCTAAGTATTCTCGTGGAGAACCTGAGCAAAACAGGACAGCTTTCATTTACAGGTAAGCACTTCGATTTCACAAAAAGACAAATGTTAGAAATCGTAAACTCAGTACCAGTCATTTTATCAGTACCCTCACAGCTTGCACTAAACAGATTTGTTCAGCTCAGATACAGCCACTGATCTGTCTTCACTTCTCTTCAGCCAAGACAACATAAACTTGAGCAAATTTCAAACTAAAGATGCACCAAGAGTGCAGCCTCAGAGATGTCAGACTTAGTTTTAAATGAGTAAACTCAGACACCAGAAGCAATTTAGTCACAGAAATGAAAAGCAATGTGGACTAATTTACCCTGACAGGAAGAAGTTAGCCTGTGCTGAACTCAGTGCTGTTACAGCCAGATCACTTTTGGTATCTCATGCCCTTTACAATCTGCATTCTCAGAGTTGGTCATAAAACTGAATTTCTAGACAGAAGAAAAAACAAAATTATATTTCAATGGGGCTGTGATTTCTTTGTCATAATTACTTCTTACTTGCCACATGCTTCAGAAATTTCAACGTGACTCCATATATCCAATTTTTCCCCTTTCTGAGGGCTGCCTTGGGTTGGCATCTCCCTCCATTCAGGAATGGTTAAGGTTTTGGTGTGGTCAATAAAGATAAGTCATAGAAAGGTTCTCTTCTGGCAACACAGCTGAAACACTGAATGTATTCTCAGCTTTTTATCTTTAATTGGTTTATATACTGCCAGAAAATGTTCATAATTGGAAGGACGCTATTTATTTAGAAGCCCAGGGTAACACTGCTTCTGACTAGCACCAGGAATTCCTAATGAGCAAGAATGAATGGAAGAGAAGATGAAATGGAGGGCTAAAATGCATAATAAAGACACACTGTTGCTCGGTAATTTTTATAAAGTACAGAAATTGATAAAAGTGGAAGAACAAAACTCTAGAGCTGTTACCATTCTCATTTGTAATCAGATGGGCAGAGTCATATTTTGACAGCAGTTTTCGAATTCAATTGTCTATTTAGTCTATTGATCCTAGTTTTGCATTACTAAATTAGAGGAAGAAATGCCTGCCTTTCTCTGATTTAAATGGCTAAATAGAAAATCACTTATTCAGAAGAGCACAGAACTACCTCAGCCAGTCAATGGTTTATAAGGCACCATTTGAAATTTCTGCCACTGCCCAAGTGCCCAGACTGGCTCTCTGTTTACAGACCAGGGGCCTAATCATGCCAATCCCACGTGAGAAAAGGTACTGAAGCTGTTAACACTCTCAATTAAACAAATTACAAACCCTTGCCATATGCAAGAAAAATAATCACAACAGATAATATGCTCCTACTTACATGTTTTTGGGTCAGGTGGTTCTGGAGAGGAGGCTGCCTCGACTGTGGGAAGCGACTGTTGGTGAACAGTATCAGCTGCCAGGGCAGAATTAAATTGTTCCATGTCTAATGGCTGCAATATTCCTACTTCCAAAGGCACCTGTTCAAAATAAATGTAACCTATCTAAATACTCCAACAGACTATACAAAAATATACAAAGCAACTCAGCAGGAAAAAATGGTAAGGTCAATTAAAAATTATGGAACTATAACTTCTTATTCAAATATTAAATTACTTATCTATTTTCTGAGTGCTACCGAAGTTGCTTTAAATAAAAGCGATCATTTGGACATTGCATTTGTTGATTCAAAGAAGTTGTTTAAAAAAATGTAGTTTTTGTTTTCATTTTATGAATGTGTCTACCATGTGGGTACCTAATTTTCCCATTTAGTTACTTTAAATCTTTTAAAACCAGCCCTATGCAGACTTTTTTCTTGACGTGTACTCACAGATTCTTGTTTGGATTCAGGAACATCTGGAAATTGAGGATGTTCTGCTTCATACTCTAAAATTAAAAAAAAAAAAAAAGTACATTTACCAGAAGACTTTCATTTCAAAACATAATTATTTTCCTCCTAAACAAATATTCCTTTCTAAACCTACTTTTTTGCGATTGAAAGAACAGAAGTTAGTATACAATAAATATTTGTTAAACATGAAATCTAATGTTTTAACACAAGTGAGAACTTTAGAGCCTCCTGTCTTGGCTGTAAGTCAAGCGCAAGGTTCTCAGTGATAAAAGAGCCCTTTAGAGGGAAAAAGATTTTTAACCAAAATAATAATTTAAAATATTTCAACACAAGTAAAATGCAGATGCTTGCATGGAATTAACCGTTGTTTTTACCAGCAGACAATACTGCTTTTCACAGTGGATTCCTCTATAAGCAATTATATCCCACAGACATTGCTAAGTATTACTGTCTCCACTTTCAAAAAAACCCCAAAAAAGAAAACATCCCCCCCCCATAAAACACCAACCGCCACCAAAAAACCTAAAAGAAGTACGTGACTCTCACAGATTACCAAGTGACTCAGGATAAGGAAATGGACTTGATATGAAAAAATTTACAGATTACACAATACAGAACACTCGGAGCCAAACCCAAGACGTTCACTGCTCCACCACTATAATTAAGTTTACTGGCATCACCAAATCCATGTGTACTACGGATGTCTTAGCCGAGTTTTATTAGAATAAACATCTTTATTCCCACATTTAAAACGTCCGCTTTAACACAAAATGCCTACTTTAGTAATTATAAAGCAGTGAGTGGAGAGAACTCCATTTGGGAACTGCAGGACTACAGTACCGGTCTCACGGCTTTCCAGTCTCGGTGCTCTCAGACTTGGGCAAAAGACCAAGGCTTTCTCTGCTAAAACTGCAGGAGTTTTGCGTTCTGTTAACTTTTACAACAGCGATAACACAGCCACCCCTCTGGTGCCCCAAGGCAACGCTCCAAGCCCCTCACGCTCGGACCGGCCTCAGAGCGCAGGGTGCCGGTCACACCAGGGGCCGCGACAGCACCAACGGGCTGGACGCCGAGGGAACACCCCAAGGGCACGCGGCCGCCAGAAAACGGTGGCAACAGAAAGCAACACAACGCTCACGAGCGCAAACGCTCGTGGCCTTGCCCTCAGGAGCGGGACGGGCGGGTTTGGGGCAGAGCTGAGGGGAGCGGCGCGTGTGGGGGGGTGGCTGGGGAGCCCCGCGGGGCCTGTCCCGGGGGAGCAGAGCCATGGGCGGGCGGGCGCTGCTCTCCCACCTGCGCGGTCCGCTCCCGTCCCCGTCGCAGGGCCGGGCTCTGTCCCTCCGGGCTCTGTCTGTCCCGCCCGGCTCTGCCGTTCCCGCCGCCANGGTGAGGGACGGCGGGGCTGCCGCGGGCACGGCCCGGCCGGGATGTGCCGCTCCGGGGGAGCCCCCCGGGCAGGGACGGGCGGGAACGGGGTCAGGAGCGGGGCGGGGCGCGGCGGGGGGACCCCCTCTGGCCGTCGGTGGGCGCTGGGGCTGCCGCGGCTCCGGGGGAAAGGCCCTGACAGGCGGCGGTGGGTAAAACGCTGCTTACCAGACTTCGGTTTTCTCTAAAGCATATTGACAGGGTGCCTTGCAAGCGGCGCTTATAGAAATGCCCATGGATTAGTTTTTGATTAAAAGATGGGAAAACAAGTAGGGATAAACAGGTTTCTCAGCAGAGGCGGGGAGTGTCCCCAGGCGGGTGCCGGAGGCTTCTTTGGTGTGACCTGTTGGTAGGTGCGAGTGTCCCGAGAGAGGAGACGGAGGGCAAGGAGCAGAAACTGCAGACAGAAGCAGATTTAAGGTAATAACTCGGGTGCCTTTAAAGGATCCTGCAGTGCTGAGTGGGCAGTAAAGTGATGTGATGTGAAGTTCAGTGTTAAATAAGTGAAAAGTCATAGGTATCTGGAAAACCCATCTTAACTAAACATCTATCTCTGTGTGTGTGTATATATATGTATATAAATATATATGTATATGTTTTGCCATTCAGGCAAGATTTGTAGAGGTAGGTATTACTGTGAAGATGTCAGGCTCTGCAGCTGTCAAAAGGAAGAAACGAATAGAAAGTTACCAACTAACTAGGGCAAGTTACACTAAGAACAAGACAAAAAAATCACCCCAGTAGATGGTATTTTCTGGACTCCATGCAGTTGTGGTTCCCCCCATAATGGAAAGCAAACTGAAATTAGAAAGAGAGTGGCGGGGACAATGGGAGATATGGATGGTTTCAGAATAAAGGGCAGGCAAATAGAGGAGGGCTTGTATCATCTCTGTGAAGCAGTTTGCTAACATCTTCATTCATTTTTTAGAATGATAATAACGAAAAAGAGAAAAGAATTTCATGAGGAACCTGTACAGAAGAAGAAAAATGTGAAGACTGTCATTAAAATTGAGGAGGATGTTCCAGCTGTCATTAAAATCGAGGATGATGGCAGGCTTGAGACAAAAACAAAGATAAGGAAAAAGGTACATTTAAAAGATGAATGTTTAGACCAATTACAACCAAAGAAGAAGAAAAACAAGAAAAAGAAAGTTGGCTCCGAATTACTAAAAGAAGCACATTCAGAAGGCTTTGTGATTGTAAAAGGTCACCTGGATTCAGAACTTCAAGAGGAATCAGAAGAACAAATTAAAATTTTCAAAAAAAAGAAAAAAAAAGTCCCATGTCATTCATCCTTAGAGAAGGATAATGAGGGTAGTGGCCTGGAGCTTTCAAATCGTCCTACAGATGATACTAAGAAAACTAAATTTTCTTTAAAAAAAACCAAAAAGGATGCTGCTTTGAATTTGGAACTGAATGGTGAGGTAACAAAGAAAAGAAAGAAGAAAGGCAGTTCTTCTTTTTCGTTAGAGGACATCCAGGACAGTGAACAGAAGCAGTCTGTAAGAGTTTTTAAAAAGCCCCACAAATACATTTCACAAGAAGTAGCTTTTACAGGTGAAAACCATGGCACACATAATGACCAGAATGATGGGGAGAGTTGTGTGAGAAAAAAGAAGAGGAAGAAGAAGTCTGATAAGTCTGATTCCTTTCTACCACTAATAGTTAATCAGGACAACGTACCTGGAGTTCCTGGTAGGCCTATTGCATTAAGTGACTTCAGAAAAAGGAAGAAGCAGAATTCCTGGGAAATTACACTGACAAACAGAGAGAAAGAGGACACAACTGAGGACTCTAGGAGTATGAAAGAGACTAAGAAGAACAAGAACAGAAGCAAATGTGTTTCTTCCTCAACATGTGAAGATCAGCAAGACTGCAGTCACAGCATTCTCGATAAGTATCTCCCAGCACAGCAAGAAGTTGAGGAAGGAAAGCTGCCTGGAAAAAAGAACAGGAAGAATTTCAAGGGTAGTAATGAAGTCACCAAGAAGAAAAAGAAAAAAAAGATTCACAAAGAGGAGGAGGAAACAACATATTCAAAAGTTTCTTTAAACAATGATAGTGCATCTAAAAACCAAAAAATAAGACTGCTAGAAAGCAATAAAAAGAACAAAGAGAGTGAAATGGAGCGAGCTGAGCATGTAGCAGGGAATGCTATAGATGTGCCATTATGCAATAGTAATCACGTGCTCTGTGACAGGAAAGGGAAAAAAAGAAAAAAAATCCCACCACAGGACTTGGCTGAACAACCAGGTTTAAAATCAAATACAAAAAAGACAAAGATCATGACAGAAGACACAGGGAATGAGTCACCGGTAAGTTGTAAAGAGGAGGGCAGCTTAGTAGTTGTTACACGTGGGAAAGTGTCATTTCGTGCCTGCTGCTGTAATCATGCAGTATTTCAGTAGTGAAAATGTAAATATTACAACTAACAGCAAGTACTGGCACAAAAAGAAAACGAGTGTGTGAAGTCATAAACGTTTTTCAGTTGCTCTTCGCAAAGTGGCAACACTCCTATAAAATAGGATTTACCCTGAGCAGGTTGGTAACACTGGCAGGGTCAGTGCATCTCGCTGTGTTCATTAGACTTTTCTTCAGGCTTTGCTGCTGTTAATGCTGGAATTACATAGTCTTACAAACGAGGGGAAAATTTAGCCAAAGCCTGTTGTCTAACTCAGAGAAAACTTTAGAGAAAACCCTAAGAAGGCTAAGTGTAGACTAGGCCTAGAACATTGATGTATAAATTCTAATAGAAAACTAGAGATCTAAAGACACATTTTTAATTGAAAGAATAAATCTGTGCAAGAAAATAAATAGATGTAAGAGCTGTGTAAATTGTAACTGAAGGTAACTGGGATTGTATCCAGATTGGCTGTTAAAGGAAATCCCATCCCAGAGTCTTGCAGTACTGCCATTTCTGAGATGATACTAACATGAGGAGAAACTGATAAAATACTTGAAATACAGAGGCTTCTTCTTTCATCGTTTTCTCTCGAAAATTAGACTATCAGGATCATGTTTAATTGCTTTAACGTTTTTTTCTTTTTTTTTTTTTTTAAATCTGATTAGGGTCATATTTTCAACCTAAAAGTGCCAAAAGTTAGTACTTAACACGCCCAACTTCTGTTGTTATCATTGGGAATTAAGCTGTGAAATGCTCAGAAGTTCAATAGGTATCTATCTGTATTTTTAGCTGCTTAAACAACTTGAAAGGCAGTACATTGCAAGTCATCAGGAGCTTGTTTTTATTTTTGTAGGTAATGGGAGACTGCATTCAGTTGTTTCTTATGAAAGACGCTGAATGGTTGGTTTCTTTAAAAGTCAAGCACTGGTTAATAAGGTATCAATGAAGATTGTGTAAACTAAAGATGGAGCAGGCATAGCCTGAGCTGCCTCCAGCACACTTCGTGGTGTGCTTTGCTTTGGTGTGCACTTAGGTGCAGTTTCTTCAAGTGCTGTGGAAACCTGGCAGCTGCCTGGTGTCTAATGCTAATAATTAAATATAGATTTATGTGGAGAACCAGATACAGGCGTTTTTCACGAGGGTTTGTGAGGGGAGTGTGTGCTTATCAGTCATGAGGTGAGCAGATGTTTTGGGCTTTTAGCTTCGGTTTCTCCTCTTGACCTTTCAAAGAACAAGGTGGTTTTATTGCTGGGATATATTTTCTAATTAAGTTGACATTGCCTTTTCGAGGCTGTTAGACATATTTGGATTCTTGCAGCTGCTCACACTGTGCAGAGGCAAGATAAGCCTCACAAAGACATGTAAACTTGCATGACCAGTTAAAATGAAAAGCACAGCAAATACATTACAAACAACTGAGGAGAAGGGCATAGGGTGATACCTGTTTTATTTCTCATTCCCATATGTACCTCTGTCCTTTAATAGTAAAAAATACTTAAGAGAAAGTCTCCTGAAGATCGAGAAGTCTGGGTTAATCAGTTCCAGTGAAATCCAGTTCCTGCCAGGCCTAAAGACACTGCATTAATAAATGGCTGATGATGTCAGTCTTGCATTTAACTGTGCCATAGCCCTGAAACATCCCAGTCTGCAGCGTGCCTTCAAAAATCCTTTGTGGGGCTTGTGCAGCAAGCAAAAGAGTAAGTTTTAAAATGTGAAATGATACCCACTTAATATCAGTGGTTGGTGTTTTTCCCACTGGATGCCATTACAGTCAATTTGGGCAGAGTGAAGAGGAGCAAGAAGTTGTTTGCCTGCAGGCAGCATAATCCTACCACGTGTGAAGGTGCTCCTTTTCCATGCAGTTGGGGGAAGCTTGGCACACCTCTGTGTGGTGTTTTTTTCCACTCAATAGCCTTCAGCAGGTCAGTACCATGCTGGGAATGAGCAGGGATGGGGCTGCTCCACCATTCCTTGTCTGCCACTTGACCTTCCAGCTAAAAAAAAAAATATGCTGCAGTTGTTTGCAGAATCCTGTCACAACAGTTTTCCTGCTTGTTTTAATAGATCTGAAAAGACAGTACCAGGCCATCTAGAAGTAAACTGGGGGTTGGTTTTGGTTTCTTCTTTTCCTCCAAGAGCATGAGCTCTCCTTATTGCAGACGGTGTTCTCTCGGTTTTAATAGTGTGTGTACGTGTGTGTGTGTGAAATCAAAGGTAGCTTTGGAAAGTGAGATAAATCATTCATGGCTTTTAATAAAACCATAGACCCTCAAAAAAGTAACAGCAGGTTCTGCTGACAGAAGTATATTACAAATCTTTTCCTTGTCTTCATTTCCCTGGCTGTTTCATGCTTGGATTATTATGTTAACTGTATCAATACATCTTCCCCTTGGCCACCTTCTCCAGGCTGGTCTAAAGCTTATGGCTCTAATTTACCACTTTCCTGGACTTATTACTTATCCTGTTATACTGGATGCCCAAAAATCTTATCCTAATTATAAATTTGGCAAAGAGAAGCTCAGGGCAATGATCTAGGAATGCCAGTCAGTGGGAGCAAAAGTTGCTGAGGGGCTGCACTTTGTGGAAGAGTGATCAGGACATGGTTGCCTGTGGACTCTGCCACTCATTTACCTGCTGCCATCCGGCCTGTCCAGTCCTTCTGGGGCTGCTCTGTCTCATCCCATCAGCTCCCTGTTCCTCGCTCTCAAATGTGGAACGAATGTGCTGTTTGCTGCCATTGTAGGAGACACTTGATGTATGTGTCCTGTCTCTGGAAGCTCCTTGGGGACCATCATCCACGAGCAAGCACAATGCAGCTGTCTCTTGATTGTTTCTCCTTTGTTTGTTTGTTTCAGAGAGAGCTTTAATTATTTTACCTGCAATTTTTAAATATGCTTTCACTCTCTCTGTCCCTTACTTCCAACTTTAACAACCCTAACTTTAACAAAACAGTTTAATTTGAACTTACTCTGCTTGCAAACGTGTGCCAGTGATGTTGGCAGATCCAATTTAATGTCTGAATTTAAAAAAAATCCTTTATCTTCTTGGTAAAAAAAAAAAAATCTCAAGGAGAAAGTTTCTCCATAGAAATACACAATTTAATTGGCATTTTCATTTTAAATCTCACTATTTCTTCTGGCCTCAGAATAGTACTTCTGATTGCTTAGTGTTTTAATTACTCTCATGGTAAGAGCTGTGTAAATCCTAATTAACCAGAATGGATAAAAATAACCATACAATCTTTTTTCCTGTTTTACAGGAACATCTAGATGGTGTAATTATTGTGCAGGAAAAAAAAGGAAACTGTGATGAAATTAACATAGACAAGGTATGCTTTGTCTTAATTGTGTAAGATTTAAAGCAAGTCAGCATTTAATGTATGCATAGGAGTTGATACAAAAAACCTGATTTGTTGCTTTCCCTAAATAAAGGTCTGCTTAAAATGTGCTTTACCTTCTGTTGGTTAAGTCCAAAATATACAGCTCTAGTCATTGTCAGAAGTTCTAACTAGCTTATTAGGTTAAATACAGGTTTCTTTGTCTCTCATCAGTGTTGGCAGTTTCAGTGTACCTCTTGCCTGCAGTTAGAAAATCAGACATATCTGATACAGCAAAATATTCATTTTACATTCCACTAGAAAAATCACAGTTCTCGTGTTGAGTGTGGGAAAGGATCACATGCAACTTTTTAATTATCCTTGCAAAATTCTGAAGATCACTAATTATTTTATACATCCCTTTTTTCCCCATTGTGAATTAATTATTTCACACACAGAAGATAGTGTCTCATGCTGCATGTGTAATTTTTTTGCACGCTAGGTGAGGCGTCAGGCTCTGCAAGAAGAAATCGATCGAGAATCCGGCAAAACAAAGGTTTTCAGTTCCAAAGTGGGACAGGTATGTATGAGCTTAGACTTTGATCTGGTGGAAATACTGGCTCCTAGAGCAAGTTCCTGAAAAAACCACTGTGCTCTCTTCTGTATGCGGCTCAGGTACGTGGCTTGGCACAATAGTCTTCCTTCTGACTGCAGAGCTAAGGTCACGCCGTAGAACGAGTTGGTACAATGCCAAGAGAGTGTGAGAGCTGACAGTGAACTCCTTGGCATTGGACAGTGTTCCAATTCCCATCATCAGTCCTCAAAAGCAACATTTGCTCTGGTTCCTCTGGAGAATGAGCCATGACAAATTGCTACAGAAGCATTTTCTGCTTACTGTGAAGTACAAATAATTCCAGGCTATGGATATAGCAGTCCCTGAAGTGTATCTTATTTCTTATCTGCAAGACTTTGCAGACATTCAGAAAGGGGCACACGTGGAAGGTAAAGGGGATGACAACTGATAACACATGTGTGATATTTACAGTCAGTCCTCTTGTGGCATCCACACCTTTGCTCCCCTTATTTGAAAGATGGTTCTTTGTTCCTTGCTTTTGCATCCTGCTCAGCCTGCCTCCTGAGAGATTTACAGTCAGGTAGTGGAAACTGTTGCAGCAGTGTTTAGCAGGGTTAATAGGATTGAGGTGGAGAGAAAGCTTTGCTAGTAATCCAGGATTCTTAGTTGTTTTGCAAGGCTGCCAGTGTGTGCCTAGAAAGCTGGAATATGCCTCAAATAAATGCCAGAAACAACTGCTGTAGATGTAGCATAGTGGGAGGCAGCCTGTGAGAGCTCTGGAACTGCAACTGTCTAATAGTGTCTGAAGTCACTGAGAGAAGTGACATCCTTGGCAGGGGATCTCAGTTCCTTGGTGCTGATCTGTGTCTGTTTAGTAGCATGCAGAAGAATAGAAGCTGTGAAAACTAATTCATCAGCTCCACAAAGAGTGAGCTGGAAACGCTTCAGCAAAAGCTGTGTGTGGTGCCTGCCAGGAACTCACTTAAAAAAAATTACAGAGTTTGACAAGCCGTGATTGTATTTGCATCTGTGCAGATGCCTCCCATTCCAAAGGGAGGACTTATATTTATCTGTATGTGACTTAAGTGTATTTGTATGTGTATCTGCATCTGTGTCACAGACTGGGCTTAGACAGCAGCTTGCCTTTGCACAAGGTAAAAATACTGAAGTATTATGGGTTGCTCTCTTTTAATAGTAGGTATTCTGGCCTGTGATTGTGGGTGATACTCCAGCCATGCATTTCTTTAACTTAAAAAAGCCTGCTAGGGCTTGCCTGCAATATTGTGTAGCGTGCTGTGTGTCATGTTGGCTGTCTGCTGGAGAATGACTGTTTCATGCAAGCTGCAACTGTTCAGTTGGAAGGATTTCAGGCCGCCATAAACACACCACTAAGTTCACATTTTTTCCTTTGATGTAACCAGCTTAGTCTATTTAATTAATAATTGGACAATCTTCCATTTTGTATCACCCCCTGTTTTAAAGAAAAAATAGGCAGTAGCAATCCTGCTGAAAATATTTATAAATGATTGCGTAGCTATAGCTCAGGAGTCAGGTAAGATCCTTAGATAATGAAGCCTGTTCTCAGGTAAGCCAGAAGTTCATGAGCTTTGTAAATCATATGATTTATCTTGGGTTATCCACAAACAGCTGAAATACCATGTCACCTGGACATTGGCTCCTCAGAAAGAAGCCAGAATCTGCAGACAAAGGAAGAATCCTGAAGGGGTGAACTAATTCTAAAAATAGTGAAAGGCAAATACCATGAATACAAAGAAAACAGGAAACTGCAAGGGAGGGGAGTCTGTAACAGCACTAGATTTAGTCCTGTTGGATAAGGGGTTTTGCACCCTTGCAATATTAGTTGTAATTAGTAGGATGAGGATGCCAATATTACTTAAAGTTTATGAGGCAGATTGAACACTGTCTCCAAAAGTCACTACAAAACACTGCTGAAAAGAACAGCTCCCAAACTAGGCAATGGGAAAATGAAACAATAAACATACAAAGTGACAGTGAAAGAGGATTAAGTGGCAGTTTTCTTAGAATAAGAGGTGATGTCTGGCTCTTTGAGCTAGGTAAAGAGAGAGCAGAAAAGCTAAGGTTCATGAAGAGGGAGGGAAAGGAGATTCTCAAAGCGCATTAACCCCTCTCCAGGTTAAATGACCTGCACTGCTAATGAAGGTGCACTCAACCAGAGTTAATGTAATTCTTTTACCACATCCTTTAAGAGGTACTGCCCATGGAATAACTGCTTCTTCCCAGCTTTGTCACCCTGTCAGGTTTTTGTAGCTGGTTCTGTTCTCATGGTACGCAGCCAGGAATTGTCTTCCTTGGTGTTGTTATTACTTTTAGTGTTAACCTTGTTTTGCTTCACAGGATACAAAGTTTGGACAGTGGAGTACAGCTGCTTTTAAAAGTTCTGAGGAAGAAATGAAGTTTTTCAGACTGATGGGTGGCTTTAAAAAGGGCTCTGTGCCCATCCAAAATCTCTCAGCAACTACAAACAAACCGAACATGGCTCTGAACAGGGAAGGGCAGGAGAAGTTACAGCAGGCTTTGAAGATGGAGTTTGATAAAGCAATGGACTTGAAGCAACACAGAGGAATTGGTCTTGGATTTCAACCTATTGCCAACAAAAAAGGATACATAGACAAATATACATCTAGATCTATAAAATTTGAAGATTAAAACTCTGAAGTAATAAAAAGAATGAAAATTCAGCTGGCAATTTTTGGGTTTTTTACTTTTCAGATCTTCTTACTTGAAATAAAATAATAAAACGTTTAAGAAATTTGATTTGTGAGGCACTTTAGTACAAGTTTTCAGCTGCATACACTGGTAGAGCTGGGTCCTCACTTCAGCTAAACAGTAAGTTTTTAAACCTTTAACATGTTTCTTCTACAAGGCAAGGCACAGCCTCCTTCAGAGACTGAAGATATGTGTGCCATGCCTGCAGTACATTTTTTTTTTTTATGCTGATTTAATAAACTTATTTTTAGCTACATCTTAGCGACTCAAAGGGATTTTAGTTTTCTGTAAAATCTTCACCTTTTTACACTCAGTGAGTGGTACAAAGTGATGAGGAGATGAAAAAACATGCAAAAAGAATGGTTTAATAATTTGGGTGGCATTTATGATCAGCTTGCTATCTCCTTAAATATATGATTCTGTCTAAACAGATTACTTCTTTAGCCTTAACAAAATAAAACATTTTTGTGCAAAAATATATGTTATATCTGTGTAAGGATTTAACTCATTAAGAACTTACCATTTATTGCAAAAGCAGCAATAGCTGCAAGGTCTCAACGTGGTTCCCTACTGTGGGACAGAAATGGTGAGAGTGAAATTTTATTAGGAGTAATATTAGTACATGTAACTAAATTCCACAAGGGTAAGGTGATAGATCTGTATACACAAAATCCCCCAGAACACACAGATGAAATGCAAATTGTTTTATTCAGTGATAGAGTACTTTGCAAATATAGAGTACTTTGCATACATTTCCTTTTTCATCTGCAGACGGCACTTAAAGATTCCTTCCATTTTACAAAACACGGGACTAAAATGAAAACATAAACATGTCTGTGAAAATGCATTGCAGAAATTAGAACAATAACACCTCGGCCATTTTTCTCTTCTACTGGAACCAATGAAATGAATGCTGGCAGCATCCCAAAGCAGAGAGATTACTTTGTAGGATTATTATATTGAAATGCTGCTTTCTACACAGGAAAAGGACTATTCTACACGTGGGATGAAGTTTTGAGGCTGTGAATTCATTTGTGCAGATTATCTTCTTCCTTTTTTGTTAAAATTACGACAGATCAGATTTTGAAAGGCTTTCGCTACCACAGAGGTTCAAAATACTGTTTATTGAATGTAAATCAGCATTTAAAATATTACAGTAAAACTGGAGACAGAAATTCAGGTTAAATTATTGCACTCAGAACAGTTTTACCTTTACTGTGCCCAAGTAGATCTTTGACACTAAGTAAAAACACACTGAACTCCTCCAGTCAGAATCTAGATCAGTGGTTTTTGGCCTTGGCTGCATGCTGTCTTGTATAGGTGACTCCTTGGAAAAGAGACATCCATCAGGTCCTGGACTGCAGAGGAAGCCGAAGGGCCAAGTCTGTGAAGTGACTCATTTCGGGTTGTTGGCTTCGCCTCTTGATGTATTCCAGGGTTTTCACCTGGGTTTGTAAAGAAAGGGATTGGGAGATTTTTAGTGTCTTTTCTCATTTCATACACCATCACTTTGTATACACACTCTCATGATTTTCCATAAATTTCACTGGCTATGTGAGCACTTGGCATTTCTTTCTCATTATCATGTGTAACTGTCTTAAAGGCTCTCAAATGCCACTTTCCAGCAGTTCCTCCACAAAATAAAAGTGCTGTATTTCTCTTAGAGCTATATTTCTGTTCTGAAAAAAAGTTACAGCACCCAACATTTTCAGGTTCCTTAATGCTTGACACAGGATTAAAATTGCTAGAAAGATACAGACCACTTGAAAGAAGAGAAGCTGCTTATTCATTAAGAAGCATTTTAAAAAGTAAGTTGTTGGGGTTTTGAGATAATTTTTTTTTTTTTTTTTTTTGGCAGAGAGCAGCTTGTAAAGAGATTAGGTTTATTCAGATCAAGAAAATAGTACTTTTTCCCAAACAAAGAGGGGAAAAAGATCTTAAGAACTAAAATTTTTCTGCGTTATCTGTTTTCCTTACCATAGTCTTGGTGTCAGCAAAGCCATGTTTCTGAGCAAGATTCCAGAGATTGACTGAAAGCTGGTTTAGTTTGTTGTTTCGTAGATCCCCATGAGCTATAATAGTGTTAAAGAAATAGAGTGCCAACTGGCTCTGACGCTTCAGGGTCTACAAGGAAACAAAAATATTCCCATATTACCCTATAATCATCCCCAAATACGCAGCATAACCTCACTGCGTTCTCTGAACGCTTGGAAGTGCAAAGGGCACTCATTCTGGAACACACGGCAATAGTTACCAAGAATAGTTTTCATGTTCCATTCAAAATGCAACAAGGAGT
The DNA here is from genome assembly GCA_013399855.1 of Oxyruncus cristatus. Lineage (NCBI taxonomy): Eukaryota > Metazoa > Chordata > Aves > Passeriformes > Cotingidae > Oxyruncus > Oxyruncus cristatus. The sequence goes on from VXAY01004181.1 coordinate 240,317, forward strand.
GATATTGAATCAATGTAAGTTGCTGTAAATGAAATAATTACACAAGACTCCCACATCTCATACCACTTTGCCACAGCACATTTTGTAGGTCTGACACATTTTTAACTCAAGATTGCAATTGCACAGACATCGCCCTCCCACCAACCAGCCTTGCACTTAGAGCACCAGAGCTCTATATACTTGAGAGAGACCACTATCATCAATCCAGATTAATGCAACTTCAGGGGTTTTCCAGCAGTCTAGTCTACATTAATTTATTTAAGTAAATATGTTTTTTTCCTGCTATTCTTTCAGTGCAACTTTGGTTATACCAACATATTTGCACCATATTTGCAGCTACTTCCCCTAAAATTGCTGAGGAAGGCCCTTAAGGAGGACCACTCCCTCATGGTACTCTGCAATGGAGGAGCACCAGCCTCTGTGGAGGAGTTCTGGGGCACGGACAATCCTGCTCTGAGCTTACAGGGTGCTTCCACCCTGCTTTGGAGTGAGTGGAAAACAGAAATCAAAATGCTATTGCAGATTCTGCTGATTCCTATAAAGTAAGTTTTCACGGTTAAGAGGATGAATTTTTATTGGATGCATCTGAGCTGTAGTATTTGTTTATACTGCTCTGCTGCAGCTGTCCTTAGTTCTTTGCTCCAGAAAGCCCACTGACAAAGGCACAGCTCCATCTTATACAAACCACAGCAGTGGAGCCCTAGTTTACAACACAACTGTCAGCTGACCACCCCAATTAATGAACTTCACGCTGCACTTCACCCCTCTCAGTTCCACTCATACTGGGGTAGCTAATGCCCAGTGTTCAGAGACAAGGTTACAGGCAGCATGAGCCAGAGATTGGGGTAAAAGAAGTGCAGGGACCTCTAACTTGTGTGTTCCTGACATGGTGCCGATGTAGCCATGCAGTCTCTGCCCTTTCCCTAAGGGACTGAAAGTAAATTAATTTCTCACTGCCAGCAGAAGAGAGGTCAGATGCTATTAATCAAAGAAATGGCACACGCCGAGCTATCAGTCCTCCAGATAAAGACGGAAAAGGAGAAAGCCATGCTATGAAGGAACTGACCACCTAGAAAAGAGGCCAAACATGCCCCGAACTGGAAGCATCAGACTGGTACTGGATGTATGTGACACAGTACATGCAGAGACAATCTGCCATATCATGAAATCATTTACTAATTTGAAACATAGGTACTTCAAAAAGGATCATCCTTCAAAAAGGACTCAGAAACAAGCTAGGAGAGTGAGAGGCACACTAACTCTCATTGTGTTGGGGCAGGTATAACAGACAGGATTTTGGCAGTAGTCCTCAATTACACACCACCAAGTGGAGAGAGAGGCAGGCTCAGGTATGCAGGAAATCCCACCACGACTGAAAATGAACAAGGAGTGTCAGGCAAGGCTTCCATGATGATGAACAGGACTGTTTGTGTAACATGGCACTGACCTCCAACCCGAGGGAGGCATCCATGCCAGCACGCTGCCAAGCCTGGCAAGAGTGAGTTGTGGGTGGCACCCCAGCTCACAGCGTATTCACAGGCAGCAAGGAGAAAGCAACAGCTCAGCTATTTGGCAACCACACACATCATGGGACTAGCAATTCCCACACCAAAAAGAACTGCCAGCCTTCTAGGCAGCACATTTTCCATAATCCTTGGAATAATACTGATGACAATGAAACAAAGAACAAACTACATCATGCCAGAACGTGACCCCCTTGTGTTCTCAGCCTTCCACCGAAGTGCAGAGTAATGTCAAAATTTCATATAGCATAACAGAAAAAAACCAGTCTTTCATACCATGGGCCATGTAACATTCTGTTTCACAAAATTCTACCTCTTCTCAATTTAAAACAGAGAACTATGTCCAACTCTGCTTCTAGTTCAGTATGCAAGCACATGTTAAATCAACTGAAGTTGTTATGAGTTTATATAAAATTAAAAATCAGTTGTGTTGAAAGAAGAAGCCTCAAGAGCATTTCTCCTGCTCTGTTTTTGATACTTACCATAAAAAGTCCAGTATCTACCATGCAGTGCATGGGAAGATTGCCACCCTAACATGGCACTGCCAGGGGCACAACATGCTCCTGATAATTTGGATTGGAAGTCATGCTTGAATAAAACATATATTTATTACTGAGGAGCAAGAAATAAGGTATTTACATTTCTACAAAACCTGGCGCATAAGACCAGTCTTACACACACACACAGAGGATTCACTGCTGCTCTCATGACCAGAAACAGCTTGAACTTTACAGAACTGTCCAGAATTGAAAATTCCCATTCCAGCACTGTCACATAAATGAAGCATTCTCTAATGCTGTGAGAAGACCACGCTGTGTTAACAATACAATGCATTGTTCTCTTCCAAATTGCCATTTTGGTGAAAGGATTTTATTGTGAGAAAAATTTATTTTCCTTTATAGCTTTTAAAGGAAATGGACCAATAAAAACACAAAATCATCAGAGGCTTGTTCATTTAAATGAGCAGCCAAGAAGATGAATAATAAAAGGTCACCAACACTGAAGCAATCCAAATACCACAGTGATTTTATGACCAGTTCTACTTTAGCACAATTAGAGATCTCTGACAGTATTCTCATCATCTCTATTTCCTCAGCAACAACAGCTTCCTCGAACTACTATTCATTCTTAAAAACCAATTTTTATCTAAATCTCTGAAGGACTATTACTCAACAATGGAAAACAAATGCTCCCCCTTTGTAAATAAGGGAGGACAGGGGAGTAAATCCAAGGCTGCAGGGGCAAAGGCAGGCCAAGGACCTATATCCGTGCTGCTTAGCTTTAAATCCAGTTTTCTGTGCAACGACGGCGTCAGTGAAATAACACAGGATCCCATTACTCAAAGTATTATGCTTGAAAGCAGAAAACAATAAAAAAAAGGCCTTTCAGAAACCATGGATTTCAAGCCCTACAAACATTCCCACCCACATATTCCATATAGGAGTCAGATGCAAAAAAACCCTTTAATATACAACCCACAGTCCTGAAAACTCCTTCCAAGACCTGCTTGGACATTCTTAGCTGTGCCAGAATGGTTGTTTTCTGCTGTTACCGCTCTGAAAAAGAACTACCATTCACTGTGGTGTGGTGCACAATGATGCAGAGGCATTTGGGCAAAGGATTTATTCATCCTGCATCCCTACAATTGCTCAAGGAAGAACAGACAGGATAGCAAAAGCAGAGAAAAAGCTAAACTTAGCACAGTGTCCTCCCAGTATGTATCACTTCACACATTCTGTATTGGCAAACACTACAGGCTACTGTGCAAACAGGCCACCCAAAAAATTCCATCAAATCAATCACCCCCTGCCCTCCCATTCCAGGCTACAAGCCACAAGACTTCCCTCAACAGAAGCTGTCCAGCAAGGGGTGATTAGGAAGCTGTGGAGGGGATCAATCTCAGAAGCAGCTACAGTAACAGAACAGTGAGTTCTCCTTATTTTAGTAATACTGACAACATTAATCACCTGCCTTTCACATACAATCCATTAAGTTATATTTGATCCCTCAGAGCCTCTCAACTCCAATCAAGAAATCCAATAAGCTGCCTGGAGTTTTCTTTATTTAATATTGAACAATTATACTAAAATCAGGATAAAGACAAAATACCTTTTTCCTCCCTCTGTAGTTCTCCCCTGACTTCATCCTAGTGTCTGGGATCTGAAACTTTTACTAATTTTAGGTGGCTTTCATTGTATTTTACTGAGTAATAGACTAACTGTGAATTCTCACTTTGCTCTTTACAGAATTGGACATTTCAGGTTACCGCTAACTCAGCTGGCAAGAAAATATGGTTTATTCCATGCCCATGGCAGGGGGGTTGGAGATTCCAACCCAGAGCATTCCATGATTCTAAAATTTACAAAGTTCAGAGCCAAGAGGAAACAACAGGAAGTATGGACATGGAGCAGATATCAGGTATGACCACACTGCAATCAAAGGAATGACTGTGGCACTGTCTCCAATTCTATCTTAGGCCAATAACTGCAATACCATCACCATAGAGCTCATTATAGTCAGAAAGACTCACAAGAAAAAAAGTTATCCCACACTGATCATCACATTTCCATAACCAAACTACACCAGGACTCAAGCTGGTTAATTTAAAGCTACCTCTAACCCCAAAGAGCATCACATTTCCATAACCAGGCTCCAGCAGGACTAAAGCCAGTTAATTAAAGCTAACTCTAAGCTCACTCTCCGAGCAGAGTGCTGCTCTGCAGTGATCATTCCGTACTGCAGCACAATCACTCCTTGGTGCACGGCCACAATCGATACCACAGTGAGCCAGAGTGGCCTCTGCTGCCTGTCAGCTCAGTGACCCATCCCCAGCCAGCACAGAGCGGAGCAGGAAACTCCTGCCTGCATCTGAAACATGGATTATAACTGTGGCATCATCTATTTCACATCATTAGGTGTCTCCACGACAAGCCTGCCTAAGTGACAGACTCGCTTTTTAAACAAGTAAAATTCCCCAATCTCCTCTTGTTAAAAGGCTGCTGGAGCCGTTGAAAAGACCAGTGCCTGGTCAAAGGGGGTGCGTTTCTTCAAATTACTTTTGGGTTTGTATTGAATCAAGCTGAGTAAGAACATACCTCTTCTTTTCCGAGGGTTTTCAGATGATCCAGGATTTGTGCTATCACTGTTTCACACAGTTTATTAATTTCAGCCAGGAACTTGGAGTCTCCACCATACAAGGCATCATTGGAATCAACTGCAGAGATGAATTCAAGCTTAGGTCTGGCTAAAGAGCTATGCATTTGTTTGCTACTGAAAACACCAGCTATTGATAGAAGACCACATGTGGAAGAGATCTTGAAGTTTTTAGAGCTTACATAATTGTGATTTTAAACACATCTTTCAGCCTCATTTATTTATATTTTAGTATGAAATAGGTTACAAGAAATTCGTAGGTTTAAGTGTGTCAAGGTCAATCAGAAAGCACAAAAGATAAAAGATGATCTCCTGTTTCCAAGTAAACTTGATTTTTAAGAAGCTAAAGTACATGGTGCATCATCCTACTACAGGGTAAAAATTACAATTTATACTTCCATGCTTGTCTCAACTATAATCTAATTAATTCAGATTTCTCATTTTAGGATTATGCAGCTATTTTGGTCATATAAAAAATGGAGTGAAAGAAAAAGCAGCTAAATGACACTTCCTTACAGAATCTGAACAGCAGATTTACTGCAGAGTAGTAGTTCAACTGACAGCTATTTTCTGTGCTGCTAACTGCAGGAGATATTTTGTCATGGGTGGTAACTCTGACAGACTATTCACCAGAAGAACTGCAGAACATATTCCAGTCTGCCCTCTCTGTGAAAGCCCTGTGCAACTAAAAGAAAAAGCCAAACTAGCTTGGCCTCTCTGACTCACTAATCTTCCAGTATGCTTTAAAAGACTCAATTATTACTCTATCTTAATTTAGTAATCTATAATCAGAAGACAAATACTCAAATTTTAAAGCATATCAAAATATTACTGCAAAAATGATGACAGCTATTTTATAAAATGTAAAATCTTCAGAATTTTCTAGCTATTCTGAAGATTTTTATAAATTATCCCTGCAATTTCCAAAACTGAAAGCCTGCTTTCAAAGCAGCAGATACACCATTTAAATAATGGAGAGTAGGCTTTACATTCTGAAAACTGGAGTTGTTAATAAAAGTGAATGAGACACCAATGATAAGTATAAATCAAGCTGTTACTCTAGACTAAAAAAAAAAACTCTCCATATGTATAAAGTTCTAATATTGACTTGAGAAGTTCACAGTTACAAGCATTTGCACCACCACCACCAGGAGCAAACCAAGTAACCCACTCTGCACAGATTCACTTTTAAGAACAGACTGTGCATCTGTTCAGGAGCCACCTCCTGTGATTATTTTAAGTTACAATACCTGGAACTGGATAGAAAAATAACCCATTCTGTAAGACTGACTACCACTAATCTTCATTAACGAGGTACAGTGGTAACACAACACTACAAATTGCACAGTGGGAACGCCAGGACCCAGAGCCCCACTCAAGAGTTACCTTTATCTACATGGTAGATATATGCTTCTTGAGTCATTGCAGACAGCAGATGCAAAACATTAGTATAAATCCTGACTTTGTCATCGCTGTTATCCTCCCAAGTATAATCCTGGATCACATTTAGTAATCCTCGCACAAGAAACAACACTCCTTGCTCTGGATGGTCCTACAGAAATGAAAAAAGATAGGTCAAAACCAACACCACAAGAACGCCCCAAAAATAGGATTATTTGCAGTCATTCAGTGGTTTAGAGTCACAATATAAGCTCTATAAAAGCAAGACTACAATATAATTAAAGCTGACAGCTACTTTTCTCAAGTATGCTTCCTGCGAATCCTTTTAAAAATTTGTTCCAGTTTCCATCTAAAATGTCCATTTGACCCATAATCAGGACTTGATCTGGGCAGCCTCCACAGACCAACTTTGAAATGCTTTGTTTTCTAGTCACAGGGGAGTAGTATAACATTAATTGTCAGCTTCTTAACAGCTAAGCCTCTAAAATCAAACACTGGGTAGATTTTTTTTAATAAAATCATGTCAGTAAGCTGTAGTGTATGAGTGTCAGAAGAACACCTACACTGAGAAGCCAGAGTTACAGACAACCAACAATCTTTTAACATGAAAGGAGTAGAAAGACGTCTGCTTTACATAAGCTGGGAGTTTTTGCAAGCAGCTTTAACGCTGCACCAAGCTCATTTCCAGCTGGCGGGTGGTTCAGTGATACCAACACACACACAGGACAAATTACAGTCCACTGAGGACATTTCCTTCTGATCTTCGTAAAGTAAATAGAAGAAAAAGTGACAGATTCTAATTTCTGAATCCTGGCACGTTATTGCAAGTTATTCTTCATTGCTGAACCTGAAGGGTCTGCTGGAATAACGAGAAGCCACTGCTCTGATGAGGAGGATTTGGACAGCACCACCCTGTGCTGCTTCACCAAACATGTAGTCAAATTAAAAAGGAAGGAGAAAACCATAAGGAATGTTACAAGGAGGAGGAACAATCTACTTTTTCCAAGAACAAATGAATATACCTCAAACTTTTTTTTTCTAGTCTTCCAGATTCATTTACAATTTTCCCTCATCTTTTAGATATAGCTGAAAATATTGGAAGGAAAATTATCTCTCTCTCAGTTTGACCATTAGTTAAAAATTAGAAGGGTGTAGAATGGTTGTACTTTGTGAAATATTCATCAGAATAGGAAAGTTATGCCAAAACACATCTTCTAAATATTGTTTTCACTCAAAGGACTGGGCAGCCTACAACAAAGTAACTGAAACTAATAGAAACTAGAGCTCTGTATTTTTCCCCTGCTAAAGTATTAGATTTTTGTGAGTGCTTAGGTAATAAAACACCAAATGCTGTTTACACAATTAAATGATGGCGAGATTTCATTCTACCCCCAATCTAGAAAAGTGCCAAGTGCTACTGAGGCACCTCCCCTTTCACAGGTTCTGCCTCCCCATTTTCCATTGGGGTGAGTGATTTTGCAGCCAATGAGCAAATCAGTTCAGCTTGCTCATAGAAGACTAATCACTGCATCTGCCACTCCAAAAGCCCAGTCTACTCTAAATTTTTCAACAGGAAAGTGAAAATAGTCCACCAGCCTACAAGCTGTTCATGCACACACAACTTACCGGAACAACTAATAACGTGGACAAAAAATTACAAAGGAATTCCAGGAGGAAGGCATCAGAAGGTCGCATCTTTCCATCTACACTGATCATTTTGGGCACTTCAGGAACAAGGCTCACTGCAGCTTTGAAAAAAGCATCAGCTACAAAATAAAAATAGAGTTGCTGTATTATCACTTCAGCCGCGATGGCAGTCGCGCCTGTGGCCCAATGATTGCTCCGAGTTTGATTCCAACAGATTACAGAAAATGAACCTGTGCTTGACTGCAAAGAAACTCAAGACTCAGCAGTCAAAATCTGTGGTAATTCAAGTGATACTCTTTCTTCAACAGAAAGTCCCACCTCCCTCAAGACTTTTGAAATTATAACTCTTCCTTTTTGCGAAACAAGGGGACACCATCATTTCACATGTAATGCATATATAATAAAGAAATTAGCACATGATCAAAATTGACTTATCTAAAGAAGTGCTTATGCCAGGAGGATGGAGAATCCAAAGGGAGGGAAAAAAAGGTTCATGTTATCTTGTTCACCAAGTCATTCACAAAAGGCTGTTAAAGTTATAAGGAAGTACTTCATTTCTCTAATTATTTATAATCATTAAAAGTAAAATATTAATATAGTACCAGAACCTGAGGTATTGCTGGTTACCTAGATAAAAGACTTCTTTCCAAGAAGCACAATACAGGAATTAGAGAAACCATCCACCATTGTGGCCTTGGTAAAACAGCTAGTAAGAGGTTTTTCATAACTCTTTATTATGTCTCTAATCTTACAACAATATAAATTCCAAGCACTAGAACATCTTTTCCTCGGTTTATTAATATTCACAAATTAAAAGCAACAATATTTTCTCTCTTACACCAGATGACCCCTTATATATGCTGAGTTCACAAAAAAATTCTGACAGCAACACTGTTTTGCACTTTCTTGGCTACATTTCAGAATATCCAAGTATCCACATCTCACTCGAGTTGTTTAGCCATACACTTCAAAGCATCCTTCTGAATTAATGCTGTATCTTTATTTTACAGGAACAGGCACCAAGGCCATGAAATCAGATTTTATCAAAGAGAAAAGAGAGTTCTTGGTGAAAGCAAAGAAGTGTTACAAGGCTGGGATGGAGATACCACTGACAGGCAGGCATGGACATTTCCAGGAGCGCAGCTTGCTCTGGAAAAATTCATTTGAGACTCCAAGAAAATTTGCTAAATATAGTACCAACTGATATCTAATTTAAGCTTATGAGGAATACCAGGGAAACATGTGCTTTGGAAAAACTGTAGTTCTTCTGACTCTTATTTCTTTTCAGCACATGGGGGCTCAAGCCCTTCTGAACTTTTCAGTGCTTAGAACACAGACCCCTTCTGTCACACATCGTACCTCCTTTTATTCTGCACATTTATTCTGAGGTGAAAGAATGTTTTTTATTTATTTCAAACAACATATAAGTTTAGACAGCCAACCCAAAAGAAGGTAAGTTATCTTTCTCTGAGCTTTATTGGAGGAAGGAAAGCAGCAGCAGATGTTCATTCTAGCAGAAGTAAATGAATCGCTGTCACTTCCACAGTTGTCTCGGCAGAAAAAAATAAAAGTGCCCGTCCCACATCACCATACAGTAAAAACATGTGACCAGACAAACGAAAAATGCGCCTCAGAGAATAGTCTGAATTCCAAAGTACCCGTGTCTGTGCGCAGAACACTCCTGTTATGAAATAACTTCAGAAGGCAGGACGAGAATGACCTGAGCAGCAATCAGTCTACAGAATGAAAGAGAAGAGCTGCAGATACCTCACCCTAAATTACTGCTCTCCCAGCAATCACAGTCCAATACATTCTCCTCTGAACTTCAGCCCTAACACAAACCCAAACCCTCCTATCTTCACTTTGAAAAATTTGATTCAATTTACTTTTCTGGCCCTCCTGCCGTTGCTGTGAATGAGAACTGCCTTCTCGTCTGGCTGGGCAGCTCCAGAGGCAGGAGCTCCCTCATTACACCGGCTGGGAAGAGCAGCATGCCTGGACCCTCTGCAGGTCAGTGCTGCTGGAGCGAGGAGAGACCTGCCTGCACCACAGACGGCTCACCGGGCCCTGCCAGTGCTGCCACAAGTTCTGCTGTGCTTCCACCTTTTTCTTCCCTATCCATGGCAGTCACAGAGCAGCTGCCCCTGGGCTGCCTTCACGTGGCTGCTGCCCCTGGCCACTGCCACAGAGTCACCCTGCGAACCCCATGCACTGTCACTGTCCCAGCACAACAGGAAGACTAGGGGGCTCTTTCCCCACAGTTTTAATCCTGGTTTCTTGCCTTTTTCCTCCTGCTTTCATCCCAGTGCAACAAAGCACGTCAAAACAGCAATTCAGCACCAAACAGTTGTATTTTTCTTTGGTACATCCACTAGTCCTGGCAAAGGAAAATATGTTCATTTTGCTGCGAGTCCTGCCAATCTGTGCTAACCACGAAATGGCTTTATGCTGGAACAGCAAAAGCACATTTATCCAAGATATATGTGCTTCATAAGAAGCAAAAATAAATGCATATTCATGCAAAGGTTTTTATTACAGACTGTAGAAAGCTACTTGTCCTCCAAACACTACAATCCTATGCACTTGCAGGGAGGTGTCAGTATGCATCACATGCTCTGAGTTTGAAGAAAAAGTTCACTAAATAGGTTGTCACAGAAATGCTATTTTCTTAAGAAGCATGAAATGAGCATCAGTGTTTAATTCTGAACAACCTTAATTACAACATTATGCAATAGTCCTTTCTCTGTATCTTTAAAAGTCAATTTTTAAAGCTTTACTGAAGGCATGTTTTAAAACAAAACCCTACACCGCTTTTCCTGGCTTCCAAACCGTATAAGGAACCACTTAAAAAGCATCAAAACCCACAATGATGTTATGTTCTTGATTTTAAAACAAACAAACAAAAAAAAGGTAAAAAAGACTTCTTCTGGCGAAAGATGCTGTTTTCTTATTTTCCTAAAGTATGACACTGCTTCTAAAGTGCCCCCCTGTTAAACTGGATAAGGGGAGAGCAGCCTGTGCACTACAACAAATCATCATGATGAAGCCTTCCCAGACTGCTGTTAATATCTTGTGCAGTGCTCCAAACATAACATACTTCATGCTTCGCTACGTTTATCCTCTCACAGCAGCTCCTTCATTTTGGTTGACCATAATCCTATAAATCTTTCCCCCAAGCATACATGCTGACCTTCAGGCTACAAAAACTAACAGTCTTGGATAACCAAGTCAGCACTTCCAGAAATACTCTCCTACAGAGGGAAAAGCAAGTGAAATCGGTGTTGAATGTTTTGCCATTGACAATATTCGTGATGGCACATGCACACACACATTTAATTACATCTACACGCAACTTTATGTACCTCCATATATTTCTATATAACAATGCAAACTGAATTTTTATATCTAAAGAGATTGAATTTACTGCATCTGTGATAGCCAATTAAACTGGACAAATTTAAGATTTCAGGCAGGCAAAAAGTCAAGGAGGAACGAGGCCATTAGAGATGGGAAAACAATTAAGCTCCTTAAGTCCACCTTCAAAGAGCAAAAGGGAGCGAGCTTGACATACCTACCCAAACTATTTTTAGTCCCGGGTACAATTACACCAGGCTAAGTCCACCCAAAGGACAAAACCAGGGACCATACACAGCCTTCTGCATTCCACATCACTGTCGTGTCTTACAACTCTGTCAAACCTAATTTAATACTCTGAAGATTTTGCTTCCACATCTGACACATGCTGGTAATTCAATGAAGCCTTGTACTCCAGTGCAAAAAAATTAATTGGAAGCAATTGTGGGGGTTTTGTTGCCTTAGTTTTTCTGTTAAATGAATTAATCCATTACTCTTTTGACAACCAAGCATTGCAAACATATGAAACACCTTCTCCTCACATCAGTGAGGTCACTGTGAGAGTTCTGCCACATTGCTGAAATGTGGATTTCCCTTGTCCATCTTAAAATTATATCCACATGACTTCCAACCCAGAAACTACAAAGAATTATTTGAAGTAACAAAGTTGATGTCAGAAAATGAATGCCCTCCTGTTTGGCAAACTGGAATGTACTGTGTTAATTCATACTATGAATTAGCTGCAGATAAAAAGGTAGGTATGTGGATGAAGCTTGCTAGAGCCAGTTTTAGGCATAGCTCGAGCAGAGATTGTTAGCAAGGCCTTAGTACTCCCAACAGCACATAGAGGCATAAGTGGAAGGAAAGATGTGTACAGGGAGATCACACAGGATGAGCCAAGTTGTAGTCAGTAAATGCAACACACACCATCACTGCCGCCCAAAAAACCACCACAAATTTCAGCCTGCCTCTCTGCATTCCACATAATCCCCAAAGACTGTGAGGTAACACATCAGCAGCAGACTCTAAAGAAAGCTCCACTAGAAATACTGGAAATTTTGAAATAATAAGTGCTATAGGTAAATACTAGGTTTCTCCTGGTTATTATGAGGTGGAAAAAAAAAAAATCAAATGAACAGGCATATGGAAAAGCACGATACAAGGCTGAAGAGTCAATATGGTTTTTGCAGAGAGAAATCATTCCTCAGAAGTCTTCCAAGTTTTCCAAAGAACCAGCAAGTTTATGTTTAAAAGTAACTCAGTCAATACAAATACCTGGATTTAAAAAAACATTTAAATGTTCCTTATACAAAAGGCTCTTTGAACAACTAAGCTGACAGAAGATAAGGAGGAAAGTCCTCATGAGGACCAATAAAGGATGGGGTGGGCAGGGAAAGGAGTGGGAATAAAAAGTTTTCACAGTGGAGCAAAAGGACTACTGCATTCCTTAAGGTTTTGCAGAGACATGTCCTTATGATGAGCTGGAAGGTGACAATGTTTGCAGACTAGTCTGGAACGTGAGTGCAAAGCATCACAAATGGATCTCATGATTCTGAGCAATAAAGCAGCAGATGAACTCTAATATTAGTAAGGCATGTGGAGAAAGAAACAGCCCTTGCTATAACTGTAGAAAGATACGCTCTAAATAGGCTATTTACACTCATGAAAGATTTTGGAGTCATTATAGATGGTTTCCTGAAAACTACATCCTAAACAGCTGTTGAAAAGGCAAGGCAATTATAAGAATCATTAGGAGAGTAATGGAAAATTGAGGTGTCATTGTATGCAGCTGTTGTGCATTTATACCTGGAATACAGTCCTGATCTTCCCATTTCTAAAAGGACAAAAAGATTAAAAAGGTGCTAAGGCAGGGAACTGTTTCCTTATTAGAAAAGACTATACTGACAACAAATTCTTCGGAACTTACCAACTCCACCATCTCATAGAGAGTAAGGAAATGCATTGGGAACAACTGAATTTTGCTCAGTATCACTTGGAGATCAGCTGCAAGCTCTGAGACATTCAGCTAACAGGTAACTGTGGAACTCACTGTCACATGAAGTTACAAAGGCCAAAAAGTAAAAATTTATTAAAAATTAAATTCCTAAGGATTGGTCTCTTCATTTTATTAAGTACTGTGGTCCATACACAAGCTTTGCTGAAGGATGTATTTAGATCACCTGCAGTTGAAAGCCAAGAAGCATCATTATACATTAGTGTTTCCTGTAGGTACCCTTAAGTAGATGCTACTAGACACTTTCAAAAACAGGTCATGGGCTAGACAGACTTGAAGAACTGACAATCTGATATAAAATACTAGTCTGGAAAGCTTACAGAGACAGAGATGTCATCTCTCTCACATCATATGGAAAAGCTATTGGCTGGGATAAGGAGAGGAACAACAAAAAGCTCAGGGAATGAGAGAAGTTTCTAGCTACGGAAAACCCACGTAACAGTACAAGTCACAACTCTGTTCAAATAAAGCAACAGAGACAGCATATACTCATCTCACCAGAGAAGCAAGAGCCAAGAAGTCCCAAAATCTGTAATCAGGAAAATCTCTTCAGGTTCTTACTTCTCTAAACTCTTTCCCTCAAATTCTTTCTATTTATACTCTTCAGATCTATGAAGGTTTTAGGAGATTAGGAAGAAACACTACAAATTGTATCAAATGCTACTGAGAAAATACTCTAAAATATTAACAGACTATGATTTACATTGCTTATTAGATTTTCCATACCATACTTTCTCCAGAGTTTGGCTGAAGCCTGTCATATTTAGAGAACGTTCATGGAAAACCAACATTTTCTGCAGTAGAAATTACTTTTGCAATCTACTAGGTGAAATTTTGTTTCAGCTACAACTGGAGAACAGAACAAATACCTAGAAGTACATTAAGCACTGTATGCTTCAGAATTAAAATCTGCATTTACAAAACAAAAAGGTCTGCATCAGCTGGTCTGAGGGACAGACTCCATTTTTATAGTTTTATGTTTGACAGTATCCCAGTGAAATTAGTCACACAGAATCAGCTGAATTACCTTATTCACTCAGCATGTTACTTCTGAAGTGAGGTAAGGATTTCACAGCCTTTAAAACAAAACTGCTGCTTAACACACATTACCAGAAAGTTACATCATCCCCACCCACCTGCTGAACGCTGTGACCAACAAGTAAAAACTCATGCTGTCTGTTCTCTGACAGACAAAAGTAGCATTTCCACAGGGAGGAAATATGTGCAATTAAAATAATACCTGTATGTCAGAAATCCAGAGGAGTGACACAATGGAGCATGCATTTAATCTCAATTTAGTCTCAGCACTCCCCATGGCAGGAAGCATGACTGATGAGAATTTATTCCTCTCAGCACGCAGCGTTCAGTGGCTCAGTTAAAAAAATGAAAAGCCCATCTCTGCAAAATCTCCTTTTCGAAGGTGAGCTCTTAATAGGCTCTCCAGAGGTACAAACTATGCAGCCAGGACAAAACCACCTAAAACATTTTAAACATAATTGCAGACTCATTTTATTTAAAGCAGCTCTTGGAAGCTGGAGACAAAAAGAGACAATAGTCATGTTCAATATATACTGAACAGCATGCCCAGACAGACATCCCTCAGTGTATTAATACTGGAATTTCATGAGCCTATAAATTCACATTTCTGACCCAATTCCACTGTATTAAAGAAATTCTATTCCAAGAAAGATTACGATTACAATTTTCTAATACTGAAGTATTTGGGTGAGTTCAAACACTTGATTTGTGTGGCAAATCCCAGCAGGCAAGGCCCTGATTTGTTAGAGAAAATGGGAATATCAAGACACTAGGACAGATGGCCTACTACTGCTGCCCCTTGAGACTGGGAATGAGGCAAACCCAAACTCCTCCAGTTATAAGCAGATTAGCTGTGGCTCTCCAGTTGTTGGTAGTTTATCAGTGCAAACCTCAGACTCATAAACTTTATTTATTGTAATGATCTTTATAAAAAAAGCAATTTTTTAAATTCTCCTTATCTACCTACCCCAACTTGTAATTCTGCTCCTTTTTCAATTTAGATACATCGGCAATTTAGAGAAATCTCCCCACTGCCAATAGAAGTTATGGAACTCGATTTTGTTATGCGTTTAAGTGAAAACTCAACTCACTGAAATAGCTAGACTCCAAATAGAAACTTTAAATTAAGAAAAATCAAAGAATTTAAGTTGCTAAAAACAACAGCTGGAATCTTTAAAGACAAACTGCACACACTCTCCCCCCCCATGCACGTTCCACTGCTGACTGAGCTATCACATCAGGGACATTACCTTTCAGTTTTATTTCTCTTCACAATTTTAAACCAATTAAGCTAATCCAAATGAGCATGAAATAAGGGTTACAGACAAAGCACAATTTCACTTCCTGGCCTAATGGTAGCATTAATTGCACACTCTTAAATCTTCACTTCATGCTGCACTGGTTTTAGTAGATCGGTGTCTAATTGGCATCAGTTAACTCAGTAAACTGACTGGATTGAAATCTGCTGTTATGAATTAATCAGTACTTCTTACCTCTTCTTACTCATTCAGTTAGGATACAGATTAAACTGTGCTAGAAGTAACTTTCAAGGACACATTATCTGGCTTCAGTGCATCAACATATGGAAAGACAGCTCACAAAAAGTGTCCCAAGACAGTGCCTAACTGGTTAACAAATGCTAAACTACTCATGCAAGTGACATGTCTCTGAATACAAAGTATACCTAAAATAGCTTTTCTAAGGAAGCGAAAAAAGTGCATAACAATAAAACCTTGCTAAATGAAGTGAGTTACTGAACACCAGAGTTTTGCACATGCTTCATTTTAATAAAAGTGGAGATGAACCAAATGCTCCTCTCTCTAGCTTGTGTGTGGGTCTAAAATTCAGGAAAGTGTGTTTAATAAACATGCAATTTAAAGACTGAGTTCATAATACTTTGCATATACCTGCTACCTTAAAAGATTTCAGGACGGGGATCCTGTAATTGTTTAGTGAGTGCATTGTGTTCACATGTCAAACAGCTGTGCACATTTATAAACTCTCACACTGAAAAATCTGGACAATTGTTGAGGCCCTGGAGTCTCACTCAGAGAAGACTTGGATGACAAAAGTAGTGAAAAAGCAGTTTAGAAATTGAAAGATTATTAAATAATCTTGGACCCCAACATGGGCAGGGCATAATCCTCGAAGAGCAAATGTTACAGAAAAACTGCTTTGCATTTGCTTCCAACAAGAGAAGCACTGCAACACAGAAACAGTAACAGAAATTGATACAAGGATGAAAATGCTCAATTAAACAAAATGCCATGGGAAGAAAAAGCAAATTCAATTTTTGTAAACTCTATTACCTACAAAGAAACTGCACAATACTAACTGCACAACAACAGACTTTGCAGATCTTTTATTTGCACAACATACTTGGACACAACAGACAGCTTTAGTCTAAATCCCTCTGCTTTGCTATATGGGCAACATCAGATTCAAAACAAAGAAACACAACAGTCACCCTGCACTAAAAAGTCTTAATCAGCATCCTAAGTCAGCTTGTTTGTGCAGCTGGAACTTGCTGGTAAATGCAGAGCTTGGAAAACAAGCTCTCGTGAAGAAGGACAGAGAATTAATAGTAGCCACAACAAAAGATGTTGCAAAGTAATCCAATTTATTACTCTCACAGCTCCACTGAAAACATGTAAAGGAAAAGCATTTACCATAAGAGAGCAGACATTTAAAGTCAGGATTAAAAATTGCAAAACAAAGTAGAATGACATCAGTTTCAAAAGGAAAAGAAAAATACTGCAAGCAGTTAAAAGTATGAGAAGACTTTCGGAATAGGTAACTGTATTCCCTTTGTGACATGAACAGGAACAGGATCATATTAAATGGCAATACAGACTTAATGCTCATTCTGGTGCCAGAATAGCTCCCATTTTTTTCCTCAAATCACATTTTGTCAGAATTTCCAATTACTTAACGTCGAGCTAACAGAATGGCTGAAAACTGTGCTCAGGCCCTGGTTCAATCACTAACTGAGATCAAAAAAAAAAAAAAGAAAATATATTTTTCAACCTTCATAGGATCTGGTATTCACTCCATTGTTTCACTCTGCTATAGTGGCACATTTCCTTGGCTAAGCATTTATCACACATCTGCTTCAATACCAAGTTTCTGCTGTTCCTGACCTAACTTTTAATTCTTATCCAGCTCCTTGCAGGATTTTTTCAGCCTGTGAACTACTACACAGATGAACTAGTTTCTTTTTCCACAGTTAAAGCACCTCATTTGTGATTAGAGTGCTTGCATAATTATGCAGGAGAAAAACATTCCATGCTTTCCATAATTCCTAAGTAATTTAGGACAACTTACCTCACAGCCAGGACTATCTTAACTATAGTCAGCTGTCTTGGTTATTGAGATGACAGGATTTGTGTTAGAATTGAAGAGCTGCTTTAATGTGACAAGTTTTTACTCTAACGGTGCCTGAAACAGGGCTGTATGTTAATTACATTGTAAATATACATATGATTTATATTTCAACCAAGTTATAATTCACAGCTAGAAATATTTCTGAAATAAGAGATCCTTTAAACAGACAGATTCATGTCTTACCTTGTGAAAGGCACTGATTTGCCAGAGCAACCTGTCCAGAGTGTAGGTACAGATTAAGACGTGTGAAGATACTGCTCAGAGATGGAATTGTAATGAAGCAGAAGGCAACACAAGCCTAAAGGAAATTAAAAAAATTAAACTGCATAAAATTCCTATCTCAGAATTATAGCAATCCTTACTGATTTCATACACAATTAGGAATCAAAATCTGTAGATTAGTTTTGGGAAAGGCTTTGGATAAAAAGCAAATATTACACGAAACCCAAAATCAGCAACTTTAAGCTTCTAACAAGTATTTCAGTAACTATAAAAATATTTTTATTATGGTTATTATTACTAGATAAGCTCAAAACTTACTCTGTGACTAGCTCAGAGGGATCCTCTCTCCTCAGGTAACCAGCCTGCAGCTCAAGCTAACTAGAAAAGCAGAGTACTGCCCTCAGGGACAAACCGTCTGCAAACTGGCCAAAGCAGGTGCTTTGTGTGTATTTGGGAGGAAGCAGATCCAGCCCAGAGTGCTGCAGCTACAAGCCTATGGAACAGCCCCAACAGCTGGATGTGGAGCAAGCAGCCCCCAGGCACAGGGAAGTTGGCCAGTGTCACCCCAGCCATCCTTTGGCCTTGGAAGTTGGCCGTGTCACCCCAGGACACGGCACAGGTGCCATTAACAAAAGTCCACTCATTAACAGCAGCACATGCAAAACAGCTTCCCAACACATGGAGATGGAGACACCCCAGTTGCCACATTTCAGCTCAGAAGAAATGAACCCAAGCATCTGGCACAGCCTGTGCATAGTTCAAAGCACATCTGACCAGATCTGTACAGACTTAGAGGCACTAAAGCTGAAAGGAGCCCTTCATTTGAAATTCAAATAGTGATTTCAGCGTATCAGCTCTGATATTACAAGACGGAAGTTTGAATATATTTTTTTACCCCATCTCCCATTCTCTCCGTGATTGAGTTACACAGAAATTTGGTATTTCATTTCAAAGATAAATTGAAAAGCTGAGCTTCCCAGAATTCACACAAACAGCTCTCCCATGAATCTTCCTTTGGAGAGGGAGTCAAATCTTGCTGCTCTTTTTCAACAGAAAGCTGCTATTTTGGGTCTTTTTTTTTCTGAAATGGCAGCATTCGGCTTTAGATAGGAAAGATAGATAGTAACAAGAGAAAATGAGACTACAAACAGTGTCAAAAATACTAACAAACTAGTTTTTCAAAAATTATACACTTAGGTGGCAGCAAATAGTATTCTTTGCAAAGAAAGCAGGCTCAAAGTCTGTTAGTCAGACCTACCCTGACAAATGCAGCAGTCTTTCTGGAATGATTTCCTTTCATCACCTTTCTTGTTTCCATTGCTAGTTGGTTCACAGACTACACATGAAAACCAAAAGAAAACCATGAAATAAAATGCACAGCCCCAGGGGCAAATAACAAACTGCATGTTTCACTGCATGCATTTGGAGAACAGCAAGAGTCAAAAGAAACCCTGATACAGTGTGCCCTTACTGTACACTCAGTTTTTACTTGGAGAATTTTAGTGACTGTTCCTCAAAGCAAATATGACTTGTTTTGTGAAGGTAGACTTGTTGATTTATTCAAGCCTTTAGCCTTCCTTTGCTTCCCAGCTATAGTGCTGTCACCTCTTTCCTAGAATAGCAATAGTGATTTCAAGCTAATGCACTGATTAAAAACCAATTAAAAATATTTAAGAGAAGATACAATGTTGCAAAGGAATCAGATGCAGCTAATGCTCACCTGTGACTCAATACAGAAAAAGGATTATTAACCTTCCCAATCATAGCAGGACTGTGCCTGAATCTGCAGCCAGACACAGTCTAATCTCTCCTAGATGGAGATTATAGAGGAGAGAACCTGAATTCTGAATGCACAAAAGGGCCATTTATTTTATTAGACATGAAATCTCCTGTAGGATAGCCTGTTTTCTTCGTTGCAATGACACCACGCGTGCCTGTCAAGCAAGAACTTCAGAGTGTTTAGAGTGATAAAATCAGCAGTGAGATCAAAGTTTACTTTATAAACATCTGATAAAAATACTTCAGACTTATTTTGCCATATAAGCAGGGAATGCCATATGAGGGAATGCCATATGAGCAGGGAATGGGAGAACTGCAAACACATCTCACTCACTAAGGAAATATAGATAAACTTACATGAATCAGCTGGACTAGAACAGGCTCCAGATTGCAAAACATTGACCTGGCTTCAACATAGAAACTCAGCTGTTGTTCAAAGTCACGGCCAAATGAAACCTATAAAAGACAAAAAAACCCCTAGATTTTACCACTGTAGGCCATTAACTTTAATATACAAAACTGTGTGTGCAGTTTAACAACAGATATTCAAAAGTCAAAATCCGCATATATTGGTAAGAAAAAAAACCCATCAGTAAAACAAAATAGCACCTGGATAATCTCTGGCTTTTTAACTTTCTGCAATACTTAAACTTCAGGGAAACATGAAAGATTTACTGGTGGTTTTTTTGTCTATACTCCACATGATGTTCTACTTTACAGATCAAGTATTTATCAAGAAAACACAATTTAAATCCTAGGTTTGTGAAGGGTTCTCAAAACCAGCAGAACTCTTGACTCTTTACAGGAAAGAGACAAAGACCTCCTTTTGATCATACTTACAAAACAAAACACATAAAAAACCCTTAGAAAAACAGAAAAAGATCAGTGGATCTGTATTCAGACTCCTGTAATTTCTACTTGATAAAGGGCCTCCAAGAGAAAATAGCCTTTTTCCTAACTAGATAAACCAGAAAGAAAGGCAGGTTTTCCTCAAGTCTGGTTAATAAATACTTGCTTATATAGTATGGCAAAAGCCTGCAACCTTGTATTCTGGCAGGAAAGAAGTCAAATAACAACCCTTGTGTGAGAACACCCTACTTCCAACCCTCTAGGTTTAAAAAAACTCCAAGTGCTGTCAGCTGGAGTGTCTCAGCTGTCAATTAAAAGCCTTCCACGAGAAACAGTCTCCAGGCACTCCGTGTTTACGTATTCTACTGGAATTTTTTTCTAATAGAAGTAAAGGTTGCATTATTTATTATTCCTCAAGTCATATGCAAAAGATTTTTTTTTACAAAATTAGAATAGAATTTACATTTAATTCATAGAGCGAAAGATCAAAGAAACTGCACCAGAAAACAAAGGATTGCTTCTCACATTACAGACAACTCTCTTCGCCTTTCCTCTGTTTGTACAACTGCTGATTCTTGAGTCCCAGTCTCAAGAAAACTCCTCTAGAAATACAAAGTTTTTGACGAAAAGACTGACTGTAGGGATGACTGTTCCAACTGCTTTTCCCTCCATATCTTAATCTGTGCTGGTTTAAAATTCATAATTAGTCATTTTGATGCTATGGGATTTTCTCCCCCTGCCCCCAAACCAAGACTATCAAGCCACATCAAATTTTATTCAATGTGAGAAATCCTCCTAAAGGAAACTATACAATATTATACTGCACAAAAAGCTTAATAAAGCGAAACTATATTAAAGCATATTAATTAGCAAATTATTATAGCTGAAGAAGATCAAATTGATAGAATTGCAACAAAGAGCAAAGAGGACAAGTAGAGACAGATCCTGTCAGCTGGATGTGGAAGAAAAACCAAGCACTGAATACGTGGTTAGAGAATAAAAAAAGCCTGATAAAGTCTCCCTAAAACAACCTGACATCTCAAAACCAGAGAACAACAAAAGATTTTATTTGGATAAGGGTTAAAAACTAATTTCAAGACAAAACACCTAGAGTTCTTGTGGGACTATTAATTTAATGATACAAATTATCTTATTTGTAAAATATTAAATTATTTGTAAATGAAGATAAACAATAACAAACAAGTCATATTTATTTTGTGTTTCTTAAAGCTGGTATTGGTTACATTTAGAGCTGGGTAGTGGAACTTCATTCACATAAATCAGTGACCTCTCTGATGCTATAATAGAAAAGATTTCAATTGCTGTTTAACTTTTAAATACTTGCTATGTTTTACAGGAGATTTACAAAAATAGCAGAAAATATGATTAAATAAACAACGTGTGCACTTTAAACTTTGATATTGCATCAGACACATGGGCTCTGATTCAGCCACACAGGCATCTGTTCCTCATGGGGATCTCAGGAAAATCCAAGCTCTAAGGTAAACCCCACAGTTGCACAATTGTCACTCACCATTTTTATGAATCCATTTATCAGAGCTGCTAACATTCTTTTCTCATCCTCAAGTGTTAGTGCACTAGAAGAGAAAATCTGTATGGTAAATTTTAGAATATAACTTATTAAAGGTTCAAATTGTACATAACATTTTATATAACATTATGTATAAAACTAATTTTTATATGAATATCACCAAGTCAACCATGCACCAAACTAAATTCCAGATTTAAAAAAAAAAAAAAAAAGGTAAAAATTGCTAAGAGTGTCTTTAGATCTACAAAAACTAAGATTTGGGCCTGAGGAGAAGGAAGCTAGCTAATGTTCTTTACTGTAGCAAACAAATGGCTTCAGTCTTGTGTTGCAACACGAGAACTTGAGTAGGAATTGACTCCAAAAGCCTAAAGAAACTAGTAAATCTATTCTTAGAAGAAAGTTACCCTATTTAAGGGGTAAAGTTTTTAAAATAAACTTTAAGTAGTATATGTAAAGTGTATTTGTTTTAGAAACAACATTAGCTCATTGTTTGGTTTGGGATTTGTTTTGTTTTGGTTAGGATTTTTTGTTCTAACCTTGCCTCAGAATTTAAAAGATAATTAACATCACCTTCTTACAGTGCTGCTTTTTTGGTGTTTGAGTAAGAACTGAACTGAAGTGGCATGTAAAAAGGAGTTTCTTTTCAAGATTATCACAGATACCTATTCTATCGCAAGAGTCCAAAATCTGATTTGAAACAAATTTACATCACATGAAAATCCAGTAAATCAAACCCATTTCACTGAAAATGGATGAATAAAAAGTTAAATTGCAATTAACTAATACAATTTAATCCTCTTACTATTGTACACTCGGCTCCAGCTTTGACCTTTGGTATATCAGTTACCAATTTCCGACTCAGACACCAGATGGGAAGAGAACAATAGTTTTATTATACAAATTCAGTAAAGGAGGAAAGAAAACCTCAGCATGATTAGCTCATTAGTGCATTGCCAGTCAAAAGAGTCAACTGATGGGCTCTGAAAGGCTCAGAAGGCCTGTAATGAGATCTCCAGCTCGGTTATAGGTTCCCAGTTCAGTTCTGAGTCAGGCCCCTACCAGTCTAAAGGCTGTTACCCTCCAACAGCTGTTATGGGGGTCAGTGAGCCCCACACAATGGGCTGGGAGTTTCCTGAACCAGGATGCAAAAAGAAATGCAGGAGTTACTTAAAGAAAACTGGAATTTGCAGTGATTTACCAACAGAACCAAGGTAATTATATACACCATCTTATCTCAGCTAAAGGAACTGCTGGTTTAAGGGATTTTAAAAATCCCAGTAAACTATCAAATTGTTTTGGCAAAATGTCAGAGGCAGCACCAAATAGGGATTGCCATAAACTGCTTTATTTCTTTTCTTAATAAGCTGATTTAGGTACAATATATTATTCTATTTAAAGGCTGAAGTGGCTTTTAGTACAACATACAGCCAAATAAGGTGCTCTGACCCAAAATAAAGCACTCTAGCTGGTATAAATTGGAATTATATGCCAAATATGACTTCTTTATTGGCCATAAATCTTGCATTCCTGGCCTATCAAGGCGGAGAAAGTTATAAGTTCCTTTGCAGCATCTGCCATCCTAAAAGGCTCTGGGCTCAGAGTGCCAAGACAAACTGTGCCCTTCCAATTCAAGTGGGAAAAGGAGGAGATTTGTGCCCTTGAGAGCATTGTGATTCTGGCTCTATTTTCAATCAGACAAAGATTTTGGTGTGATTTTTGCAAGGTACTTACAAACCACAACATCTTCCCCGCTGCACAATGGCTGTTGAAACAGCGACGGTGCAACGGGGCACCCAGGCTCTCTAACAACCTCAGCTCTCAAAGTCAAGGGCGAAAGAGGAGGATTTAGGGGAAAGATAGAGATGGTTCAAGAACTTCTCCTTGGTTCTAGCTTCCCCTACTCAAGTTCCTAGAGGTCTTCCAGATATTCTTTTAAAGATTTCAAACCCCTTCATAACGGCTGAAAATAGTGGCCCAAAAAAAGGTTATATAATTGAGTATGGCAATCTGTGCTTTAGGAGCTACGTGTTCACTTGAATCTCACAAATAGCTTATTATCCACTATAGCTCAAAGATTACATTGGTTTCACTCATAAAATATTTTTAAGACTGGATTGTGTACTGTCTCTGCTTCACCAGAAAACTCTACAAAGTCATTGCTACTTTCCTTTTACAATTCTGCTTCAGTATTTAAAATACAGCAGCAATTAAAGAGCAAATGGTACTTGCTGCCACTTCACTGCACAGCTCTTCCCTCACCACTAATTGGATTCACGTCTTCATCCACCTCGAAACAAACAGCCTCAGAAACATGAAACTACACCAGGCAGGTAAACTGTGCATAAATGATAGTTATTAGTAGAAGTTAATCTTACTTCACAGAATCATGCATCGTCTTACAGATATGCAGAAGAGCATTGAGTATAACAGGATCCTTTGTCGATTCCTGCTGATGCCTAGAAAGTGTTTTAGAAAGAGTGATGAAAAATCCTGCTGTCAAAATGAGAAACAATGACTAGAAGAACATTGATTTAATGCATAATTCCCGTCACCAGCACTGTATGACACTACACAAGTTTTATATTCATTGGTGAACCAACAGAACTCCAAAGATAACGTGGTTAATAGATGTAAAATTCCAGCAAATGCCAGTCAAGAAATATTATCCTAATGCACAGAGCTGTACAGCCAAGCCACAGAATCTGATTCCTTAAGGGACACAGCAAGCCAGACATGTGATACATTGAGGCAATCTAAGAACATCAAAACAAAGCAATCCTCGATCTACCAAGATGTAATGTAATTTCTCAGCTACTTAGGGACAGCCAGGAAGGATAAATGTCACGTTTAGGTACAGAGGCACACGTGCAGTGCAGCTCCACTAAGATGATTAAGGGGCCGCAGCATCTCTCATATGAGCAAAGGCCAAGGGACAGAAGGCTCAGGGGGCTCAGCAGTGAATACAAATACCTGAAGGGAAGGTGAAAATGAAAAAAATGTTTCAAAGAACCTGTTAATTATTTGAAAAGGACTGTCTGATTTTTACAATATTGGAAGATATTTTTGTTTTCTAAGTTCATTTCCTACTGTGGCAATACTCCATTACACCAAGGCAACAGTTCTGTGCTGTCACAGCAACTGGAATGTGAAATAAATTTCATAAACCAACAAAGGCAACACGAATTAAAAAAAACTCAGAGAACAACTATTCTGTTAACCCACAGAAAGTCAGCATCAATATAATTACTTCAATTTCAGCTTCCTTTGTGAACGAACAGTCCAACAAAAGATTAACAAATCTGACAATTTTCTCTTTTCTTTCCCATAGCCTGGAACACCTTCACCAGCTAAATGGCCTAACTCTAATATACTGACTCTTCCCTAGCCATCTTTCAATAAATTCCTCAGACCCTCCAGAGTGCATTTCACCTCAATAGTCTCCACTTACTTAATAAAAGATTCCATAATGCACTTGCAAACCTCCACTCTCACACTTTCCTTCTGGAACATATCCAGAAATGGCAAGAATTTCTCCTGAAAGTAGAAACACAAAAACAAGTAAAATTAGGTACGTTACCAAACAACACACTAAACCAATAAATATTATGCCAGTAACAAAGCAACTCAGAATCTAACAGCTTACTGAAAAAGTATCAAAAATTGGAATTGGAATAATGAATATTTAAGTACAAGCAGAAGAAAGCTCCCAAAATATTTATGCACCTACCTACTTGATAAAAAATCCTCCCATTCTGTGAACTTGTAAACAATTTTAATATCCCACTCAGGTAAATTCTCTTGCAGAAACAGAGCAAAATAGTTCTTCTTAAAAATTTATTAAACCGAGTATTACTTACCACTGAAAAAAGCAGAGAGAAGTCATAGATATAGGTAATAACTTTCTGAATAATTGACTGCAGCTATAGGGGAAAAAAAATTTAAAAAAAGGGAAAATTATTGTAACACAAATTAAATTAAGACTCTCCATACCAGAGACTATTTTTCTCTAGCTACTCATAGAAAAATTGTTTTGAAAGACACTTCCAGCATTCATAAATGTAATTTCTTTCCACAAAGCAAGATAAACTACACCTATGCTGTTCCTACACGCTTTTTCATCATGCCCTTCAGAACCCATATGAACAGAGGTTGACCAGCCTGCCCAGGTTTTATTTGTTCTTTACATTTCATAGTTATACAGATTTTTTTCAATTTAGAGTCTCCATGTCCTCCAGCTCCCTGCACTAAAAACTCCAACCAAATAAAAAACAAAAAAAAAACCAAGCCAGTTTGTTAAATCTTCTTTTGCAGGCACTTTATCTACCCTCCAAGTAACCAGAAAAACCTTCTTCAACTAATCCATATCTCATCTGGCACTTGGTCTCAAGAACTGCACACAATAATTCACTGAAGCCTTAACAATGCCAAGCAGAGATGGATTATTTTATGGTTTACTTCTGCTTAAACAGCCTGCCACAATTGCTAATTTCCTTCAGCAAACAACGCTGTTGATGTAGGAGTTAACTATTGCTACTTCTAAATAGATAAATCATTCAGGTTTTGCATTTCTCAGAACCGAAAGACTGACGCGCAGGGAAAAAAAGGGGGAATAAATCACAGCATTACAGTGTCCCAAAAGGCCTCCCAAAGTACAGCTAGTGTTTAAAAATAATTATTTTGTGGTCAGATTCATCAGTAATGTTTAAGAATTAATTTAAGAAAATGCACATCAGACTTCTGGAGATTTGGCAAAAGTCTTTTACCTGTGGGTAAGCATCTTCAAATGCTCGATCAGGAGTCATGTGTTTGATAACATCAGCCAAAACTGTATTGACCTCTCTCTTCTGTGTAGCAAAAAACAAGGTTACAAAATACAGTAACAAAATCGGCACATAAATCAAGTCACTGAACACCAGCTGAGGTGGATAATTTATTTCCATTTGGAAAAGAATCAGCTTTTTACAGAGCTCTAGTTAAGCCAGGAACTTTAGCCATAGCTCCAGTAAATCCTTACTTAAATTGGTCCATCTGCCATTAAAACAAAAGGATAAGAAATATGCAGCGCTGCAGAGTGGTGAAGCTTCAAAGCTGCATCTTTTGTCCCAATTAATCTTTCTTGAAAGGAAACACATCTTTCCATTCACTACTGAAATCCTACACACTTACATGGAATAGTCAAAGCTTCTCCATCTCTAATACCGAACTGCTAACACAGCCACTTAGTCTGTACCAGAAAAACTTCAAAGGAAACACAGTAATCTTCACTTACTGTAAAATGTCTGCACGTATACTCCACCCACACTTCAGCACAGTTGATATAATCCTAGAAATACATGTGTCTTGTGATTACCAATATTTCCAGGAGGTTACAAGAAACACACTTGCAAAAATTATGCTTAGAAGAATTAACTCTTGAGTTATGATTCATGCAGATCTAAGGATGCAGAACTCAAAAGTTGCTTATATAGAACTACGTTATGTAGGATTCAGCTATGCTTCAGTGGAGCTAAGAAAAGCAGGAATCACATAAAGGTATTACCAGTCATCACATTTTTTTGCAACTGTGTGTATCTAAAAAAGCTAAACAATGCCATGCTAAGCATATGCTTATTGAACAACTGGCTACAATTTTGCCCTAAACCCAGAATCAGTAGTGAAACAGAACAGACAATAACTCACCTGTGGGTTCTTAAGCTTTGTTATAACCTTCCAGGCTTCATTTAATATTTGAAGGCGATCGTTTTCAGGAGGATCAGCCAATGCCAAGTTTAATCCCAAGGACCGAAAGAGGAGATGCTGGAAGTCAATGAGAGATTTTAAATTCAAAGCAGAAGATGCATGACCCAACAGTGCTCTAGCAGCTACACTGTGCAGAAAGATTTTGACATCAAACCACCTTTCATCAAGTGATGTGCAAGTTACATAGGCAACTAGAGCACAAAGAACTCTTGTCAGATGAAAAAAAAAGGATTTGTTACAAATTACATACAAAATTATACCTTTGGGAATCCAGACTCATCACACTCTTTAATCATGGCAATGAAGTCCATCGACCTCGCAGCGATAAACTCTGCTCTGAATGCCGACATTACTGAATTCAACAGCAAAGCACTGCAATGAACACAGCACAGATCAATACAGCTCAACATCAACTAAAATTTGGCTGGCCCTGCATTTACATTAATCTGAACTTCTTAGACTAACAACTGTCCTGCATCTATTGTAAATTTAAAAGGATTCCTTACAAATCAAGCTTGCATGGGTGAGGATTAATGGTGCATAAGCAAAACAAGAAAACATAAAGCCGCCTGTAGAATACTTGTTCCACACAGGTGTTTTTGAAGCCATCATTTTAGCTTCAATTTAATAGAAAGATCAAGCAAACCAGGAGTAGCTGACACATTTAGAAACTTACTCTCTCTTTTTTAGTACAGTTCAGAAGAATACTTAGGGAGGGCAAGCCCCCATTGAAATTCTTCTCATTGAATTAAATTACATAAGCATTATAAAAGCCACAATTCTAGCAGCTGCATTGTTAGGATTAAAATAAATCCAAACAGTCATGATCATATGATAACTGGCAATGACATATTTAGACATTTATGATTAATCATTCAGACACGTATTCGTGTTACTATGAAGCCAAAGTCACCAATGGAAGAGTGAACTCACTGCATTACTGTAACACTCAGTTTACTCAGCCATGAGTTAGGGCAGAAGCTTCCTCATAAAACACTGTGCCCTTCACTAGTCTGAAACAGTTTGAACACAGGGCAGTTTACCTTGAGGGAAATTCTATGGAGCACTTAAAATAGCGCAGCACCCTCTGTGTTTCTGCCTGAGCATTAGTGGTCCCATCACAATTTGACTGGAATTTGCATTTTATCATTAGACAAGTACTTCCAGTTCACTAGATATATGCTTTGCAATACAGAGAGGAGGCTGTCACTTTTCACTTAGATGGTTGCAATGTAGCTTATGGAACATACTGAGATTATTTAAAGATTTATATACTGATGCCTCTTGCTTTGTAATATTTTGACAATCAGGAGAAGACAAAAAACACAGAACTCCACTTTAAAAGAAAGCTACTGTGATCATCTAAACTGGATTGTTCAGCTTCCCAATAAAAAAGACATGTTCCAAAAACACTACTTTAAAAAAAAACTTCATTATACTCAACATTTTGTCCTTCCTTCAAAGAGCAAACAGGAACAAAGAGGAGGCACCAACTTTACAGTGAGAAATTATAGAAGTTGATTTAAAAATAAGTTCCACAAAACAAACCAACATCTATACAAAATAATTAGTACATCAGAGTATGTGAATCACTTTTATCTGTATCATACACTCTGATACAATACCACCTTCACATCACGTTTTTAAAAACATACTTCTCCCCCACACTCCTTAGCTCAGTCACAGAATGCTGGCATTCCTCATCTAAGTTCCTCAGTGGCTGCAGAACTGGGCTGTGCAAAGCACATCAGAATAAATATAGGTAGATGAAAACTTTCACAGAACTCAGCCCACCTACCCACTAAAATGACCAGAGTAGCCCATCAGCAGCCCAAACCGCATTCACAAAACTCAGCAAGTACATCCAAAACTTTCAGACCAGCCCATCTTCCTGCACTACTCACTGAAGGTGACTGGCCTGCACACAAACTTCTAGGAGACATTTGGGATACTAATTATCATGTTGAAAAAAGCAGTTGCCTAAATATTACCATCTTCCAAAGGCTGCCAGATGCTTTACAGCAGCCCTTGCTAAACGCACTTTTGGGCTGACTGTAGGCAGTGGAGGACAGGAGGAAGGAAGGGGAAGAAAACCCAGGAAAATGAAACACAACCTTGAATCAGAGACATGGCTGATGGAGAAGACATTACGTATCCTAAATTTTGGCTTAGGAGCCAGAAAGCAGCAACCAAGTTAAACTAATTAACTTTTGCTCTACAAGTAATCTACCATATTTTAAAATTCATCTCTGGAAAACAGATGTTCATAATCATGATTTAGTAAGCTACTGGGAGAATGAAAGCTATACTATGCAACCGTTTCCAAAAGAGGGAGAGAACTTTATTACTGGGACTCATGGGTACTCTTCACAGACTCCTGTCTTCTACATTGTGCAACACTTACTTGTTCCCCAATTTTTTGCATCTCTCCATCATCTCGGTAAGCAGAACCTGGAAAAATTACTTATTAAAATTAGTGATTAGAGATTTTGCAAATAAATTCAGCTTTAATTACTGTAGTGAAGTCTCCTAAAAGCTGTTTTAATTACCTCTCCAATACATTCCAGTAATCCTGTCTTATCCTGCATTTTCAACACAAGAAAACAATGGTGTAGTACAACATAAAACACACCCTCTGGAATAGGTACAGTGGCATTTTAATCAAAACCACCATTTTATGGAAGTCAAATTTGTGATCCTTCAGCCGTGTCATTACTCCAAGTAATCCCTATTTGCCAGCCAGGCCAGTTATCTCCAGCAGGAGAGGTGAAGACAATCAACTCTGCCAGAGTGCAAACCAGACTGACTGAGATTAAAACAGCCTGTTCACCACGCTAAGCAATTCCAAAGCTACAGTTTACTCAAATCATTTTTATATCTGTATGACAGAAGAGACTAATGAATTCAGGACATAAAGATTAAACTAGCTAAAGGACAGCAAGAAACAAATGGGAATACTGCCTATGAACTCAAAGTGGTCAAACTTGAGCTTTGTGGAAGCAAATATTGTTCCTGTACAGAAGACAGAATCAGACAGTTGTACATGGGCTCTTTATACTCACTTTCACACTCATGTAAGTACTGACTGAGGGGTTTTTAACAGGCAAAATTAACTCTTCACCACAACATTTCCTTCAGCATTAAGCAATACCCTGCTTACTTACTTCTGGAGCATGGTATGCAATACACTGCAAAATCCAGTCTATAGCAGGAGAGTACAGGGTCAAATACAAAGGCATCTCCACACGTTGTCCCACCAGCTGGTTCTGAACCATATCCCCGTGTATCTGTAGAAACAAAGGACAAAAATATGTTGCTGTGAAAAGGTATTTAATGGGAGATTTGATAAACTGGACAAAGTTTGTATATGACTGGAAACGACAACGGACAGTAGCACAAATATACACAGATATTCTGAAGCATTCCTTGCAAGCTCAGAACAAATATTATTCAAGTCTGGAAACATGAACTTATCAGAACTTATCAGAACATATGTAAAATGTACCATACTATATCTGGATACAGGCAGACCATTAAATCTAGATTTAAGAACTTCGAAGACTTTTTAAAAGTGTGTGGCAGTTTGGCTAAGGAGTGTATTTATCTGATAACCCCCCTTTTTGCTTACTTGTTTAAATGTTAGAAGAAAGTCAAAAAAATTTTTGTTCAGGCTTTCTTTGAGTTGTGGTGCCACTTCCATCCCAACCTGGATTAAAAGAGAGAAAAATATTTTATCGGCATCTATCACCTTTGACTCTCCTTCAACTGTAAGACAAAAATGCATTTTCTGAAGGAATACACCAAAGTCACACACCCCAAATCAACAAAGGGCATTGAATCACACGCTTTTGACTATTTCCTAGCTTACTATTATAGATATGTTCACTAACAACTACCCTGAGATAGTTACAGCTGTGTCGAAACACGATTATCCTAACATTCAGCTTCAACATCGGTAAGCAGTGATGAAATCAGTGTCTACCCCAGCACACTGCACCAGCCTATTGTATGCAGAGAGCCTACAGCACCACATAAAATTACTCTTACTTATTATAAACACTAAAGGAAACATTCCCTATTCTTAAAAGAGAGGAGCAATTCATTTTTTTTGTTTGTTAGAAGGGACAGGCCGCTGACTACTTCAGATAAAGGCAGTAGTTACCAGAAGCAGTGGCAGCTCTAGCTGCAGTAAATCTTTGATACAGATCAGAAGAGTTAAATGACAGCCTACCCTGCAAAGGTATGCTCTTGCATAGACTGCAACCAGTGGATCTCCAATTCCTCTAATCATAGACGTTAACCGCGGGAGACATTCCGAAATCCCCCTGTTAGGATTTTTCGGAAAACAAAACGAGCTTTAACAGTCGATAACAGAGTTATATCACCTACCAATAACTTCAGCAGCTGCCTTGCAGGCTAACAACTGAGCATGAGTTACAGAAACACTTATCAAAGACAACACTTCATTTCCCAAGTAAAATTTTATATGTACAGTAACACATATCCTATACTCAAATTGCAGTATTTGCTACTACGAGCAAAACAAATACAACTTAAAAACTCCTCCTCTAGTTTGGAGGAACAGCAGAGCTATGGAAAGGCTGCAACTCGATGTGAGAAAAGCAGCCACTTAAGGCAGAACTGGCAGAACTCCTTGCATGTCTCATTTTCCCATAGGTCCTTTTTGACAGAGCTGTACTAGTGCCTGGAGATGGGGCCCATCAATTCCAGTAAAAGAACTGCTTTCTAGGGATAATAAAGTTGTCACTATAGTAGCAATTTGGCTTACAACACTCATTTCAAAATATAACTGAAGTAGGACAATTACATGGGAAGGAACATTTTCTGCTCAGCAGCTGACACCGTTTGGCAACACATTCAACTTATACCAGGGTTTTCAACAGATAACGGTTCGTTGCTCCTAAATTATTTCTCCAACTCTGCCTCTACCAACATGGCATATCAATATTTTCCTTTCAGTTTTCCATCCTGAGTTTTTGCCACACTCCTCACCTCAGCAATCTTCCCTTCCCTTCCACCCTCTGCAGCCACTGGTTTTGAATTTGCATTGGGATTTGTGACATCCTGATATCACCATTATACACATATTCCAAAACTGCAAGCATGATTGTGTTTCAAACCATATCCCAGTTCAGCTTCAATTTCTCCATGGTATTCTCTTTAAAAATTCCAAAACCTCTCAGTACCACTTCTTCTCAGATATGCTGAGACCTTACCCACCATTAATCACAGAATTCTTACGCTTAACTCCTTGAATTAGTTCCTAAGCCTGTTTACTTCCTTCCCATACTTAACATTATTCTTACGTTTTGGACAGGAACTTATTGCACTTCAGTATTGCTGCTTCCACATAACTAAGTTCAAGCCAAGTTAAGGAACGAAACCAAGATGCACACCATTGAAAACCACAAAACAAACACATACCAACTACAAATTGAACAAGCTGTTTCAATGCCTTCTGCAGTTAATCTCACTGCATTTTGCTGATTTTTACAATTCATCTACAAGATTCTGCTTCAAAATGTTTCACACATCATCTCTATCTTACCGCTGCCACACTGCTCAGAGTCAATAATTAAACTTTCAGTTAACTACGGAACATGACTCAAAAGCACATTCAAAACAGACAGCCTGAAACAAAGAAAACAAAGCCATATAAACATCAGATACTGTGGGATTTATTAAAACAAACATGTTCATTTTTGAAAAAGTGTAAGAAAAAACCACACTCTCACACTCTTTGAGAGTCTCATTTGACAAAGGATACAATCTGGGAATGAGTTCTCTGATGGAAGCAATCTTGAAAAACCAGTTCAAGCAAGTTTCTTTAGCCGTATCGTTAACACTTTCTGGAGAAAAGTTATCTGGGGAATAAAACAACAACCCAGAAATAGTTACATTCTTTCTGGAAACAATTTGCTTTTCATTCTAGATTTAAAACTGTATTCTCTCGCCTATCAACAACAAATCAGGTGAACCATAATAAACTAGGCAATACATTGGCTTCTCAG
Organism: Oxyruncus cristatus; assembly: GCA_013399855.1. Lineage (NCBI taxonomy): Eukaryota > Metazoa > Chordata > Aves > Passeriformes > Cotingidae > Oxyruncus > Oxyruncus cristatus. Next base: position 274,004 of record VXAY01004181.1, read on the forward strand.
TTCTCTTGAGCAGCAGTCAGAGCTGAGCACACAGCAAGAAGGGGGAACTTCCATCTTGCATTAAGTAACATTTCAGAAGCTGAAGTCAAGCACTTAATGCCGATCTCAGAACTGCTACTGAGAAATCCAACCTCTTTCTCTGCTTTCCCAAAAGCAGAAATTGTAAAAAAAGGAAAATACAGGGAATCTGTAACAAATACATGTATTTATGTATCTGTAACAAATGCATACGTACAGAAGAGATTTCAGCACTCAAATTCTTTATTTTAAAAGTTTAATACAGTTTTTAAACAATACATTTCCAACAAGAAGTAGGAAATGCTAAACACACAACACTTGGTTTTGTACACTGCACAGGGAACACTGCAGGGCAGTTCTCTCCCCTTGAGCTCTGGGACTATTTGTAGCAGCTGCCGGCAGGGAAAAGCTGCCCCCCAGGCAACCAGTGGCATGGCTAACTGCTTCCTCTTTCCCTAGATTGCCTGGAACAGAAGGCAAAACTGGCTTCTTGGGATCAACACGTCTGAGGCAACATGGTTAGGATGGATGGGTCCCCCTTCTCTCAGTTTTAAAGCTACATAAACACCTTCTGCTGTGAATGTCTCCTTATCAACTCCCTGTGAAACAGTTTAAAATATCAGTGCTCTCCCACCCCTTCCCCCAGAAGGTGAGAAGCTCCTGCTCCACAAGAAAGTTTCCAACTTCCCAGACGAGAGAAGTCACACATTAGATGTTGACTGAGTACAGGAAGATGTTCTTTCTCATCTAGGACCTCAGGAGTTCTCATCCAACTTTGTTTCGCTTGGTTCCCAAGGGACACCCTGGAGATTGGGCCTGAAATACTCAGAGGTTCACACTCCTGTGCACAGCCAGCACAGCACAGATTTTCCCTCTCCCTCCCACTTTTACAGCTGCTTGGAAGTTCCCCCCAGCAATGCCTCCAGCAGCTGTTCAGCTGCAGCACGAGCTCAGCTCTCCAGAATGGAGGTAACTCTGCCCAGAAATAGTGATGTGCTGTAGGAACTGTCTGCCTTCATTAACAAGAACAGTTTGTCAGGTCTGCAATAACCCAATTTTATCTTAAATATTTTCTGCAAGTTTATTTCAAATTTCAGTATTTGTTGGTTTCAAGCTTCTGGCTCAAATCCTATGGATTTAACTGCAAACTAATGGTGCTGTTGCTTTGCCAACTACAGAGTAAGAATGTTTCATATTTCAAGGATGTGCACTTAATGCACTCCAAATTGCAAGGAAATGCCTGTATTTCCACGGCATGTTTCAAAGTCTTGCTAAAGAGGTTCTTCCACATACATTTGTACTGTCAGTATCAAATTAGATCTTTACTCAGTGTTGGAACTTCAACTGAAAAAATAAAAAGGGCCCAAATCAGAAAGATTAGGCTAGAAGCAGCCTGCTGCTTTTTCCATAATTCTTTTCTATTTAAAGCAAAACTACCAAGTTTCCAATGTAGCAACAAAATCATCTACTTACCAAAAACTGAGGACCTCAACTTTGTTAAATTTGTACCATTAACTTGAAGCTACTAAAATGTAGTGCTTTCAGAAAAGAGCATATGCTAAGAGGGGAAAAAAAGGTCTTCCTTCATCTAATTTGGCCATTCATGTTTAATACTCCCTCCCCCTAATAAATTCTGTATTAACGAACTTATCCATCATTCTTTGTGATTTGAAGTTTCAGGAAAACCCAGCTTATGTTTCGTAATATCAGAGTCATAAGCACATTTGATTACATCTGAGGGATATTTTTCACAGTTAAAATGTAAATTTGCATGAACACTGTGAATAGTGGAGGCTCTAAGCAATGGATTGTACTCTGTAAAAAACTAAAAGTTACTAGATTCAAATCAGAACTTTTTCCACAGGAGATACAGTAGCAAGTCCTGTTTAACCTTCCTCAAGTTAGTTCGGACATGATTTTTTCCAGGAGTACAGTAGAAACAAGCACAAAGTTACCTGGCAGAGAGACACGGTTATCAGCACACATTGACAGAATTCGTTCATACACCAGCTTCCCTGGTTAAAAAAAAGAAAAAGAATAAAACCCAAAAATAATTCATAACAAGTTAACAAACTGTAAAACACAAAATGTTGGACCGAGGGTTCCCTCTCTAACACACAGCGAAATTAGCGGGAAAAACTTCCCAGAACACTGACATTATGCTGCCCCCTGGTGAGGCTGAGATGTTCAGTGCAATTTTAGCATTTCTCACACTACAAAAACAATTCTCTGGCTCCCTTAAGTGCAGAGGTAACACACGGGTCAGATTTCCCCCAGGCCAGGAAAGGCCAGCTGGTGTCCTGCCTTTGCTGACTTTGGATATTATGTTATCTTCAGCAACTTTCAGTAAGTAGGAAAGAGCACAAAGAGGAAGCAAGACCTGAAAAAAAACAATTGGATCTATGTCACAGCGTATCCTGCTAACATCAAAATACCCTTCAGCTTTGAATGCCGTTGTAAATCTTTTCCATAACATGGCAGAAAAACAAGAGAATCACATGAAGTGGATGACAATTTGACTTAAAAGTTTAAAAATATATTAAAAAAATCAGTAACTACCTTCTGATCACTCCATAGTCCCTATTCAGCTAAAGAAAACTTTTTGACTTCTATTCTTCAAATATAAATATATGAAATATTAGTCAAGAGGCTGCCAAAACCCCAAATATTTTCCTACTGACAGTGTTTTAAATTTCAAAATGCAGAGATCATGATTTTCCCCAAGGTTTTGTTCTAGATATTCACTAATACATAAAGCACAGAATTACAAAATTAAATATTTTTATTTTAAATACTGTGCTCTTAAGAGTTTTTTAATAATTATACACCATGTTTATACCACTGGTGTTGTGTTGGAAATACTTGTGTTGGAAATATTCCATGTTAAAACTGAAAGCCCTTTTTGGATAACTTTGATGCTTTCTGACATTACAAAAAATTAATTTAATCTTATTAACATTTGTGTAGTAGGTCTGGCACAGTAGATACTTACCAAAAGTATCAAGGATGTCTGTAATTAAAACAAATTTACTTGGATAAAACTGGATTACTGTTGTGTCTGAAAGAAGCTTAGAACACTAGAAAGAGAAAAAAAAAAACAAACAAAGAAACATCTTTAGAGGCCAATGCAAGTTTGTGTTTTTTACTCCAGAAGGGCTGGAACAGATTAATAGCCACAGATGGAAAGAACCACCATGAACTATCACGCCAAAAGCACAAGAACCTCTAACATAACACACCACAGTGCTCTTTGTATTTTTTCAGGTTACTCCTCATTTCCAGAGCTAGTCACAGATAAGATAACCTACACTGCAGAATTTCAGCTGACCATGCAGATCTGTGCATTTGTTCCGATGAGACAAATTCTCATTTGTCTCAGCAGCATTAAAAGGCACTTCTTCTCTAAAACAACTTTTTAAAGGGCATTTTTCGGTTTCTCAACATCCATAACAAACACCAAATTTATTATAGACTAAATTAAGAAACCATTTTAGAAGTGTAGTTAACAAGCTTTTCAACACATTTTTGTGGCTCACGTAACCCGTTCAAACATTCTGGAAACAGAGCAGCTGATCCACAGTCAGCTCCAGGGAGGAATCTGTGATCAACCACCCACTGGCACCCAACCTGGTCCCGGAATTTGGATTACAGTGGTGGCTGATCCAGTCACCTTTGAAAATGTATAACCCACTTAGTTCTACTATCACTGGATGGCAATGCCGGGAAGAAACATGTCCATTCATTTTATGACTTCAAAATACACACAGAGGAATGAAGGTATATTTAACATATTTAATTAAGCTATTCTTGGTTTTCCAAGACTAAACTGGAGTCAAAAACTCTGGCAGAAGTTTACTCACAAAAACCCCAGAAACAACGAAGAAGGAAACAGGCAAATGACTGACTGGGGAGAGAAATCCATCTCCTCCCTGCATGAGTCAAATGTGGCCTCAAGTCCTCTGTGTTTTCTAACACCAACAATATTCTCTGTGATCTCTGTCCCTTTTGTCTCCTTCATCAGGAGACAGTTCTTTAACCTCAGTGGAATAAATAATGTTCAAGTTTTCATTACACTTCAAAAATACAGAAAGTAATCTGAATACCCCCCAAGACTGCTTTGTTTAAACAAGAAAATCATAACATTTGAACATCCTTAAACAAGGGGCACACTTAATCTTTTTGCTTTATTCATCAGGGTAACTTACGAGTGCACCAGAAAGACAGGTGAGAGCACTCACATCCTACAACCAAAGCAGAAGCCTCCCTGCTGCGAGGTAAGTCAGTCAGCTTCAAAGAAAGGTAAATCAGTAGCTGGTTAGGGCCTACACATACCATGAACACTTAATTTCCACTTTTCTTAGAGCTCACATACATAATCAACTTACTTCAGCTTATTCTAAGTAGCTTAGCTTACCCCATCTTGACAAGTAAAGTATCTTGTAAAAAGGCACTTGAGGAATCATAGAATCGTAGAATTGTTTAGGTTGGAAAAGACCTTCAAGATCGTTGAGTCCAACCCTTAATGCAGCACTGCCAAGGCCACCACTAAACAATGTCCCCAAGTGCCACATTTACAGATTTTTTTAATACCTCCAAGGATGGTAATGCCACCACTGCCCTGTTTCAATGCTTAAGAACCCTTTTGGTTCATTGATAAAGATAATAAACTGCACTGGCCTAAAAGCAAGCAGTGAATTCCACCTTAGAAACAATATTTTTCTAAAATTGTTTGTGAACCATTTGTAAAAGTACTTGTGAAAATATTAATGCATAGATTATCACTGTACATCACACACTGTGTATGCATATATATATATACACATATACACATATTAAAGCACTGTAAGTACAGTACATCCTTGTCCCTTCTCATCCAAAGACAACATTCACACTTCACAATCCTATATATGGATTTTTTTAAAAATAACAATAATAGTGCTGATTTCATAGTATTACAATAGAACATTAGTCACCACAGGTCACATATAATTGTTTGATCTCACTTCATTAACATTTCATTTCCTTTTCTGTCTTTACCACAATTTAAGATGAAATCACTGTAAACAGTTTTCACAAGAGTATTTGGAATGGCAAAAAAAAAAATCTTGACTTTATATATAACCCCACTGGATGACTGTTAGCATTACCTCAGTTTTACAGCTTTTAAGGATGTCATTATCTCCTCTGTCCTCTGCTGCACTCTGCCTCTGGCCTTTTTTAAGGCAAGCCAAACAAAAGAGCATTTAATTGTCCAATTTCCCCTTGCCCTCCTCAAAGCCCATCACCCCAAATAACCCAGAGAGAGACTGTGGACAAGTTTTTAAAAAGCAAACAAACAAAGAAAAACCCCATACACACACCTTTAAAATTCTGGAGCTGTTGTCTGTAGCTTGCTAAGGTCCTAAATCATGTTACTCAGTTGCCTTAGTAAGTCTGGATGGGTAAAATGCTGATGTTTAAAAAGCCATTCTGGTATTATTTGGGGTGGCCAGAAAGAGCTGATATCACAACATGTTATTTATTCCAAATATCCTTAGGCAGGTAAAATTTCCACACCCATCATTTGGCGGATCTTTAATGAGAATCCCACCCCATGTAGCCTAATCAAAATCAATACATAACAACAAAGCTGAAAATCCAACTAGTGTCAGAAATCATACAACTCTGAAAGAAATGTGGTTTGGTGAAGAACAAAAAGAAAATAATAGAAAAATAATAGAAACCCTTCTTTTCCCAAGAAGGAAGTTGGACAAATATCACCAAACTCACTGGTTCTGTATGGAACAAAAATGTAAAACTGACCTGGATGACTATTTTCAGAGCTTTTACTTTCTGATCAGAGGACCAAGCATCCTTCAAAGACTGGTTCAGTTCCTCAATTCGATTCATGTAATCCTGCTGAGTCAAATTCAACAGCTCTTTCTGTGACCCCTGCCAAGGAAACACAAGCCCACTTAATGGGAGTGGGAGGGAAGGAAGGCGAGTGCTGTTATTATAGAGTCAAATCCCCATGCTGCAGAGGGGAACCCCACAAAAACTATTACAGCTTCCCTAATTTTCCCTTCTTACCTTTGCAGCATTGGCATTGCAGATGTTTGGCACAGGAATGCATCACCACTGCTTTAGTTTTCAAGAGACACACATGCTGGCAGCCAAAGTTGTCTGTGAGGTCAGTGGTATTCTACTTGTGGTATAATTAGTGCACTAACACTACACGTAAGGATAGTTGCACTTATTTAGAACCAGCATCAGAGAGAAATGTTTTGCCAGTAGTATCCTAAGAAATTTGCTGACAGCAGAAAAAATCTAGCTATGTTTCAGTAAGAAAATAAAACGGTCTTCACCTCATGCTCAGTACCAGAGCATTCTCGTGACCTGTTTTCCCGAAGATTTTACAGACTTTATAAAAATAATACCTATCAAAAATAAACTAGTTAAACACTGAAAACAGAAATAATTGTTTAAGCTTTAGAACAAAACTGACACAGGAACAAAGGGACTAAGAATGTATTTAGAAAAAAATCAGAAGATGGTTCTGGAAGAGCCTTCAGCAGAAGCATAAGTGACATCAAAAACTACCTGTAGGACTAGTTTTGATGAGTTTATTAAGCTGCATTATAGAACTGATTTCGTAATATCTGGAGGTCTAGAAACAAACACCAGTAAAAACAACCACAGGTGAAGAGATTATAAAGGATACTTTTTTTTCACTAAAAGAATCCAATCTTTTATTTGTGACATGCAAGTATTAAAACTGTGCGGGCTCAGGCAACAGGCAACCTGAAGTTAGTTAAGAGGCAGAGGTTTCCAAACAACATTATCCAAAACAATTGTAAAAGATTTAGGTTCAGGGAAAATAAGTTATGAAACATCTCATCTTTGCACAATAAAATACTGCAGCTTGAGAAATAACTTGAGTACTCAGTATTTCTATCGAGTTCCTAATTGCACCTTTAATTAAGCTCAGGCAGACAGCGTACAGCTTCTGCAACAGGGGCAACCAAAATTATCAGATGTTAAGGCTACTAGGCTTCACAAAATTTTACAGCACCTGCAGACTGTACAGAGTAACAAGGTAAATCAACATCAATAGATCCGATAAATTTTCAAATCACAGTTTCTAGTGATATAAAAGTATGATTCTGCCTGAATCCTAGAAAAATAAGGATTGAAATTACTAGAGAATTGTCACAGAAAGTATATATTTATCTAAATACTGCACAAGTACGTGCAGAAATCAGGACCTTTTTAAAATGTTTCACAAAAGATTTTTATTTTGCAAATTTCTTTCACTGTTACAATGGTGCTGCAATTTGATCAGAAAACTCTCTCACCTCTTCCAGATCATCCAGTTCTTCTAACCTTGTCCTCACTTTTTCAGAGACTGCGGAACCAGTAGTTGTAGCTTTTCCTGTAAAGAATTACATGTTTAAGTCTCTTTGACATTTAAACACTGGGACTTCTAAAGAGAAACAAACTTGAATGAACTTGACAGACTCAGACAACTAGTCAGCTTCTGTGACAGAAGACAAGTGGTTTGATTCACTTAGTGAGAATTCCTGAAGACGCACATTTAAACATACCTACAGTGCATTCACTCTCAATGAGGAATGACAAGCGAAACTGAATGTAAATGGACTTTCTTGCAAGTTTTACTGGTAAGAAAAGAATCACCAGATAGAAGCACGGGATAATTCAGGTTAGAAAAGCCCTGCGTAGGTTTGTGTTCAACTCTCCTCCTCCAAGCAGGTCCAATAACAGGTTACACAGGGTTATACCCAGTCAATTTAACGATATCTAAGAATGAAGATGCCACACTGTCCCTGAGCATCCAGTTTCAGAGTTCGACCATTCTCATTGCAAGAAAGAATTTTATATTTTTGCAGCAGCTGAAATGCTGCATGTTTACTCATATATAAAAATCCTGATCTTCTATGCAATCAGCTATGACTATTTAGGCCACATTTGCTTCGCTAGACAACATGATAAAATATTTAACATTTGGTTCTTTTTTGAACACCCAGCACACAGTTGAAATCATTTCACTATCATGTAAAGAGAATAACTGAACAAGTTCCCAAAGGACTTGTTTGCTTTCCTTCCAGCTAGCACAAGAGTTGATAAACACGATACTCAAAACATGATGGCTCACCTTAAATAGAGGTTTTAAGCTACAGTAGAAGGCAGTCAAATAACCACAAATTCATAAGCCAACAGGAATAAAAGACAAGGTGGTTGGGTGGCTTGTTTTCAATAATTATTTTAAGTAAAAATCCAGCAGTCTTATCCACAAAAGAGCATACACCCAACCAAATATCAGAATGGGGGAGGCAGGAAAACCCATTTCAACTGTTCCCAACCACAAACCTGTCACTGTACCCTACCTCAAGCAAACTCTGTTATGGTAAAAGAAAGTGCTTACCTTTTTCAGATCCCATGTACAGATTCTGTGGGGAAATAGAAAAAGCAGACTATTGAGCAGTACTTGCTAGCATTTCAAGAATGCATAGGGTAATTACACTGCTAATTAAGCCTCTAATCATTTAGAAGTAGACATAACAACAGAAGTTATTTGCATCGCTACAAAAAGACAAAGTGATGGCTTCTATATACCCACAGACTCAGCTCCAAAACAACCTTTATAAGTGAGAGCTCATGGTACAGCTTTTTGCAACCTTAAAACTGAAATTTAGAGGACTAGAATTTACTCATGTAATAATTACAAAGTAGCAACATCCAAAGTCCAATAAAGGTCTAGTAGAAATAAATAAAACTGGAGAAAATGCCACTTACAATAGACAGTTTCTCTGTAGTTGTGTATCTAGCAAGGATTTCACCACGTTTGCTTGACCATGGTTCAAAGTCACTTCCTACTGCTGGGCTGTCATCTTTATCCCGTTTCCTTCGTGTACCATCCTATGAGGGGAGAACAAGTTACTGCAAATGTTAAACGCAAATCTGGAAAAAGCAGCGAAGGCTGATAAAAGTCAACTTCATGTTTCAAGTGCAAGCTTATCCTTCCAAAAGTTACAATATTAAAAAAAATCCATATTTAAATAAATATGTCAACATAAACCGGATAAAAATAAGTAAATAAAAAGGAATATTCTATTAATACGGTATATTTCCTATTTGCATTAACCTGGTGAGACAAATATATTTTACCACGGTTGGCATTGTGATTTGGTTTGGTTTAAGTTTGGGGGTTTTAATTTTATTTAGTTGAAATAATTGCCTTTAGTGTTACCATGGGAACAGTGGCAGTCACAGGATCTGCAGCTGCTGCAAATAACGACAGGGGGTCGGTGCCATCCAATACACTGCTCAATGGATCCATCACAGAACTAGAAGAAGAGGAGGAGGTAGAGGAAGTACTCCCTTTCCGGTTCATTTTCTTGGTCTTGGATTCAGTAACCTAAAGGAAAAGTTCAAAACTACTAAACAAAAAGGCTTTCTCTTTCCTGTCTTTTAATAAATCACAAAAATATGTGCTACGTGAATTGCGCTGTTGCAATAAAAGCAAGGACAAAGTAAACAAACTCTTTGGAGTGAGCACCAACATTTAAATTGCAGCATCTCCTCTTCCCCTGAATCTGGAGGCAATCACTCTTCAATAGCATTTCCATTACTTTTTTTTCCTTCCAATTCTAGGGGTACAGAACTGTAACAACCATTTTAAATTTCTTTCTAGTACCCCTCCTCTATTTTATTAGGTTTATCCCTTTCCTCCAACCTCTTTCTTGCTATTACCTCCACCAAGTTCATCTGGAATTTTCCTGTAGGACACTCAAGCCTGGCACATCAAATCCATTCTTAAGGCCACTGTCTTATCTCCCTCCTGACCTTCCTGAGCAGAAGCTGCTGCCCATTTATCATTCATTAGCTGATGACTATCATTGCTTTGAAGCTGGATTTTTTGTGCACACCCACATCTTTAAAAGCCTCTTACACATTAAAGAAATGATAAATGTTTTAAAGCACACGGCTGACTGGAAGTTAACCCAAACCCCAAATCTTACATCAAGCAATTATGCAGGTTATTTGTAATGCAATAATTTGATTTTAAATTTATCCATTATTCAGCATTTAATGCAACCAAGAAAACCCACAGGCCAGAGTGCTATATTTGTCAGAAGGAGATTGTTTTTGACACATAACAGCACCAGCAAATTTCTGTAAAGGACAAACAGAATAAACCTTGATGCCTTTAAAATAACAGGCCGGTAACAGAAAGCAACTTCACAAGTAGCACCACCAACTTCAAAGACTTTTAATTTTAAAGGAACAAAAGTAAAACGAGGAACACAATCAGTTTTAATTCACATTCGGTTTCCAAAAGCACAACAAAACTCACTGTAATGGGTTTCAGTGGATGGTAATCGCCAAAATCCAAGGGTATAGATTCCAGCTTGCACATTTCAGATTCTGAGGCATAGTTTCTTGATCTCGCATGCCTTAAAAAGCAAGAGTAAAGGCAAAGATATATATGCATATAAATGATCACATACTAAGAGAGAAACATATCCTACGTCCATACAGATACTTAGTTACAAAAAGAAATGCATAGTTCTTTCAGCTAATTGTTCTGTCCTGTTTCATTCAGGATCCTGAAAATGTTTACAGCACACACTACCACCTCAGCAGAATGGGTAAAATCAGGGGTTACACAAAGAATTCCTTAATCAGACTCCTAACAAAAACAAACAGTGCTTCCCCCATATAATACTGATCTTTCCCACAAAAACTGATCCAAACTTTCAAATAATTCCATTCCTACTCAGAGACCTAACTCATTAGGAAGCATTTCAGCAGTGTCAAGCAGCCAGCTCTTCTACGGATAGTGCTTACCCCCAAAAACCCAGTTTCATTTAAAAAATAATTAAGAATTAGATAATTTATGATTGTGCTACTCCAAGGAGAAACTTTGACATCTAATGTGATAGAGGAGAGCAAGAGAAAGAGTCCAGTGAAATCCACATTCTTATTCCTTCTGTTTTCTCGGTCTCCACTTCCTCTTCTTTTTGCTATTGTCCCATGTTTCAATGACTCTTCCAGCTCACTTGCTTCGTGGGTTAATCAGCATCTGGGTGAAAAATCTTTCAAACTCTTTCTGGCTACCTAACTGTAGCATTTCTTTTACTGCTGAGGGCTCCCAGGGCACACCCCGAGGCCAAAAACAACAGCACTCTAATTAGAGTGTAAGTACACTGCCAAGCGCACATGGCTAATACACATGCGGGAGTGAAAAAGAGCTGTTCACCCTGCAAGTTAAGTCTTTAAAAAGTACATTTACAATGTGGCTATTCAAGTGATAAGGCAGCTTGTAACATAGCTAATACAGAGACAAGTTCAAGCTTGCTCTGGCATTATGTTCTGCTTACTCTCCAGGGAAAGGAGATTAAGCATTCCCTCCTTGGCCACTGCAGTGCAGCCAACTTCCAGGGGGAAATAAGCCTCTGGCCAAGCCGGAGTTTCATCCCCTGTGCATACTGCAAAATACACCCCTGCTTCAAGTGCTGCTTTAACAGTGGGTTTCCATTTTTTTCACACACAAGCATCACTGTACCTGTGCCTTCAATACTTGCCAGCCTGCCAACATTTCTCTCTCCTCCTGCTAAACGATCTTTTTCCCTGGGACTGCTGGGCCTCCTCCTCACCCTGAGGTCACTGAAGCTCCTCCAGCACCCAGCCACCCTACAAACCCCAGTGCCTCCCTCGTGCTCCAGGCTCAGCACAGAGCCAGCCCCTGCGCAGCACAAGAACCAGCCTCACCCCACACCTCCCCTTCCTGGGACAGGACACCCAGCTGGACACAGTGCTTATCCTAAAGCAAGGGCTTCAAAAAGCTTACAGGGAGCCCAGGCAGGCCAGGCATGGAAAACAGAAAAGAGCCTCTTCACAACACTAGACATATATTGGCTTTGGTAATACAAGGAGGGACATCTCACAAATTACTGTAGCTGTCATTATTTGCGTATTATACATAAACCCCAAACAATTTCTCTAAATATTTACACATAGCTATAAAAATGCATTGTAGCACGAAGTTTTAAATTACTTTATATACGTGCCAAATCTTTTTACTACTCTAACAATTTTTAAACCAATAATTTGTTTAATTCAAACAATATGTTAACACAATTCTTCAGCACCAACAGGTGGTTTTTTCCTCATACGCACACTGATGAGTATGCAGAAAATTAATACCCAAACCAGCTTTTTGGCATCCAATAATGCTTATAAACAGAGAAAAACAGCTAAAAAATAGCTAAACCCTGTAGCATGACAATATCTTCCATGTGACATGATGGAAACGCTCTGGTTCATTATTTCTTCATGGCTACTTCTGCATCAGTGTTACCAGACCTACTTACTAGCCTGTTACTTCATTGCTGTACTATGTAACAATCAGTTTGTCAGCAGCCCTGCTGCTCTGTTTTGTTCTGCTCTATCTTGGTACTGCTAGAAAGCCCAGAGTTACACCACATTCATCCTTTCTGTTTCTGTAAGATCACTGACCACACACTGATTCCAACAAAATCACTGCACTTGAAGTAACAACAGTTGCAACAGCCAGCTAACGTGTTACTGCTGTCTTACACCCTGAAATCTTCTTAGCTGCATAAATTCAAGTTTTAAAATACTTCATATCCCAGTGAATTTATTTTTAAAAGTGTTGCTCTGATGTTTTTATAAAACTTCAACTGGTTTAATTACAATATTTAAATCCACCAATTATTTCTGCATTTTATTAAACGTGAAAGTTTGCTCACACAATAATACAAAACAGTGAGCCAGATGATGTTCAGCATGACAATGTATATATGGGGAAAAACTTTTGGCATCCTCATGCTCTAAATGTTGCATATTACTTTTCTTGACTCCACATTAGGCTCGATTTCTTGTCTGCTCAGGACTATAACCCATCAGCCACACCAAAACCTAGAAGTTAGATATATTACACATGTTAAAAGCACAATAGCCTCAGGAGAGTGAGTCTTCCACAAAATCAGCTTGTTTGTAATCAAGAAAGAGTTCGAAGAAAAACTGTGAACATATTTTTGTCTGTCAGAGTGCCTGTTTTATTCTTCCTTTCCATAACAAATACCAGACTGCGAACTATTCTTTTCAGTGCAGCTTCCTCAGCTGTACCCCACGTTTTCCTGCAGTAATACCGCACGTTGCTAGAAGCTCACTCTGCCTCTCCAGTCTGTAACCCGCGGCTACTTCCAAAGAGCCTGCAAAAGGTAACTAACAGAGACTAAACTGTGCCAGGAAGGCTAAATTCACTACAGATGTTCATCTCCCGCAGCGAGCAGCGGAAGCGGCGAGTCCGCAGTGACCCCGCCCGCAGCCGGCGGGCGGAGCGCTCCTTCCCCGCACCGGCGCCTCGCTCCAGGCAGGACACGCTCCGTGACAACACAGCGGCCGTCGGAGAACGCCTTGCTTATTTCAGGCTAAAATGAGTACGCAGCGGCGGGCAGAGGCCAGCGGCCGTGCCCTCCCGCCCGGCTCACAGCTGCGCCTCCGCCCCTCAGCGGAGCTGCACCCGCGTACCTTAATGTAACGCCAGCGTGGTACGTTATACATGAACCTGATCTGCAGCCTCCGGCTTCTTAGAGAGCCACGGAGCGAAGCGCCGGGCTGCGGTCCCGCGGCACCCAGTGTCCCGGCTGCCCCCGCTCAGGCCGAGCGGCCCCGAGCCCCCCGCACAGACAGCTCGACAGGGAGCTTCCCCCGCTCGCACACGGGGGGCCGCCCCGCCTCATCCCAGCGGCTGTGAGGCTCGCAGAGCATGACGGCTGCCCTCGCCCTTCCGCGGGAGCCCGCAGCCCCTCAGCGCCCGCCGCCGCCCGCCCCTGCGCGGACGGGGGACAGGCAGCGCCCGGTAACCCCGCCGCCCACCGCCTCACCAGGGGAACGCGGCCATCTTGTACCCCGTCACATGACACCGCGCGCGGGCGGCGCCTTCCACCGCCATTTCCCGCCCCGCCCCTCAGAGCGGGGAGCGCCTGAGGGCGGGCGGGGAGCGGCGAGAAAAGGATGGGAAAGGCAGTTCTTGTTAAAGATTCAAAGTTTATTGTGCAGAATGCTTTAAGTAAAAAGCAAGACTGGTGAAAACCGAAATAAAAGTATAAAAATAAATAGACTTTTGTAATGGTATCACAATTTCACACAAAATAAAAAGATAAATATGTATTAAATACAAAACATTAAGTACAAAGTCTGGCACTTGCCAAGAGAAAGGCCTCATGAAAGTTAAAAAAAAAAAAAAAAAACAAAAAACCACACCACAAACCAAAAAAACCCACCACCCTTGTGCTACAGTGCTTTATTAGACAGTGGAAGCATGCTTAAAGACAAAGCAGTTTAGATGTGAAACCCAAGCAGAAAGCAAACATTCATTTCTACTAACACACTAAACCTATTTGTGCATCAACATAGTGCCTATGCTAATAATAAAAACATCACATAAAACATTCTTTAAAAACATCATTCCTATATCAACAGCACCTTTTGTCTCCTATGACACAGGTTACTCTTGTCATTGTTAATTTTTCCCCTGTTGTGATGTATTTCACTCCTAAGGAAAGCTGAGAGCCAAAACAGAGCTGTGATGCCCACTGAGTGAGCAGGAAGCTTGCCTTGGGCATTTTCTATATTACAACTGAGATTTTAAAGCACCACAGCATTTGTATGAAGAGGCAGGTCCTACACTGGTGACAACTCTTACAATTTACACTCCTAGGTTTTCAAAGCCATTAGGTTTCCAAATAAACGCCACAGTAGAGAGCCACTGAGCAGTGTCATTCTTCAAAGTGCTTGGGTAGCATTTTTGCCATTTTCCAAGTACACAATTTGGGTAATTTACTGCATGTTATAACACACCTGTTTTGAACAGTGTTACTACCTGCAGAGGACAGACTTGGTGGCAGATAAAAGCTATAACTGGTGCCACAAGCAAGCCAATCACTCATCACTGCCCATGAAGGTACTGTCCTCGTCCCAGCATTAATGTTTCTCTTTCATGCTATTAACACAATGAAATTTTCCATTTTTTTCTCTTATATCCATGGCAATGTGTTAAAAAGCCTCCAAAGTTAGTATGTTGCATTGTATCGACAGCGGGAAATAACAAAATATAACCTATTTCACATTCAGGCAGTCAGTTTTCTACTGCTGAGTTTACACAGGCAGAGCTTTTCTCTCTAGGACCTTGTTAATGTCATGTCTCAAGTTCATTAAAAGCAGGTATAGAATTATGCTCCCCTCAAGTTGATGGATAATATCCATCAGTTGGAAGACTGAGGTAAAACATGAGCACGATCATTTAACATTAGATATTCATAAATACAAAAGTCATTGTTGGGATTTGGGATCCCCCAAAATCATGAATTCAGTACAAGGGCCTGTTTGATCATGGTAGAAGAGAAACTCCCTTCGGAAAAACTGCAAGTGTCATCAATGAAATGTAACATATCCAAATTACTATTATGGACTGAAATTACTATTTAAGTCGGAAACAGTAAAACAATTAAAATCTTGCCTTCTTGAGTTTTTGTAGAACATACACATCTCCACCTTGGCCAAATGTTTCCATAAGAAAATGCAGTAGACATCAGGATAAAAAAGTCCCAGGACTCTTGGTGGTGGTGATCTATCACAAGTATAAGTGCACAGTTTTGGTTTAGTCAATGAAAGTAGGTCCGTCTGCCCAGCAGTGAATCTGGATCCATGCCTGTCCAGCTTAGCAGAAACGCAAAACATTTTAGGTCATTAGTACTGAAAGTGAGGTAAATCTCATTCATACAGAAAGTACATTCAAAACGGCTGGTGACAACTTCACTAATGTGAGAGTTCGCTTTTAAGTTTGGAAGTTTTTTTCCCATTTAGCTGCTTTAACTTAATGGTATGAAACTAAATATATACCCAAGACTGACTTGTGGTGGCAATCATACACAGAAATTGCAATTTTAAGTAATGCAAAAAGCATGTATCAGACACAAGAATTAGAAAGTGTGAAAAAGTCACAAGTTACCTTCATGCTGCCCTGTGGTAGTCTTTAAATAAACAAGACTATGAATGTGTACACACTAGTATTAACATATAATAAGTTCTAACATGCAATTTTTCCACAAGTATTAGAACTTCAAAGTCCTTTATTACTTCAATATGATTGTATTAATGTGCCATCTGAAAATGACAAAGTAGGTTTATAATTTCTAAATATACATATATGTAAAGAAGATGCAATAGTTAAAATCAGTGCTGAGAATGCCATCAGTAAAAAACAGTTTATCCCAGTGAGTGCTGTCTCCTTAAATTGTCACAACATTTGGCTTCTTTCTTTGGGTTCTTCCTGCATATGCTCCTAAAAATAAGTAGAAACATTACAATTTTACAATTAATAGTACTGGATTTTGTAACAGGATTATCAAAATAAAATAGCTCAAAAAGTTCAGGACAATTTTTTTAAAGCGGCATTATGTATTCAGTGATTACTTTTAAAATGACAGTTTTTCATAATGTTACACCCAAAATGCCTTAGAAAAACCACCTATAGTTTTGAAAGTTCTGACACTTTGTAGCACTGCCTTTCGCAGTAAGTATTCCAAAGTGTCTTCTGCTACTGTAAAACATCTTTTAAAAACGTATGAATTGTAGTTGTAGAACTGTCACATCACCAAGACAATAATTAAGTGGCTGATAATGCTTGGCATAGTTAAACCTACTTTTAAAAGATCAATTAAAAAAATATGATACAAATCAAATAGTTAAGATAACTTTCTTTTTCCCCAGCTGCCACCTTAATTAAACCAAGAGAGAGTTGTAGGTTTCCATGTGTCAATACAGACAACCAGAATTAGAAGTGCATGAATAAGGCCATCAGGCAGAGCCCTTATAAAAGGAAGGCTGCTCAACTATAAAAATAATAGTCTTCACATGGGAAACAAGTATATACATACATATATTAAAAATCCATATTGTACTATGCATAGCACAAGTATCTTCCAGTAATAAGGGTTCAGCACTGCAAGCTGCTAAAAAGTAGCACAACTCAGCATTCATTAGGTTCAAGCAGTTACCCAGAGTGTGCAGCAGTGTGAGCGAACACTTACACAAAGCAGTGAAAATCGTACCAGAGGGTGCAGAGCGGTGGGAATGGAAGACAGCCATGGAAGAGAAATGACTACCAGGTAAGTAAATGAATGTGACAAACAAGTGCCAGTCCTTTTTAGGCTCTTCAGTTACTTTTGGTCAGAGCTGCAGTGATTACTTACAGGTGTCCAAGGGCTACATTCAGCACAGGGCAAAGAAGCTTTGGAAATGCCCAGAGATCTCACCACAGCAGGGATCCCTCACACCTCAACAGGTTCCCACTACACAAAAGGCATTCTTGCTGGCCCAGCACTCTCCAGCCCTGGACTCTTCAGCTCACCTGTGATCTTGCAGGACAACCAGGATGACAGGCATGGTGCTTTATTAGTGATTTAACACTACCCTTTAACTCTCCTCAAGTGCCCTCTGAGATACATAAAAATCTCACACAAATAATAGGATATTATATATTAGTTTATGGAAGTGCAAAAAAACCCCAGCAATCCAGACTAAGGAACTGCAAAAGGCAAAGTTCATTAAAAAGAGTGACAGTCTTTCCGAATACAATGATCACCCAACCTTTTCCAGTAGCAAGGGGCAATCACATGAGGCCTCTCTCCTGGCACAAAGGACACATCTGCTATTCCCACAAAGGAGGTCTGAGGCTTCCCGAAGTGCTGGCCTGAACACTGACACACGCCACAGCACACACTCCTCACACTGCCCTGCTCAGCCACACAGGCGTGCAGGAGAGACCACACCTGGCCAAGTGCTGCCACCACCCAAATACTCCACGTGCCTCATGCCCTGTATTTCTTTTCCATAGAAGAAGAAACTAGGGAGAAACAGAGGAGATGAACAGGTCTAGTTGTAGGAGCAACCTGATCTCAACCACCTGCTTTCTAACAAAACCAGACCCCATTAAATGCGCTGCCTGGCCCACCTTGCAGGCAACTGACTGAACATCTTGGTCCTATTTAAACTGATTAAATTTTAAAAAATAATCAGCAAATAAGACTCCTTACTGATTCACAAGTTTGCACTTCTGTCTTTAGCACAGAACTTTGGACTGAAGGAGTAAAAAAATAACAAAAACTGAATTCAGGATTGCCAGTTGATTCCTAAACAAACTGTCTTCTTGCCAGAAAAAGACAACAACGAGTTGCAGTGGTATTAAAGCTACAAAGCACTGTGCAGACAGAATTTAAAACAACAATCATGAGAATGAAGAAAAAAAGTTGCATGAGTATATTATTTTCTTCAGAGCATTCGTCTCATGTCTAAGTTGAATATATTTATAGTAGCTGTATTCTAAAAACCCTCCTTCCCTTTTTGCCCCTCTAATAAGCACAATTTAATTGGTAGTCATACCGCCAGACCTTTCACTATTCAAAGTGTTCCTTCAGAAATAGGTTAGATTACTTGTACTAAATGAATAGCAATGTGTAGACCTTGTTCTCCAGCACTCTCAACTACTAGTTAATAGCAGATATCATTGCAAACTTCCAGACGAAAACTTGCCTTAATGGTTACCTCTGGTTACTAAAATTATATTGCTAACTTTATTTTCTTCTTTATATTTCACAGGAGATTATTCATTATTTTTGCTAATTTTTCTGCAGTGTCACTGAACTCAGCTGAACAACTGCCTTTCTCCACTTTAGTGGTGACAGCACTGCCAGGGGAATTGACAGCAGAAAAATAAATTAAACCCTTGTTGTCATCTCATCATTTGCTATTTTATCTTCCCCTCTCTCTAAAATGTTACATAGATACATGCATACTGCCTTACTATACATCCTTCTGTAGCCACTTCTCTTGACTTCATGAAGTAGTATCTGGGAAAACATCACATTTAAACAGTGTAAAACACACTGCACTAAAACTTGCAGATAGTCCCTCTCCCAGCATTGCTCTAGGGCAGCAATGAATAAGAATTTCCCTTATAGGAAAGTTTTGATACTTAATACCTAAAGATAATTCAGACCACTACGGAAAACAGTCAAAATTCTGCCACATTACACAGTTGCCTCATTGAGCCCCAAAATTCCCAAATTTTATACTTCCCTTGTGGAGAGTATAAAATTCTCTTTATTATATAAAGTATATTTATACTCTCCTTTGAGGAAAAAAGTGTAATCCAGATCTTAAACAGTTTTAAAACCTTTAGAACTTTACCTTTTGATCAATATAGGTTTGTCACTGAAGAAATTTAAAATCTAATTAAAAACCAGAAACTGTGTATGATGTTTCATAGTGTTTTATTCCCTTCATGCCTGAACAGGCTGAAAACAGAGAGGTTCAGCACTATTATCAAATCTTTTTATTAAAAGGCAACCAATCAATTGTCTACATATGCAAGCACAGGAATACTGCACTTTTAAACTTGGGCCGTTAAGACTGAGACATGCCATAAGATGCTACAGTTATATATATAATTTTAGGACTGTATGATGACTGAACACCCACTGACGAGTCTGGAACTGTCCTTCCTGTCCTTTCAACAGACGTGTGTACAGAACTAAGACTCAAATGACATGAGATTCTAATCCAAGTCTATTTTGACTACAATCAGTTTCTTAGCAGTTACAGCGAATATGTCTGGCAATCTCTTTTATGACTGGCCATCTGGTGAGTGAAAGCAAATGAGCTGTGCAGCACATTCTATATACTGTGTTTATAGAATTTGAAAGTGGATGGTTAAGTTACCAGTCCATGTGTGTTGAAGAGATAGGTTAGATTTAAGACATAGCAAAGCAGGTACGCAAGGAAAGGAAAATAATATATTGCCCATTTACTTTGTCTAGATAGTAGTAACTTATTTACTATAAGATCCAAGCACCAATTTTCTACACACCTGAAACAGCCTTGTTAGACACTCTGCTCTCTGAGGCCTTCTTTCTATTTTGCTCAACCCCATTCACTGAGGTCTTAAGGGTTCTAATTAAATATAAAAGAGTTGATAAGTCACTTGCAACAAAGTTGAAAGGCTGTATAGAAAAACATGAGACACTATCAAACTGTTTGTAAAAATGTTTTCATGCCAATGTCCCACAGAGCCTCTTCCTGAGTACGTGTGCAGTTTCTATCAACATTATTATGTCTTACACAGATACATTATGTGGGAGAACATCTCCCCATGAATGGATTTTTAAAACTCTATT
Source organism: Oxyruncus cristatus (assembly GCA_013399855.1). Taxonomy (NCBI): domain Eukaryota; kingdom Metazoa; phylum Chordata; class Aves; order Passeriformes; family Cotingidae; genus Oxyruncus; species Oxyruncus cristatus. The sequence continues at coordinate 294,286 of VXAY01004181.1, forward strand.
CAAGGAATTGATTCCATTCAGACACTGTGACATTACAGTATACATATAAAAATACACGTATCCCATTAAGTGGAAGCAAAGCTTCATGGAATGAATGTTACAAATAGAAATGTTGGAACACAGTGTAAATGAAGACATACATAAGAGGATGACAACACTTAAGTATTTTCTTGCAGTATAAGGTCAAATAAAGCTTCATCACCATCTCAAAATACTGGGAGAAGTAGTTATCTTTACTTTGAACAACAGTTACACCAGTATGTGTAAATCTTATTGAGCAATCACTGTACTCTTGTGCTTTGCATTTACTTTCATCTTTGGGCTACAAACAGCTGTGCTCTTACCCTTGTCTGCAAAGCAGTCTATGAACCGGGGCATTCTGTCCTTGGTTTGGCTGAAGTATGCTGTTAAAACACAAACCTTTATTAGTACTTTTTCCCCTTTAAAAATAAAAAACTCAAGGATTACTAAATTACACATCATGTTTCACAAAACAAATGTCAGCAAGGCTAACAGGTTTTGTAATGCACATGACGTGTAGGCACAGTGACTGGAATTAAAATTCCAGAACAGGATTACTACTTCCACTATTTAAAACAAAGAAACAAAAGAAGCACACAGACAGAACCCCCTGAACAGTGCTCTGGGTTCCCAGTCACTGATAAGGACATACAGGAAAAAAAGGACTGGGTCACACTAGTCACTGAAGACTAAACTGCACGTGTAGATAGCATGTCTTCAAAGTTTTTAGGTAAACATGGGACAAAAATTGTTTCAAAGGGATGCCAGGTATCTGACTTTTTATACTAGAAAAAGGTGCAGATAGGCCTCACAAGAGAGCAGCTGCTGTCTTTCTGAACAGCATGTACTGAACACTCTGATTTCTGTGATCTAAGCAAACAATCACACCATCAAGGAGCAAGCACTTTCCTCACAACAGAGCCACTTCTTTCCTGACAGCTTCCTAAAGATAAGCATTATCAATGATTCACTGCAAAGTAAAGGGTATTAGGAAAAGTAGTAGCACCAAACTGAAGCTTAATAGCGTATCTCAGAGAAAAACCTTGAACCTTAGCACAGACTTAAAGCCATAAATAAATAATTTCTGAAGACAAAATTTTAGAACTGACTCTGAAGAACGCAAATCTTTTTCTAACTAGCTAATAAACCCCTTTCTTAGGCCATGCTCAATCAGATTTCATTACTGCCCATCATAATAGTACCAGGAATTGAGCTGACTGATGGCAAACCAGAAATACAGATCACAAAATCACAGTTTCTTAAAAGCATCCAAATACCAGTAACCGTCACCCACCGGTTTTCAGGAGTTTTTTGTTTTATGATTATTTTTTTACTTGGTATTCCCATTTCTGAAGCCCTAGAGAAACAAAAGTATTGAAACATATTTCAATTATAAATTCATCATCCAGGTCTTGAACAGAAACACTCAGAGAAAGCCTCCAACAGGAACTACACCTACATGTGTCAGAGCAATACTAGATATTACCACTTCTTTACTCAGGAGCAAGTGTAACACAACTGTTCAGTCCACTGTGTTGCAGGACAATGCCTGCTACCATTCCCCAAAAAACTTTGCTAGAGATACTCTATAAAGTATCTCTGTTGCCAGGCACTTTAAACTGTTAAAATCACTTGGAGCATGTTTTACAATTGCAAATTCAACCACAAACTAAGCACCCACCACTGGAATCTAGCACAAATGCACAACTTAGAATAAACATTTTTCTCCTGTACAAACAAGAAGTCTCTTAAAAGTAAGAGCAAAGTATTACTAGCAAGACTCCAGACACCTGGACAGCTTTTTATTCATTCTTCCTAAGAGAGATGTTACCTTGCAAAGAAGCTGTTACTCCATAAACTTCCTGTCAGTGTTTCCTATGCCTCCTACTCATCATTTTGCACCCTGCCTCCCTCCCCTCAATCCCAAGGGGAGAACAGCACATACTTCATGTATTTCTTCCTGTCCAGAGATTTCTGTGTAGCTGTTGAAAGTGTCACTCGCTCTCTTGGGCTCTTTACTTTATCCTAGAAAAAAAAAAAAAAAAAAGATATTGAAGAAAGTTACTTGCAAAAGCATCAACAATTTAGATCTAAGAAACATTTTAGGGTGCAAGTAAGAATCTCTTAAATCTAAAATGATTCAGACTAAAGTCTTACGAAAGTTTACATTCTCTGGAATATAACACACCATCTGCCTGAGCATCTTCTCTTTCCGAACTTCACGATCATGACGCAGAATATTCATCCTTTCTGATGCATCCATCGTAAAAAAGATGTCATGGATGTCATACAGAGCAGCTCGCAGCTGGAAAGAACAATTAAAATTTTAATAAAATATTTGGTTGAAGTAACACGCCCATGGTTTTGATCATAAATCTCTTCTCAAACTAATCAAAACTCTTCATAATTTTGAAATCTCTCACTGTATCAGCACGAAAATGGAGTCTTCTCTTCACAGCCATAGTTTAAGTTTTTTACTCTTAACAAAATCACTATCGAGGTTTTAGATATTTATATTACAAAAGCAGAATAGCTAGGGAAGGAAAAAAAAGGTTTAAATTGTGTCACCTGAGCCATTACTCTTTCATGAAGGGATGCATCTTGTGCTGACACACTTCCCCTTTTCAATGGGGCTTCAGACTGAAAATTTTTTATGAACTCCACAGTATCCTGGGAAAGATGAGAAAATAAGATAAAGCATCAAGCATAATCCTTCACAACAAAGCAGTACAAACACTACACGTAGGACAAATTCTTTGTTTGACTTGGACCTAGGCAATGCAACACTTAAACATGTTCATGCAACAGACATTCCCAAATTCTTCTGAAAGCAGCAAATGCGTGATTTCATCTGTCAACTGAAGGCAGGAACAAAAACAAACAGGAGGAGAAGCTGCATAGTACAAAAAAGCTGATCTTACTTTTACAGTTTGCTTAAGATGTTTCAGTTTTTCTGTCTGCAGGAGTCTACGAGTGAGAAATCCCTTTGCCACAGCAGTGATCTTATCAAACTTCATCTGTATCTCTGGACTGAAAACCTTGAAAAAAAACCGAAAAACCAAAACTTTCCTAAACTTCTGATTAAAAAAGCAAGAATTATTAATTATTTCTCAAATAATGTCAATCACATGACAGAAGTTCTCAAGTAAGAAACAAGCTGTTAATAAAGTTTTGGCTGGGCCAAAAGTACCCACTGTGATTAGAAGAAGCAATATATTTTTATATGATTATTTTGCATATATACATGAGAAAAATATCCTACACAGTTCTTTTATGTAATCAAATTTGACATAGGAAAGGATACTAAAATTTTCTGTGAGATTTATTACTGCATAGCTATTATAGTTACCAGTCTCTTACAAAAACATGAGGGTTTTTTAAGACATAAATAAATCTTTTTTTTTTTTTTCCCTTACCTGAGACCACCTAGTTTTGATTCTATTAGTCGGCCTGGATACTGAGGTTTTTATGACTCCACTACCTGATGGTCCCCAGAGAAAAAATGAAGTTTCACTTGTCGAGGAAAAGGTGTTGGGTGTTGTATGAGCAAAACCTGCATGCAAAGCAGAACACTCAGTTCAACACACGCTTCTGCCAATAAAGTAATGACTACGTCTGTGCACACACTCCGCTTGGGGGTAGCAGCTTTTTTGACAAGGTAAATTACAGGCAAGAAGCAACCTGAATATTTCTGATTCATATCTGTGCAAGATTTGCTAAACAGAAGACAGAACAAAAGCCTTCATAGTGTTCTGGAACAGGTGAGAGGTATTCCATCAGCTATAGCTGCACTGCCTTGCAGTCAAGATCCCTTGGCAGAGCCCCTCTAAAACATCTACACAAACGTGACCACCTGGCCCACTGCTGTGCAGCTACATGGCACGGGGATGAACCTTCTGGCAGGTGACACAAATCCACATCCTCACCCTTGATCAAAAGAGTTTATTCTTGGCCTGTTTTCCTTAAACGTACCTTAAAACAGTTACATAACAAGCACAGTACATGGAACAGTTTGAGGATGGCTGAATCTGTGCTAAATGCCAGCAACACAAAGACACAACACAGACTTTGATTCACATGTGCCGTCCAGAGCTGAGGGCAGCAGCTGTCCGTGCATCCTGACCAGCCCTGGGGCAGGAACACTGCACTTATCTAAGTACAGAGGGGCAGCTAGTCCTGTCAAGCATTGTAGAACAAAATACATCACAACACTTAATCTATATTCTTCCCTCCCAGTTTTACCAATGCTGGTGGAGTTTGTGTTATGGACTGCCTCCAGCTGAGACTGCACACTTTCCAGCAAGCCACTTTCACTTTTTTTCCTCCACTCCAGCTCCATCCTACTGTTAATATTCACTTTGGAAATCTCTATTTCCGTTGTAGTAACCTTCTTTCCTTTCAACTTTCTCTCCTGCTCCTCCAGCTCCTACAAAAGGAAGATTCAACCATGAGACTAATTTTCTAGCTCTGCAAAGCAACAGAATACACATTTAAAGCCAACTGCTTCCTGACAAATTTCCATACAACACACAATCTTTGCTTAGAATTTCTCCTTTCAACCTTACCTTCTGCAATTTCTCCTGTTCTCTCTCTTGTTCAGCTATCAGAATTGACAGTTGTTGTGCATGCTGCTCTTCAAGTCTCTTCCTCATTTCTTCAAAGGCCAACATTTTAGTTTTTAAAATATCTTCTGAAAAAATACATTACAAAGAAGCAAATATTAAATAACTTCTATGTGGTCTTGATGTAAACTGCTTTGGAAGTAATTTGCATCATCAGTAAAAAAATCAAGAAGATGTCTTTGGTATCAGGTTTCCTTGATACCAAGTTTCCACTGGTAAGGTAAGGTAAAGAACCTCATAATTTACTTCAGTCCTTCCAAATATTTGCATGGTCATATTGGTGGGCTAAGCACATGAATGGAATAGCAGTAACACCAACTCAGCATATATTAAAATAAGAACACAAAAAGTATAGTTTTAAGAACTGTTACACTTACTTGAGTGAAATAAAATTATTTATGCCACTTCAGCTTGATTTGGCAGAGACACACACAGATGCAACAGTCTTGAATTTGAAGAAAATACCTATATGGTGATTTGCAACCCATTAAAAGGTATTTTCTTTTAGTTTACACAGGCTGTCTTTTCTTCTAGTAGTTTTATTAGGACCTCATGGAGTAAGACAACTTCCTTAGTAAAACTAAACTCCAGTTTCTAGGTTCAAATGGGAAATTAGTATTTGTGCTGTCAAATTATATTCTTGAGAATAAATACATAATTCACAAGGCTGATATGCAATGTTTTAGCTGATGTTCCCTCAGAAATTGTTTAATCAAACATTTCTTAGAAATAATTGACTCAACATTTACAGATTTCTGACTCCAAGCAGCTCCTAAGACAGCAATTACTCCACTCTGCAGCCATTAAAAACGGCTCAAGCAACAAAGCTGAATTTCAGAATTTGTCATTAAATATTAGAGAAATAATGAGGTTACTGAAAATAGTTTACATGCACTAAAATTTTAGCCTTTTTATATACATACATACTTAGAAACACTAATGACCAACAATCACTGGGGTTTTTTATAAAATATTTATAAACCGAGAAGTAAGCAGCACTGAGAAGTAACCCCCAACTACAGGAAATCTTTTACCTTTTGCCATACTTTCAGGGGTAATGTAAACTGATTCCACGGGATATTTCTGTTCGTGCAACCACTGCTTCTCTTGTTCTTCCACTCCAACTCTCAGAACACAGGAACTGGTTTCTGTTTGGCAGTTGTTGGTGTCCAAATCAAGTCTACGTTTTACCTTTTCACAGTCTTCTGGAACCTGCTCGTTTGCCGAGGAAACACTCGGAGTATCCATCTGCTGTTGCACACTCTTGCTCTGCATTAGCAGCGGAGATGGGTTTTCGACGTCGTAAGATTTATTCAGTTCCACTGTGGAATTAGATTTAGTGTTTTCTGGCAAAACAGGCGCTTTCACTTCATTCCCAGCTGGGATCTTCTGTGTTACTGTAGACTGACTGACGGCAAACGGCTCAGTCAGTTTAGGAGCTACGATGTTAGTACTGGTCTCTACTCTATACGGCCCTCTGCTGTCCAACACCACCTGTCCTTCCACAGTAGCCGACACCACTCCTTTGCTTTCCCAGAGCCCAAAGGAATGGCGATTCGGTTTGCCAACCCCCAACCCATCACAAGGGCCTGAGGAATTCCTGTTGACACCAGGAACTCTGCCAGGGCAAACCATGTTGAAGTCCACCATGAACTTTGGCACTGATTCGGACACATTATTTTTATCTGCAATGTCTTGCATGATTAAATCCATGGCTCTACCCTTGCCTTTAGGACTTAACTCATAGGCATTCACAGGGTTATTTATAATGATGTGTCCCATTGATAAAGGTCTGGGGCGCCGTCGGTGCATTTTAGGGCTCATGCTTGGCTCTGGGCTTGGCAATTTGGCGTAGGAGCCTGTGAGGCTCCTGACAATGCTACTGTCACGCTCAAACATAGAATTCTTTTTAAATTCTTCGTCTGAATCTGAATCCACCAGAGGGGGCGTTCCAACTCTCATAGGTATGTCCACTTTAGAAAAACTGGATAAAGAGGACATACTTGTGTTATTTGTGTTTGTAGAGACACCTTGGAGAAGGGTATTTGATTTATTAAGACTGGGTTTATCAAGGGTCTGAGCAGTGCAACTTCTGCCTGTAGGCTTTGCTCTTTCTTTCGCAGAGTCCGTGGTTTTAACACCGTCATTTTCTTTGTCTGAATGACTTTCACTCATGCTCCTCTTTGAACTGCCTTTTGAGGCACGCTTGGTTTGCTCTCTCTCTATGTACTCCCTAGATTTCTTTATCAGGTTCTGAAGACTCATTACACATGGATCTTGGACATCCTCATCTGAGGGTGACCCCGCTCGTCCCTCTTGCTTTTGCAGAGCGTGTGATGTGAACTTGTGACACACCCTGTCAGGAGAGGCAGCCCTTGGACAGGGGACATCTTTCAAGAAGTGACTCACACTTTGCTTTGAAGAAACATTTTCTTCCGCTGCTTTAACTACTTCAGTCACATTTGATGTCCTCTGCCCTGCGCTATCTGATGGTGCAAGTTCTGGTGTCTTTTCCAGGTCTGTGGGACCGTGTCTTTCAGGAGAACATGCCAAATTGACATCTGATAGAGCCGTGAAATCAGCCAAAGTTTTTGAATCTGAATCAGGGCAAGAATTCTCAGCCTCCTGTGCAGTCACATCACTCACGTTAAGTCCTTTCTTCATCTGCAAATTCAAATTTAAAAAAAAAAAAAAAAAACAAACACATTTTCAATAAAATCTCAGATTCCTGTAAACTTCACCTGAATTTTAAAGAGTAATAAAAATAAATTATAAAAATATTAAAATAAATAATATCTTAAAACCAGTAAAAATTTTCAGTTCAACTGTTACTGATTTCCTACAAATTACATATAATACAGAGTTCTTGGTCATTGGAATTAAAATATAAATTTGAATGGTGGTCCACTTGGAATTTTTACCGATACCAAGCATCTGAATACAAAGACGCTCTTTTCGTTTTCAAGTAATTTGGATATATTTAAATAATGTTATGCCTTCAAATTATCTTGCAAGGTTTCTCTTAAAATAAGAAAACAAGTTTACATCAAATAAGAAATGTAATTGAAAAAATCTCAGCATGAAATATAAACTAACCTATAGACAACTACAAACAAATCAACATAATTCCTAATAAAAATAGTGGACTACAATATAATTTCTTCCTTTATTAATCCAGAGACACCTAAATATGACTTTTCATTTGCTGAGCACTTGAAAAAACAGCTTTATTTAAGTAAGAATTACACATTACTTCCAGTCAGCATTTGTTTAAAAAGATTTTCACACTACAATTATCCTATGAGCTGCAATTCAGTTATCAAGAAGACACCTTTGGAAAAAAAAAAAAAGCCAACTTATTTTTGTATTAAATGTATGTTCCTGGTCTACAGGTCAAACCCCAAGCCAGATGACTGTTGCCACATACACTCCAGTGAACAATGCAAAGCAGTGTTGTTTGCCTCCTTGGTAACTCAACAAACCCAGCGTTAACTGTACTTGTTTAAGCAACAGGTTAATTCAAAGGTTGCATTACAACTGTTTCTAGGACAACTCCTTGATTAGATATATTTAATAGTCTTTTCAATTTAAACCTCTACTAAATCCATCATTGAAGCAGCAAAGAAAACAAAATAGTTGTGGTAAAATTCTAAAGCACACAATAGAATTGCAAACTGCTGAGACGGTAATTTTAATTGTATAATCGTAAGGTTGAATATAGATTATTTTCTATTACACTGCAAGTTTGCAAATAAAGCAAGTTCTAACACCAAGGGTTTGTTAATTTGTGTTAACAATCTCGTTGATTCCAACACAGCTACAACAAAAGTAACATTGTGGTCTGTCTTCTGCATATAGCAAAACAAGCAGTGAAAAGCAAGTCCCCTCCACTACAGTGAGTATCGCTAAATAATCAATTATCAGGACACACAGCATGAAATACTAGCAAATGCTGGTTGTGGAGAGTTAACTGCTATTAATTTCAGAAGAGTTAAACCCCAGCACTTTCTCAGAATGTCTCTAAGCAGAGGTTTTCTGTACAGCTATGAGGTGGCTTTGGACTAACACTACCTGGACATTTTCTACAATCTCCTGAACACGACTCAATAAAGCTTTGTTCCGGGAGTTCCGTTTCCTGGTCTCTAGGTCCAGTGCTTTCTCCTTATATTGTTGTATTTCCTTTTTCTTTTCAAGGCTAAGCTGCAAAACAGAGTGTAAGAAACACGGTTTATACCACTAAATGCAAATTCCAATACAGAATTACAGAAGTAAATTAGACAAAAAAACAAGAGAACAAAAAAACTAGAAGAATAACAATCATCTGAGACTTTGTGCACTTGTTAAATTCCAGCTTCTTGTCAAACTAATTATATTTTTTAAGGGAAGATACATAAAATGCCTTCTTGGCACACACACAAATGAACATGAATTTAAAATGTTCATTATAAAAAACTGCCATGAGCATTACATGCTAAATTACCAATCTGACACAGGATTCAGACATTTTTCCTACCAAATCTTACAGTATCCACCCATTTGTAAATTAAGAATATGACAATCTATCATTTAGTCTATAAGGTCTATCATGATTTTTGGACATAGTTGTTAGAGCCTCTCTCCATTCATACTTCCCATCACACAAACAAGAAGTCAGCAGCAGCACTGCAGGAACTACCAACAATCTTCAGCTTGGCTCTGTTTGCATTAGCACAGAATGACTTAACATAATTGATGAGCCTGTGAAATACATTATGGTAAAATGCAAACACATGCAAAAAAAAAATTTACTTAAAAGCTTTTAAACTACCTCAGTATTTCCTGTTTTCGCTTTGTTTTGACACTGTTAAACTAACTCACATGTTCAGTATTTGAAATGTCTCTACAGTTTTAAGTAAAGTTAAGCCCAGCTGTAACATTTGTCTGTCGAGAACTGCAAACATTTGTCCTCCCCTTATGAAGATAACAAATCTCCTGAAATTGCAGGCAATGTAGTCAGTGTGTGTGTGGGGGAAGTGCGTTTTACCCATTTACTTTTTAAGATGAAGGCTAGGAATGCTTAGAACTCACTAAGCAGCAGGCCAGATGATAGCTCACCCAGATACCTTCAGCAGAATCATTACACGTGCACATCAAAGCTAGTGCCAACAGCCGAGTTAGCACACCAGGCAGAAAAGGGGGAAAAAAAAAAGGCCTTACCAGAGGGGAAAGCACAGGGACTCCATAGAAATGAATGACGGAGATATTTTTGTGCTGAACAGCAAAAGAAGTTTCTCCTTTTATTGCCTCTTCTTGGATTCTGGAAAGATGCTTCTTACAGAATACTTCGTAGTCCTCCATCTTCATGTTAACTGAGCTGCAAAGAAAAAACAACATTACTCCTCCATATACCTCAAAGACCTTGAAGGGAAAACAACATCACAACTATTTTTGCATCACTATGTCCTCGGAAACAAATTCTACACCAGAAAACTGAATCAATTTCTCTTCTTCCTATTACAAACAAAAGCTGCAAAGCTGTTCCTTATTTTCCCCTATAAAAACAGAGTCTGCGTATATGAGCAAAAAATGATGATCACAGGTACGTGGAGAAGACAGCAAGTGTTGAGACAATAAGGATTTACTGAACTACACCTGCTATAGATAATCTTAATTTCCATCGAAGACTGAACCTTTGAGATCTTCCACAACAATTAGACAGATCCTGTGCAAAAAATAAATAAAATTGCAGCCGAATTGAAAAAAAAAAAAGGCGAAAAAAAAAGACTGGTATTAAAGAAAGAACAGCCTTTATGATTAGGAGGCTGAGAGGCATTTGTGTTTTACTCCCATGAGTCTCCGTCCTGATACGGAGTATATACGTCTGTATGAAGAGACGCCAACATTTCCACGGGGAAAAAAAAAAAAAAAAAAAAAGATAAATTACAGCCTTGTTTCCCTAAAAGCGCCTACACATCTGAGACTGCCCGTCCCCAGCGGAGCGAAAACGCAGAGCCCAGCACCGCCCGGCAAGGCCTGACAGCGCTTTGTTGTCTCGCTCCGGCCCGAGACACCGAGCCCGCCCCAGGCCGGGGCCGCCGCCTCTCCTCCCCGCGGCCCTCACCGCCTCGGCCGCTGTGCCCCCGGCCCTTGGCACGGCCCCGGCGCCGCTCGGTACCTGCGCGGGGCTCGCACCCGGCCCGGCCCCGC